>OZ018391.1:28460340-29060340 GCA_963969525.1 Ontholestes murinus
ATATAATATATATATATATTTATATATATATATAATATATATATATATATATTTAATTAATTTCCAGTGATATTCTTTGTCCTGTCCCGCCTTCAACTTGGCGGTGGCTGGACCGACTGTTGTCCACCAGGGCGTTCTCTTTCTCCGGGCTTATCATCACCTTAACTGCCCTTCGCCTTTCCAGCCTTCCTCGCCTCGCGCTTTTTTCTTTGTTTCACGATATGTGCAGTTCACCACCTGGTCTATGAAATCCTCAATATCTCAAGTAGTACCAGATTTGTGTAGCTGAAAAAGTGTCGTTGTGGCTCTCACTCAAAACGCAGACCATTTGAGCACCACTCAAAATAAGTAGAATCGGCCGCATCACATTTTCCAACATTTTCCTTGATGCTATGTCCCAGGTTTCAATGTTTACTCACAGATTGCCAATCATTTTCCTTAATGCTACATCCCAGGGTTTATTGTTTATGAAATCAGCACAACAGCAAAATGCCCCCGCGGATTGTAATAGAATACGTTTACAAATTTTAAATTTTATAGGGTGATCTTGTGAGGCATTAAATTACTGACCTTTGGGCGTCCATACTATACTACAAGTAGGTTAATCATAATCGTTGTGGTAGAAACAAAATGCAATTACCGGTTTCATCCTAATCGATGGAAGTGGCGAGATTAGCATGCGAATCTTTGACGTTCCAATAGTATTCAATTTTTCTGCCTAGAAAAAAGTCTTATAAAAACAGGTGCTAGCGCTGTTTTTATATTCGGAAATTTAAAGAATTTTGCCAATGATGGCTATCTGGGTGCATGGCAAAGTATGTATGATCCCACCATCGGGAATTGGTTGTATGAAGTGAGCAATTGATCATTTTACGATCAGTGTTGACGATCTTCGAGAATAACTTCTCGTCGATACTCCACTTTATTATTTGCAGTTTGATTTAGTTTTGTGGACAAAGTTCTTCACCGTTCTCTGTAAATGTTCAAATTGAAAGATCCCTGCGGGTTGGCCTTAGTGATCTCAAACGGCTTCCAGCTCGTCAAGTAGATCCTCTTCAGAGAGAAGGCGACGAATTATGGTAACTGGTAACGTCACTCCAAGTGCTTGCTTGCACAATTTTCAATATGTTTCTTTAAACGTACTTAAAGTATTTTCCATCCAGACTGAACGTTGTTACTCAAGAAGATAACAATTTTGTATCGTAAACCTGGGATTTGTCACTTTTTAATTGTTTTTGGGAATATAAGTGGTAGTGGTAGCTTCATTGGCTAAACTTCGCCCTTTATTCTGTAAATAATGAATAATAAAGACGGTTATTTATGTATTTATTTATATGTTAGAAACGATGTCCACAAATAGTTTGCGCTCTGGAGAAAATATCTGTCATATAAATAATAGTAAATATACTGCACAATAGGATGAAAGGAATGATATATATATATAAGCTAAAGGTAATTTAACTAAAATTATTTTCAATAAATAATAGGACGATGTACTTTTACAAATAAAGGTAATCAAAATGGTTTTTGGCGATCTTGCTATGAAATTTATTTGTCAACTAATGCTAACATTTTTATGATAGCTGAAAGGCTGTTTCTCCACTACAACTCTCTTAGAATTGGTTAGGTTTTAGATTAGTACATCGCCATAATCCTTCTCCCGCTTACCCATTCACCGGATCTTGCTACTTACTATTTGCCTTATTTCCCAAACTCAAAAAATTGTGATGTTCCCTGTACTTTTTATTATCAATTGAAATTATTATTATATCAACTTAACTAAACTCATATTGCCTCAAATAAATACCTAACAATTACGATATGCTACATGCCATTTATATCTTAATAAACTTTAGCTTTTTAAAAGTAGTAAAATAGGTCTCAGATGACCTTAAAACACGATCACAATACTTTACCATATTTCGTACAGGAAAATAAAGAAGGAAGAAATATTTTGAACAATTTCTTAAATATATGCAAAATATTTGGTTTTAAAGAACAGTTAAATTTTATCACTATTCAACACGGCAGTGGGTTTGGGACTGAATGGCGTTAAGTGGCACACCTGAAACTCACCCCGTCTCAAGAAAGCACTGATGAGCAAATCGAAGACGAAGACCATGCTCATCGCATTTTTCGCTGTGACTGTGAACGCTGCTTACTACCAGGAAGTTCTTAAAAGGCTGCAAAGAAGCGTCGCGCGCAAGCGAAGGGATATCAAGGACAGCTGGAATCGTCACCACAATAACGCCCCAGCCACACCGTCTTTATTGTCACCGACTAGCTGGTCCGAATAAAAGTTTCTGTGGTCCCCCAGCCTCCCTACAGTATGGACGTGTCGCCTGCTGACCTCTTCGTGTTTCCACGCTTAAAATCAGCGCTGAAAGGGAAACGTTGACACTCGATCGAGGACTCCAAGCAAATGTCAAGGCAATCCTTGCAGCCATCCTGGAACAGGCCTTCGCGGAGTCATGAAAATGTCGCCTACAAATTATATTGATGCAGGAGATTCCTATTTTGAAGAGAATTAGTTAGTTGTACCGATAGACTCAACAAATCTGTCTTTTTGAACGAAGGCTCATTACTTTTGAATCCTACCCTGTAAGTGTTTTAATAGGTTTACATATGCTTAACTTGTTCTTTGTTGAAATAGCTGGGACATGTTTTAAACAAGAACTGAATCTAAAACTCGAAATTGATGATATATAAGTTTTGGATTGTCATTTTGGTTCACCTTACAAAACTCCAAAAACAAATCTAATAACTTTACTAGAAATTTATTTTAAAAAAAATACCTTTCATTACCTCCGTCGGGTATTGTAATTCGCCGTTTCTTCCTGTCCTAGATGAACACAAAATGCACAAGAAAAGTCGCAGAAAAGAACATATTTGAAGGGATTAAAAAAATAAATTGCCAAAGTTCTTAATTAAGCTAATCCGAAATTCGGCCACTTTACGGCTAGTGAAGGAATTATTAATATATAATTAGCAGTGCTAATCCATTGATAATGGTTACTTTGTATCCGAAATGTACATTTGGTTATTCGAATAAAATTGTGAAGAAAGGTTATTAGTGCTTTATTTGTCAAATTAGATATAAATACATTTGTAGTATGTATATTGGAAAAAATAATTCCCGATAATAGTTTCAACCTTTGCAGTTCATTGTGTTGTCTTGAATTAAATAAAGGATTTTATAAGTTTATAGATGCATGTGAAGTTTTTTTAGCAGACATGTTAAAAATAGTTTTTTATAGTTATTATTTAACTCACATTTCCCTTTAAATTGAACTACAGTGTAGTAATGGTCACCACTACCATCTTCATTACAAATAAATAGTTATACTATACCTTTAATATGTTTTCTACTTTATGGTTTGATATTATATTCCTTTGATAATAGTATACATGGAAACACATTTCAGGAAACTGATAACAATCGCATAAAATAGAACAAATACACTAGTTCTAATAGTTACCCACTTAGTTATATATTTAAGACTGAACACAGAAGTAGACATTTTTAGAAAATATTACAAATTTGGCAATTCTCCAAATATAAATAAATAATATTTATCTTTTTTTTAAATTTATTCTTGTAATAAATTTGGAAATATTTAATTAATACTAAATTTTATGTGTCAAGTGTTTGACTCAATTAGCAGCATACGAGAGTAACTGATTATCAAATTCATTACGACTGTGGCAAATAATTCATATTTATTTACTTACGATATGGATGACCTAGATAACAAATATTATCGAATGTAGACACATATTATCTGATACCTTATCGATCGTACGTTTGAAATCATATAATTAAAGGCAACCACATGTCAAAATGAAACGTCAGAATTACGATCCTAAATTGCGTGAACGTGTTTTTGTAAAACAAAAAAGTATTTGTTAGTTTTCGTCACTTCTAAGTTCTAGTTTGGTAAGTTTTAATGTATAATGTTTTTCTCTATTGTATACGATGTAACTGATATGGTTATGATGCGTGTGAATTACTTAATAATAGTTTGATTAAATATTATCTGTCAGTGCCAACAGTATTTTATCGAATTCAGGGAAAAATTCTGCTAGCTGTTCACATTATTATGTTTAACTCATTTTATTTCATAACGTGTAATAACATTAACCACATCTTATTTGATTTGATGTTTCTTAAACATCAATACCAATGGTATTTTTGTTGGTTTGTATTTAATTTACTTATAGATTAAGAATCCTAACATTGTATAGGTTATTTAATAATAGGCTTTAACTAACAAAACAATAAGATTATTAATCTCATAACGTCTAGTACATACTACTACCAAAATATCTTGTAATTGAGACAAAATAACTTTGTTTTAGCACTTTAATTTTCTAAACTTACAGTGACTATAGTTTCAACTTTAAGCTAGTCATTATCAAACTTTTAGTTATCAAACTTTTAGTTTGATAATTAACTTGATTATGGTCGAAACTATAGTCACTGTAAGTTTTAAAAATAAAGTGGTAAAACAAAGTTATTTTGTCTCAATTACCAGTCATTCAAGATGTACCACGATAAAACGCCTCTACGATAAATACTTCTAAAATACTTGTTTTACTGAAAGAATAATTCCAAACTATAATCAAATTCATCATCTTACTGTATGTTCTACTTAAAATTTTGCACTAAATATTTTTTTTTTCGATTAATTTAACACAACTTATAATTTATAACTATTTATAACTTTTGCTTAAATAACCTACAACAAAATGCATACTTCTAAGCTTCTAATTAAAGTTTAAATAACATTGCTTAATTTTTGGAGCACAAGTAATTTCCCCGAATTCCACTAAGTATCAATAACTAATGTAATCTTATTACGCACCATGCTGAATCATTTTGATAGAAATCTGAATTACGGTCACTTGAATGTTGATTAATAGTCCATTAAAAAGTCTGGCGATATGATATCATTCATTAAAATAAAATAAAAAAGTCATGACCCTATTCAAAACATCAAGAGTAAATTTTTAAGCCCAATTCTCATTTATTCTCATAGGGTTTTTGTAAATTATGATGTTCTTTAATGAATAATATTGGCAAATCGTAATATAATTTATTATTAATTAGATTAGACTCTGCCTAAATGTTAATAATAATGATTTTCTGGTTTGAACTGAAACTAAGGCTAATATTATTGAAACTATATTTTAAACTCTGTTCTTTAACTGTTAACCTAGCGCACTATTTACCTAAACCAATAAATTTCATATTAATCCTGACACATTAATAAATATAACATTGACCACCATAATACAAAATATATTGACCTATCATTCCTGACCTATCTCAATAAATCGTACATTAACTTAAGGCAGTTTATTTTGGTAGGTTAAGAGTACGCTTGGTTAATGCAAATTTATGATAGAATGAATCAAACAATAGCACGAGCTATAATTTCCTTACTAAAATAATAAGACATTATTAGCAGTAAGTAAAAATTAAAATTAATTGAAAATCATCAAAAATTCCGCATAACAAATTCTAAGAAATCATAATATTTGAAGGTCTAGATTTTTTTAAATTATTATTGGAGAACCATAAACTAGAAAAAAAATAGTTCCTATTTATATTAAAATAATTAACTAAACATATCAAAAAAATCTAATAGAAAAGGCGGAGAGAAAAAATCAATTCCAATAAGTCATAAATTTCGTTTAAATATTATAGGAAAACAGTTAGAAATTACTTAAAACAGTGGATTATCAACAGTTGAGAATACGCTGTAAATAATAAAAAATCATTAAAAATATAAAAAATATCAGTAGTTAAAATTTTGCTTCAATTTAATCTCATATTAAAATAATTTTACAAATCTCTACAGCTTATGTCTGTGAATAAGTGTACGTAAAATTGAACGAATGAAGAACGAACTTTTAAATAATGTTAACTTATGAATGGGTAATCACAATAATATTAATTTATTTTAAAATAACAGTTCAAATTCACCAGAAAAAATGAAAATAGTAATTGATTAATTGATAATGGGTGTAAAACTTTTTAACTGTAAGAAATAATTGAAATCTGATTAAATATTTTTAAATCGTAAAAAAATATTTAATAAAGTAGACATGGAACTTACTATGATGGCAACATAACCATTTTGTAAAGTAAAAATGATGGTAGCGACCGTTACTATGTGGTAGTTCATTTTAAAAAAGGTTAAATGAAAATAATTTTTAAGTTTTTAAATAGTGGTATAAAAACTTAAAAATTATTTTCATTTAACCATTTTTTAAAGTAATAATAAACAGTTTCGGTTAAAAATTTCAAACGGTTTTTAAAAATTGTTTAAAACTTTTAATTCTAAGCTCTTTAATAGATTTTTTATTAGACATTGCAAGGTCTTCAACGCATTGTTAGTGCCTTTTACCTAACCTTCCTTTTTCGCTGCATAATATATGTTAAAAATACATCGCACAATAGCAGATATTGAACCTCTAAATGAGAAAAAAACATCAGAGAAGCTCCTGAGGAAGTTGCAAAATATATGGGTACCCGCTAGAAGCCTTACGGAAAATTTCTGTCTTGAATATGTTGTTCAAAAACTTTGATTGACAAAACTTGCACATCAACCACTACACACTTTTATAAGATTGGCTTAGCTTGGTGGTGATTGGGGGTTTTAATGCCAAAGCTTCCCAATGTAATGAAATCAGACTGGATAGAAGAGAGGCGCTGCTACTCGACACCATAGCCGGCCTAGAATTGGAAGTGATGAACGTGGGAGACGTCCCCACCTCCTCTAGAACAGGAGCCACATCCATCATCGATCTGATGCTGGTATCCCTCTGCATTCTGCGGAGTTTCGTGGACTGGAGAGGACACTGAAACTGAGAGCATTAGCGACAGCGATTAGCGAAGTTACATTGTCTTCGGCGTCATGGAACGTGAGCAGCTGACAAATTTCCTTCCACTCAAACCGATACCTTGGTGGAGAAGTGAGAAGTTGCCTATTAGGAGGGCTTTATGGCAGCCTCGGAGCAGGGCAAAATGAGAATACTCAGGTTAACCTACGACCCATCGATCCCAAAAAGAGGGTCACCTTCTGGAGAAAGTAAACTGGTGGTGCGAAGAGGTCAAGGCCAATAATACTATCAGGAGGCAACTCACCAGGGCCAAGAGCCGCGGAATCCCCGTGAAAAGGAACTTGAGGAGCACGTCAAGGAGGCCAAGCAATCCCTGAAGAATGCGATCAGCTAGAGTAAGGCACTTGCCGGACTGAGATTGAGGACAACCTGTGGGGCAGGCCGTTCAAAATGGTCACCATAAGAATGGGCATGGCAAGACCAGATGCAGGAGGGATGCTGGCGGTGCTGCGGATCCCAACGAATACAGGAGCCTGAGATCATGCTATTCGGCAAAGAGGAAGTGGTATAGGAAGCGCGAGCCCTCCCTAACGGAATAATCCCTGGGCCAACTGGAAAACCAAACGAGGCAATCAGGACGTTCATATCAACCGGTCAACATTCACCATCAGCCTCAAGAAGGGCATCTTCCCGCGCCATTACAAAGAGGCGCGCTTGGTACTCCTCCCTAAGAACGTGAAATCTCCTACATTTCGAATGGATACTGCCTGTTGTGCCTACTGAACGCCGAAGGGAAGAATCTAGTGAAGCTGGTTTAGGATAGGCTTCTCCACTTGCTGAATGACAACGTCGGCCTCTCGCCCCGTCAATACGGTATCACGAGGGGAAACTTCACAGTGGAAGAAAGGTTAGAAGGCTAAGTCGTTGAGAAGGCACTGCCTAGGCATAACACTGAACGTAAAGAATGCGTTCAACTTCTATGGCCGTCATTGATGGAGGTGTTAGTAAAGGAAAGGCTTCCTTACTTTCTTCACACCATCAGAGACTGTCTGCATGACCGCGGGAAAAAGTACTGCACGCTGGGCTCTAGGAGACACAATGGAGACAGGCATTCTACAGGGATTCGTGATTGGAGTGTGCAATATTGTCTACGACGACGTGCTAAGTCTCGAGACGCCCAAGGGGGTAGATGTGGTCGGCATCGCTAGTGACATCTTCAACATAGTCCGGAGAAAAGAGATAGAAGATGAAAAAGACGCCGCCAAGGAAGAAACCAGCAGAGCAGCCCACTAGATGCAGACCGGAATTACGTGGCTTTCCAAACGGAGAGCTGTACCTGGGGTTACATATTGAGACAAACACTAAGTTTAGTAATCACGTACAGGAGGCGGCGTTGAGAGCAGCGCGTCCACTGTAGCTCTATCCTGGATGAAGGTCATATATGGGGACCATCCGAGGTGAAGCAGTGCCTTTTTGTCGAGACAGCGAAGTTAAACTTGCTATAAGCCATACCGGCGTGGACCTTCTGCATCGGATTGCAGCAAAACGTAAAAAGGCTACGACTGGCGTCCTCCGTGTCGATTTCGGCAGAGGTGATCGAGATCAAGAGCAAGCGCGAAGTCAGGAATCGCCTGCTGAACAGCTAACAAAGCAGTTGGAGGCGGATGAAGACATGGATATTCTTCGGAAGGCACGGGGTACTTGCGCTGTGTATGCAATAACGCTTAGACTCTAGGAACTCGGCGGGACTGGTGACTAGAATGGTCAGGTACGAGTCCGACTGGAAAAGCTGGAAAGCCTGCGCTGCCATCCTAAGAAGGAAGGAAAGAAGGAGTTCCGGGAGGTGACAAAGGAGGCCCAGCGAGGAGCGGGATAGTAACGACGTGCATGTATGTTTTTTTACTTGCTGTTTAAATGTATCCATGTAATTTTAATTGTTTGTTAACAATTTGTAAATTATTATAAAATTAAAATTTTTGATAAAGATTCAAAGATGACGAAAGGAGAGAGCAAGACAGTAGGGATCATAGGTGAATCAGGTTCCATCATTCAAACAATAAAGGTAACGACTCGGCCGAGAGGCTAGTCAGAAATGCTGCCCTGGAGAGGGAAGGCGTTAAGTGTTTGCCTATGGTACCACTTACTATCTCCTAAATACTGAATGAAAACTCCCTGAGGAACACAAACAGGAATGGCTACAAACTGATAAGTATGCGGGTGCTAAAAAATTCATCCACTCACCAACACCAAAGCTGAGCAGGAAATACATTGAACTACCAATAAGCAGTTTGCGGCTGCTAGTCGGTATCCTTAGTAGACATTGTAAACTAATCAAGCACCTCCACAACATATGGATGGCAAAAGATCCCCTATGTCAAAAATTCAAGCAAAAAGAGGAATCTGTCTCCTCAAAGCTGGCAACACTCCTCATGGCCAACTACTCGACTTCATAAGAAGTTTAGGTTAGCGCAGGAGTTGGCAAAAGGAGCAACGAATAGTCTAAATACTGCAACCTTTACGACATTTCATAGACGAATAGATTAAGTCCGGTTTTATTAACCTAGGCAAGCCCAGTCATCCTAATTGCCTAAATAAAGCATATCTTTTTAGTGGAGTAAACCAACCCTAAAGTGATAGATTGTTTGAACATCTGCATTGATAGGGCAACAAAATATAATAGATAACAACAGCCTGATAGTAAAAAGTATGTTGTTGTTCCTAAGCTGCATTCTTCGGTGGATGGGAGATAGTCGAAGGTCTTTCAGAGATTAGAGAAGCTAACGGAGGTGCTACTTGAACCTTCACCGCTAATGTCTAGAATCAAAAGACAACTACGCGTGCAAACAGTTTACGATTATTATGATCTGAACAAATTTACACAATTATATATGCGTACATTTTGCTATTCTACTATTGGGTGGTCAAATATTAGAGGTGTACAGGGTATTATCTAGTATCCGATCCGAAGGTCTCGACTTCATGTGGCTGTCTCTTGTTGGAATACAAACGTAACATCATGAAAGATTGCATTATGAATGTTACTATTTTTACCACGCGAAAATCTTTCTTTGGGGCATCCTCCGCTACGAAGACAGTATAGAATTGAACTAATGATGATGGTCAGTTGTGAACACGGTGTGGCTGCTGAAATTAAGCGCATCATCATTGAAATTGATACATAATCTAGAAACTGGGGATTAGGCCAGCGTTCCTTAAAGAATAAGAGAATACTTAATAACTAAAGAAACCCGAATAAGAATACCATACCAAAATATTATCAGTAACCAATATTTAAAAAAGAACCTGCTGGTAATGAGGAAGAAGATATTCAAAATATGCAATGTCGGCATATTTAGTACAGGTGAAATATCTATTGAAGTTGATACACCAGTAAAAGAAAAACAAACAAATAAAAAGAAGACAAATGATAAGGAGCATCTAAATCAGTTAATGCAGCTAACACTTCAGATTTATTTATTTATTTATTCTGCTTTGAAAAAAACTTACAATTTACAAAAATATGCATATCATATTTATAGCAGAAGACATTCTGGCGAAGTTCATGTTTTACTCTTCTACTCAGATCGATGATTTTAGAAGATTTTATTCTCATCGACAGTATATTTTCGCTATT
This sequence comes from Ontholestes murinus, assembly GCA_963969525.1. Classification (NCBI taxonomy): domain Eukaryota; kingdom Metazoa; phylum Arthropoda; class Insecta; order Coleoptera; family Staphylinidae; genus Ontholestes; species Ontholestes murinus. The sequence continues at coordinate 28,470,824 of OZ018391.1, forward strand.
AAGCCAATTTTTTTTGCCATTATTGGCGTACTTATGCTCATTTTGTATAAGACCATTTGCGCTAAATTGGATGGAAAGGTGAACAGACAAGACAGAAAGACAAATCGAAGGATCGACAGAAAGAAGATAATTAAGGATGTAACTATATTTTAACATCAACTATATATTTAAATATTTAACATATGAATTACTACAGTAATTGTAATTTCTGAATATAATTTTGTTAAATATTTGCCGTGACACAATATCAATCATCTTGTAAATTTTGAGGTATCTGAAAGACAAAAGTCTAGAAATTATTTCGTAATTAGGAAGATAGATTTTTAATCTAAGAAATGTTCCATTATTTAAAAAAAATGAAATCCTCGAAGAAAATTCTTGAAATTTGTAAAGGAAAATGGTGAGAGAATAAAGCAAATGGTGGAAAACCCATAAAAAAGAAATTGCTTAAAAATTAAACAATACTTGAAGAAAGCTTTTGAAAGAAAAAAGAATAAAAAATAATTTTGATGAAATAAAACAAGAAACGCTAAAAAATCTAGAAATTTTTGAAATATCTAAAACCTATAGTCCGAGAAAATAAGATAGATATCGGAAATCTGTAGGGAAGTTTCAAGCAAATGGATAAAATTTAGGATCAAATTTTAATCAAATGAAACAAACAATTTCGGAAAGTATTAGAAATTTTAAAGAAGCAGATTTAAGAATTTCAAAAGGATAAATGAGATCCCAAATCATTAAATAAATAATAGCAGAAATTTAATTAAAGGTTGCAATTATTAATTTAAGTGGAATAGATTCTTATCTCGCCTCATTTTTATGGTGAAACTTTTTTGCCAATTAACTGAGATAATTTGAGGCTACTGCATCAGCTACAACATTTGTTCTTCCAGTACTATGATTATTTAGTCAAACATCAGAAAATGAGGTATGGCGACCTCAACTTACAAATCTCAATTCTTTTCTCTCGCATATTTTTAATCTATAGTTCATTTTGTTTTTAGTAATCGAAAGGCTTTTTAATAATCAGTCGTTATAACTATGCAAACTAAATCATACATGCAGAAGTAAAATAATTATTTTAAAATTGCCAAGAGAAAGTTTCAAATCGTAATTTTTAAATAAAAACCTTAACTTTCTTTGTTTTATTTTATTGTATAATTAATATTATATATTATTTCTAAAGATTCATTCTTTAATAGGTTATATATTTTTATTATCATTTAATTATCTTTAAAATAAATTGTTATAATTTATACTTTTGTTTCAGATTAACATGACAGCTGGACCTGAGCTGCCTCAGTTACGTCTTAGAAAACCTGACGTGTGCAATTCCGAAGAACCCAAAACCACGGATTCAAAAGAAAAATTACACTTCCAAAATGAGCCCGTATATCGAGCCTTCTTAAACAGAATCCCAAAATCTACGCAAACGGTCCTAAAACGAGTGACGTTCGGCTCCCTTTTGCTGAGTTATTTTATGTTCCTTATTTACGGAGGACCGATATGTATTCTATTAACCTCCATTGTTGCGCAAATAAAATGTTTCGACGAAATTATCACCATAGGCTACAAAAACTACGGAATCAACAGTGGCTCTAAATTTAAATACATTCCGCTCTACTTTTTAATGTCCGCCAATATATACTTCGGCGGTGAAACAATTATTGTTTATTTTAATCCATTTATCAAAACTGTTGGTATTTTTAGATTGTTTGCTACTTATCACAGATTTATATCATTTTGCGTATATTTCGCTGGAGTGATATGGTTTGTTCTGAGTTTAAAGAAGAAACAGTATAGAAAACAGTTTGCGTTACTAGCATGGACTCATGTTATTCTATTAATTGTTGTAGTACAATGTTTCCTATTAACCAAGACTGTATTCCAAGGAATGATATGGTTTATAATTTGCATCGCTACTGTCACTTGTAATGATATAATGGCATATATCATAGGCAAGCTTATAGGAAAAACTCCATTAATAGCGGTGTCCCCGAAAAAGACAAGGGAAGGATTTTTGGGAGCAGCTGTATCGACAGTATTCATCACTTGTTTTATATCGTACTTCCTCTGCGGAAACCAATACTTCGTTTGCCCTATCGAATACAAAGAAATTAATGATGAAATTGTTCGCGTGGTGGAATGCGTTCCTGATTATTTGTTCCAACTCCAATTATACAACATCAAAGGATTTAAATTCGAAATGTATCCGTTCATCTTCCACTCTTTCTGGCTCGCGGTATTCAGTAGTTTAGTGGCGCCGTTCGGTGGTTTTTTCGCATCGGGCTTTAAGCGTGCGTTTAAAGTAAAGGATTTTGGGGATACGATCCCCGGACACGGGGGAATCATGGATCGATTGGACTGCCAGCTTGTGATGCTTACGTTTGTAAACGTTTACATAACGACATTTGTGGGGACGGGTGGTAACGGCAAGGACCAAATCAATTCGATCTTCGAGAGAGTCATGAACATGCACAATAACGATCAGTTAGAATTGTATTATTTGTTAAAGGGAAACCTCTTATCCAATGGCTATGATATAGTATAAGTCTGATTTTTTGTATATATTTTTATGTTTGTATCGAATTGTGTTTGTTAATATTTGTGAATAATTTAGTTAATAAAAATTTTAAATTCCTTGTATTTATTAAATGAATTATTCATTAACTATGTAATTGACATTTAAATGACGACATATGTAATTTAAAATTGAAAAAAATAATGGGTTACGGCTATTTTATTTCCTTAATTATGTAAGCTCTTGTCATACTACAATTATCCCTACTGTTTTCCTTTATATTTGTAATACCAGTATTTAATTTATAATAAGGTGGTTATTAAGTTGAAACATAAACCGTATTAGGTTTTCTCATTATTTTACAATATGATACAAAACGAATTTCTTACATATTAATAATAATTTTTATCTATAGGGAGACAGGAAGGTAAAGTATATAAATAATTTATTTTGGTATGTTATTGCAAGAGAGTACAGTGCCTAATATTAATTTAAATCAAATTTGTCTTGTTTGTATGGTATATATCACAAGTAAAATAACAAGAACTCCCGTTTTTATCGGAAAATAATATGCACTTAAAATGTGTTGCTTAGCAATATCCCGAATCCTGTTGACCTGATCCTATACGATTGTACTGTCACTTTTGACAAATACGAACCAACAACACCTACAATCACCCTACTGGGATTTTATCACTTTTTATCACTTTTTCCTTTTAGTTTTATCGAAATAAACAAAGCTTCAGTAATTTGAAGTGCCACCATATTGCTCCTAACCTTGAATTTGACACATGAGGGAATTTGTCAACCTAAAATTTATAGAAATATCTTAGATAGCTTTTATAGACACCATAAGATATGGGGGCAAACAATTCCGGAAAGATATAGGGTATTATTATAAGAAAAACATCATTTATTAGAGTATTCAAAAATATTTACTTTACGCTTTTTCAAGAACTCAAAGAGGTGGTAAAATGTCTAGAATGGTGTTAACCATTAATGATTAATTATTTTTATTAGCCAATGTGATAGTCTAACACAAAAAACATTATAGGGTGGCATAGGAAAGTGTGTTGTGAATGTTTATTTAAGAATGGATGATTTTGTTCCATATAATTCAAAGGTTTAGAAGTTATCATTGTTGCTTAACACATTGGATGCCAACAAGTCTTTTTTGTAAAATGTCAAAAAAAGTTTTATTTTTAAGTTTTATTTTATAACATGAGAAATAATATGCTTATTCATTTATTTTGATGCATTTTTAGACGAAATTACGGGCTTGGCAACAAATTATGCGTTTCGCTTCGTCAGGCAATGTGTCAGTCACCTGTCACGAGAGAAACATCAAATTAGAAATAAAGAAGGTCCAGTTAAAGCGTTAAGAAAATTTTGCAGAGGATGCTACAGTGAGAATTCATAGTCATGGCGGTAAATATGCCAGAAGTAAAACAACACAAGTTACAACTTATGGTTTTGTCCTGTATGTTCAAACCAGCCGCACAATTGTATAGAATGTTTTAATAAGAACTATTGTTACAAATGAAACTCTCTGTTGCGTGGTTCACACGAGACTAACTTATTTTATTCATACAAGTCTTTGGTCAACAAATCTGCAGGCATATTTGATGTTGGCTTATATACAATTTTAATGCTACTATTATTCACAGTATCTCGAATAAAATGATTTTTAATGTCTATATCCTTAGTACCCTTAGATCTACCATGAAACACAGGATTTACAGACAACTTCTGCGCAATTTAATTATCGTTATGCAACACTATTGGATCATTCACATTGGTTAACACGCACAATAAATTCTTTAAATATATACCTTCTCTGGCTGCTTCAGTAAGAGCCTTGTACTCCGCTTCTGTACTGGAAAGCGCAATTGTTTTCTGCTTTCTACTTTGCCACGATATAGCTGCATTTGTTAAATTAAAGACCTAACCGGTGTATGATCTCCTATCTTGTTTGTCATTTGCCCAATCCGCATTTGTAAAGCCTTGGACTTCTGATCCTGCCCGTTCATATCTTAAACAATGACTTCTAGTACCCTTCAAATATCTTAAAATTATTTTTGCACATTTTCAATGCGATTCATCATAACAAGCAACAAGCATTAAATTGGCTCAAATAGCTCACGCTATATGAAATATCTGGTCGTGTAAGCACACTTAAATACATTAAACTACTTATTAGTTGTTGTAAGGAAAATCTTCATTACATTTTGTATTGCTGTGTTTTAATTGCAATTCCGATTCCGTAATAGTTTTAACTGGTTTACAGTTATTGTCCCTTCTTTCCAATTCCTCTCTATTCTCATCCCTAAACATTGTGTTGCTTCTCCTAAATCTTTTAGTTTGGACTTGGAGCCTAAATCTTGTTTTAGGAATTTTAGATCCGATAAGTCTTTTGAAAAAATGAAGAAATCCTCCACGTATACAGCTATTATTGTTAGCTTGTTTTCTTTACCTTTTCATATACACAGTTCCAACATTGATCTTTCGTAACCTTCCTTATTAAGTACACTTTTAACTTTCTTATTCCAAGACCGAGAAGCCATATATAGCCTTTTTTAACTTGCATACCTTCATTGCTGCTTCATATATACTATTTCATCTAGGTCACCATTCAAAAAAGCTGTAGTTACGCCAAGATGTGTTATGGTCAAATCCAATTTGACTGCTAAAGCCATTAATATTCTCAAAGTTCAATGCCTCACAACAAGTGCGAAAATTTCATCATAGTCAATGCCCTGTCTTTAAGTGAAGCCTCTCGCTACGAGTCTCGCTCTATAACCCACTTGATTTTCACTATCGCATTTGTTTTTACAAACTCACTTGCAACTCACTACTTTTCCTCCTTGCGGTAATGCTGTAAGATCCCATGCTTTATTTTCCTTGAAACTTTCCATTTCTTTTTGCATCGCTCTCTTCCACTGAGCCGCATCTGGCCTGAACAGGTTTCTTCGTCTGTTAATGGATCTGAAAGTATAGGATCTCCATCGCAGCACGTGTATGTCACAAAATCTTCAAACACCTTGGGTTTCCGATCTCACTTGGATTTTCTAATTGGTTCTTGTTCCTCTAAAGAATCATTGTTATTCATACTATTACTTGATTCATTTTCAGGTTCATAACTTGTATCTCTCACTGATTCTGCTACTGTTTCTTCTTCAGAACTTGTATCCCCCACTGATTTCGCTATTTTTGCATCTTTTTCATAACTTGTATCCTCCACTTTCTTCACTATTTCGGCTTTCTGGCTGTCCTTCACCTGCACTTAGTTTTCTGTAATTTTTTCCATTACTACTACATTTCTACTTGTGGTTACAATGTTTCGGTTGGCATCGTACAATCTGTACCCTTTTTTTGTTTCACTGTATCCTACGAATATCATTTCTACGGACTTCTTTTTCCATTTGGTTCGTCTTTCTTTTGGAATATGAACCATTACAGGGCTCCCAAAGATTCTAAAATCACTTACATCTGGTTTGTGACCATGCCAAACTTCATAAGGAGTTTTTTCTTCTAAACCTGATACTATTGATCTGTTTCGCAAGTAAACCGCTGTATGTACAGCCCCAGCCGAATTTTGGTTTTTAGGTCTGCATCAAATAGTAAGCACCTCGCTTTCTCTACAATAGTTCTATTCATTCGTTCCAATCGATCATTTTGTTCAGGGGTGTAGGGGTTTGTTTTCTGATGTATGATACCATTTCTTTTGAGTAATTTTTCCATTTCATTATTGCAAAACTCACCACCATTGTCTGATCTTATTTTCTTTATTCTGCTGTCTTTCTGATTTTCCACCATGGATTGGAACTCTTTATATTTGTTGATAAATTCATCCTTTTTCTTCAGAAAATACACAAATAGCATACGACTCTAATCATCCTCAAACAACACAAAATACCTGGAACCTCCCAAGGACGTAATTTGCATTGGAGCGCACACTTCACTGTGAATAACTTCCGAGATTCTGTCTGCCCTTTTTTTTTATTAAATGATCCACTTAAAAATACCTCGCTGAACGCAGGCTCTTTATTATTATTATAGTTTCTACGATTTTTTACAACACCGTTTGGACACTTGTTTTTAAAATGACCCATCTGTTTACAATGGAAACATTTTTCAGCATCAACTTTACACTTTACTATGCGAGCCTGGGCTCATAACATGTTACAAATGAAACTCTCTGTTGCGTCGTTCACACGAGACTAACTTACTGTATTCATACAAGTATATTACAGAGGGCGCCACTATGAATATTTTTAAATATAATTTCAACAACTATCGCTAATTTTTATTTATTAAATATACGGGTTTTATTTCAATATAGTACATTTTTTTCCGACATTATAGCTACAGCTGTTTAAAGGAATATTGGGGGGCCCAGTTGTAGTAAAGTACAGAAGGGTTGTATCAGGCAATCCTAGTAAGAATTAACACGGAACTCGTGACTGACAGCGCTAAATAGTAATTTTAAATTAGTTACTCACTGTCAGTCATCGGTGACTGACGTGGTTCCATTGGAATACTTCGGTAACAGTCACCTGTGACTGACAAAACGGTCAACGTGTTAAGTAACTATACTCCGTGAATTCCAACAAAGGCGATCAATTTTCTAGTTCGACTTAAAAAGAGATTTAAATAAAATGGGAGCTAAGGATGTGAAGGTGAAGCTGAAGATTTATTGGTACGAAATTGGCCCAAATTTCCGAAAAATGTAAAACTGACAGATCGGCGATCAGTGGGTGTTTATTCTCTTTTTCTTATATAAACTTACCAATTTTTCTTTGACGAAAGCAGATATTTATTGAGTTGTACAAGTGCAGGATCTAAAATAAAGTTTGTAATTAGCCAATTAAGGTAATATTTTATTTATTCATCGTGCAAAAAATACCCAAGAAGTGTTGTATTTTTTCAATTGGGCAAGTAGCTATTCAAGCCGAGTTCGGGTTTATCCGGTAATCGGTGAAAACTGTAATGAGTTCGTGAAACGCTACTAGATCAATATCAAAAATTTAAAAAGTAAGCATACATTATATACTCCATCTTTCGTTTTAAAAACACCTCTATAGGATGACTAGATACATGTTTTCTTTGTCTTCCTTATTATTCCGATCGGATATTTTCGGAGGTTTTAAATAATATCTCCTTCTCGCTAAAGTCGTAGATCTGATACATTGTATACTCTAATGACATTAGTCAATATATTCGTGTAACATGGTAGAGTATATTTCGATTAGATGCTCATTCATACTAAACTCCCTCGTCACATCACTGACGATTGTTTTTGACTAACACTAGAGACTTCAAATTATGGACTAGTCATGTTTTCCACGTCTTCGAGTAACATAGAAGGAACTATCTAGTTGTGGTGCCAGATTACAGTGAACTTCTTCTTTTGGCTGAATATTACTTTTGACTAACACGAAGGCCATAAGTTCATAATGTGTACTAGAAGAACTATGATTATCTGCATATTCCTTGCGCGTATTTTGCGCCACGTTTTACAGTTTTCTGACTTAATCCAAATGCCGGTTAACTAGTGAAGCTGTAGGATGGGTTCTACTACGATGTGCTGAGCTTTTGTCGCTATTTTCAAATCATGTCTAAGCTTATAAGGCATTCCACAAAAATTAAGGCATTCTTTCCGGCAAATAAGTAGTAAAATATATCCAATTATTGATTTGTAAAACGTGCTGATACTTTAAAAGGATAGAAAACTAGCTATTATGTCCTGACTTCTTCTCTCGAAAGATTAAATCTGGGTATGGGTGTTGTATATCCAAACAGTAAAAAAAGTGCCGAATGACTTCCGAAGATAAACCTTCTTGGTATTTCATATCTCAATTGTTAAGATTGAGTAGGATGTTGATACATTCTTCTGCAATTGTTCCTTTTAATTTAAAATTTCGATCCATAGAGGGACAATATTTTCGACAATTAAGATTTAAGTATTTTAATCTAGTGATTCTGGTAATGGTCCAAATAAATTGATGGCGACGATTGCGAATCATTGGTTTTTTAGCTGTGATTTGTATACACTGTTTATTATAAATGCAATGCTCATTTTCTAGGAAACATATATTTATTGATTGTACCGGTACAAAATCTTCAAAATAATTCCCCCAGCATCAATACATTTGCGGAACGTGCCATGGCTGGAAGGCATCCTGATATTCTTCGGGAAGGGGCATTCCCCTCTTTCTTTCTCTCTTCAGTTGGAGAAACAGCAAACTGTCGCACAGAGCCAAGTCGGAACTGTCAAGGGGCTAGGGAAGCATCTACAAGTAAATGGACGATTCCTCGGACATCAAAAAAGAATTTGTTAGACGTCGAGAACAGATTTCATTGGCGATGATGGCGGGTCTCCTTGAACGCCTTGTGCCATCTTTCGGACTCTGAACTTGAAATCCAGTCATCCTCCAATGCCTCATGAAGCGTCTAAAATGTTTTTGTTACATTCTTTCCTAGCCGCACAAAAAACTTGATTGAGTATCGCTCTTTAAGTAATAAAGTCATGCAAATTACTTTCATAATAGACCCTGTAAGAACAATTTTCGTTGGAGTGGTGGTAGGCACATTTATATAGGATGCTATATCGTTCCTAATTTTTTTTCAAAAGAAGTTTTCCAGCAATTTATGTAATGAAATCTGTACAATACAATCACTTCATGTGTTATAGAATAAGAGCGATTGATTATTGCACAATATGAAGCAAATTCTATTTTCAGCAACTATTTGAACAGTTGATGATCCAAATAAATTGTTAGGAGTTCTATTCCAAAGTATTCTAAGAATTTTAAAACTTCAGACAGCAAATTCTCCTCAGTTGTTGAATAATTAAGCACACTATGTTTTGGTAATGTGCTTGCTTGTTTCTATTAGGTGTTATTAGAAAGCCTCTACTGCTCCGATAACACAATTGCTTGTAAAGCAAAATAATCCCATTAAGGTGTCGGCAATTGTCTAAAGCGTTGCAACATTTCCTAGTTGATATAACCATTGATAATTATAAGAAATAATAAAACATTGAATTATTATTTCAACAACAGCTACAGACCGGTTTAGATTTATTTTGAATCTCATTAGCAAAGATTTACAATTACCTGGAAGGTAAAAACTCAAAAGTAAAACATCATTCTATGTCTACAACTGCCTTACGCATATGAGCTCCAAAATAGATCGAAACAGGTCCGTTGCTGTCGTTGATAGAAAAACAATAATTCAATAATCGCTTGTATCGGTACTGAGAGTAACCGGCGTATTCTTTTTTTATTGTAAAATTAAACTCGAGGATAAGAAACGTTGGAGTGTACAGAATGCTTTATCAAGTTCTTTCTTCCATGAAATTCTGAGATTATTTTTAGTAGTAGGTTTGGTGGTCAATCTACATCATTGAAGATTTTTCTTTTTTTGTAACCGGCAGGTGGAAAATCTTTTATAGACAGAGTGTGGGACTCCCCGGAACAGGTATACCACCTAAAACCACCTCCCCATGTAGCCCTCCCACCCCACGGAACCCCCGTCGGTATTACTTCACGGGGGGTAGGCTGGCAGTCAGCGTCCTTTCCCCAGTCTGTTTGCGTTTGTGTGAGTGTATGTGTGTGTGTGTGTGTGTGTGTGTGTGTGTGTGTGTGTGTGTGTGTGTGTGTGTGTGTGTGTGTGTCTGTTTGTGTGTGTATGTATGTGTATGTTTGTGTGCATGTGTATTTCCACATACATGCGTTTGTGTGCAGTGTACGGCTCGGGTACGTGGGGTCGCTACTCCCAAATGGTTGTGCACGTCAACCACCCCTGCGGGAACATCATAGAAGATTGGAATTAATTATCGATACTATTTACAAGATTTCACGAAACTTAACATTTCCTTGTTGTTAGAGGGTTTTATTTACTTCATTATAACTGTTACCTTATTTGGATCGACTTTATTTCCTTCGTGTGTGATCATATGTGACATAAAAAGAATCCCAACTTTTCTAAAGTAGTTTACTTTTCGCTTGATTTGTACTTTATATTTTAGAAAACCAACAAATAATATTTACTGGTTCTGGATATTTCAACAAAGTGTTTATTAAAAACTATCACATCGTCCAAACAGGTTAAAACTCGTATCATTGACATTTCTCAGAACAACCTGTCTATCATACGTTGAAATAGACATGCAAAAAAACTGTTTGAGATAGATAGATAGATGTTATCTGAGTGGCACCAGCGCCTATTCCACCGCGACCTTTTCAGATCTATTGTGGATCCCTGTTTATCTCAGATGACCAGCTCTAGCTTTGCCTCTTTGATTAGTCCTATTAGCCCTGCCAGAGGTCTCCGCGCTTGGGTTTGTAGTGCCCAGCTTTTGATATCTAATCCTTGCTTGACCCTCGCAGTGGCATAGGATGTGGAACGAGTCCTCTTCTTCCTCTAAGCAGAACCTGCATGGTGCTTCTTCCACCAGGCCCATTTTGCTCATATGTTTGTTGAGCTTGCAGTGTCCTGTTATCAGGCCTACTATTGTTTTGACCATTTTTCTGTCTTGGTTCAGAAGTTCGGTCATGAATTTTGGCGATTGTTTCATAAGGAACTGTTTCGCCAGTCTCTGTCCTGGTAAGTTCATCCACCAGGTATGGGCCTGTGTCTCCACCCATTTTACTGCTTTTGACGAGCCTTGTTTGGCCAGTTCGTCTGCTTTGTTTTTTTTTGATTTTGATTTCTTCCTGTCATCTTAGTTAACGAAAATTTGCTAATAATAAAACTCTAATTTATTTTATATTTGGTTTGATATGAGTTCATTAAGTTTGTTGTATATTATCGTTATTCTATTTTATGAAAATATGCAAATACAGAATTTTCAGAAATTAATTTTTATTACGGATCATATAAGATCGCATTTTTGAATAATTTGAAACTAAGAAGGTCAATTTCCTTGAGAACTATATATTTAACCAAAGTGTAAATACTTGAAATGCACATTAGAATATTAATTAATTTTATATGTACTATTTAATTAAAAGCACAAATCAGTTCATAAGCCGAATAATAGGCGTCGAAAATACATTAAGGATAGATTCTTTACGAGAATGGGTCAGCATAGAAGAAATAAATTCTTTAAATTAAAATCTCAGCAACAGTTTTGTTAGAAGTAAGTATTTTGGTTAATTTTAGAAGAGAAACGGAGTAAAAATTATGTAAGTACGTTTCTAGATCATATGTTATTTTTCTAATTTCATGAATTATTTTCCAAATTCTTACTTTTTCGGCGGTAATGAATTGAAAAGACTTTTTCAATTGGTATAAAATGTTAAATGATATGAGTATATTGTCCACTCTCAATTTTAAATTCCTGCAATACGTTTATTTGTAGGTTTTCTTCCTTTTGTAGTTGAATACGTCCATTCTCTCTGAGATTAACTTAATCTAGTCAAAAGAAGCAATAGAAGAATTTCGGGGCATAATTCTCTTGATTAGAGTCTATAGAAGATATAATACACGTATTGACGAAAATACTGGTTTTATGAACAGTACTGTTTTTGGCGTGTTCTTCCTTCTATAATTGAAGACGTTTATTCTTTCTGCAATTAACTTAATCTAGTCAAAGGTGACGCTTGTTATAGAAGAATCTCGGCACATCATTTTCTAGATTAAAAGATATATTATCTGTCTCTAAAAAAATACTGGTTCCATGAATAGTACTGTTTATGGTGTCTCCTTTCACTTATCATGCTGAATAGCAGTGTTGTGAAATTTCTTCTTTCTCGGACCATGTAAATCTGAATTATAGTATGTTCTAGGAAATTTATCTCTACGATAATTTCTGTCTAACTGTACGGGACAACTCCACCATTCCTTTTAATCCTTTCTTAAGTTAATTTTTATAACTGCGGGTAGAAATTTTTAACATTCTGATTAAAAATTTTGCTTGAAATTTAAAGGGTTGCGGTTTATATTATGATAGAAAAATCCAAGATTGCAATTTGTAGGATTTAGAGACGTCAATATAGATTTGTACTATTATGTGACTACGCTCGATCTCATAGGATTACATTTTTGGTATTGGTTTCTTACAGTTTCCACATTTTCTTTGCAAGTATGATAATGGTATCTTTCTTTTACTACACTTTTATTTTACGAGGTTTATCCTAAAACAGCCAATTTCTAATTAAAATATCAATTAATTTTATGTAAATAGTGTTTAATTAAAAGCACGAATAAGCTTACGAGCTAAATAATAGCCCCCAGAAGAATATCAACGATAGATTCTTTACGAGAATAAGCTTGATGGGTCACCAAAATATATTGACATAGTGTCAAGTAATAATCCCTTTTTAGGGCAAAAAGGCCATATTTGGCAAATTATTTGATGACTCCTCATCAAGAGAGTCTTTATAGAACAACTGTTACCAGAAGAATTGAAAGTGAGAATGAAAGAACTTTGTGAATTATTGCCTTTCCAAATGCGATCAAAATTAGAACACTTTTGCTAGCATATTGCATAAAATAATGTAATCTGCATATCAGAAAATTTTCTCTGCTCGATAGAGTATTTTATTTCTCTTCAAACACATTTCTATTTCTCGTGTCAAATCTATAAATTTCTCGAATGAGTTAATCAAAGAACGTGGAAATTATTATTTTATTTCGAATTTTTTGTAAGATTAGATAGATGTTTTCTATTACGACATACAACATATCCAAAATATTCCCTTTTTTACAAGATTAATTGTATGATTTGTAGTAAAACTGTTCTTTTAGAATAAATTGGTTTGCTTGCGTAACTTCTTTTCATATGTTTTTAAGGATCTCCTAAAAGATTTTCAATTTTGTATTGCAAGAATGTAATTTAAGAAATTAAATTTTATGTAGGGAATACTTCCAAAATTAAACTCTAATTTTTTTGCTCTGTCACCTTAGAGGAACTTCTTAATGTACGATAAGGAAAAAACATTCAGTTTCTTCATTCGTAATGTCTTCTCTTTATTTGTACTGATTTTTCCCATCAAAATCTCCACTTATTGTTCGATACTTTTATGCAAGCAAAGTTATTAAGAATAATGAAAATTAATGAGAATTAATGTAAATTAAAAGGTTTCGTTTTGTTTCACTAAACAAGTGTTTCACCACGGGTTAAGTGAGAAATTAATTAATCGTGATGAAAATCATGTTTTCAATTGGTATTAAATTTTTCCTCGGAGCGAATTGATGCTGCAGGATTTTCTGATTTCTTGTCATCTTTTTCGTTGTTCCGCGTTGAGACTCGAGGTGATGCGGGTATTTTTTCATCATCTTCTTCTCAATCCACTTGTTTGAGCGCAAACGGCATGACGGTGATTATATAAAAAGGATAAATGAACACTATTATATAAAAACATTTAATGTGATTCCAGTAATATAACTTTCTATAATTGATTCTGCAGTGTGGAAACTTAATCAGAGATATAATCAGATCATCTGGTTCTGTATGGGCGTTAGTAAAATTCAGATGTCCAGAAGTTGTTCCCATTGTTTGGGTATGGATACTACTTGAATTTTAGCAAAAAGGTAAGTTTTTTGGATTGGACTAAAAGAGGTTTCTAGATGTCCTAAGTGGATGTCCAGCTCTTAAGAACACTCATAAATCTAAATTTTAATTGTAGTTGATTCATATTGACACGATTTAGCTGATATGTTATCTCTATTCTTCTCGTAGACTACTGACTTCCTTATTGTTGGGGATATAAAAAATGGTTGTTTTCTATCCTGGAAAGCTGCCACTTCTATTTTAACATTTTTTTAAATTTCGATTACAACTAACAATTTTTCTCATTATTTTTCAATTCAAATTAAATTGTGATTTATTCATTTTTCTAATCAAAATGTGTTCCCCTCGTTATAAACGTCTACTGTAAGTCTATTTAGTCAACCGTTGGATAATATAGTTTATTATTTTTTGCATCCATTTTCCGCCTAAAAATCTTTAAATTTTGTAAAGAGGTTTTCGTCCGAAGTTTGTAGGTTTAGTATGTAAGGTTTGTGTTTGTGGTACAGACATTTTCATTTAAACTTCTCTAGCAACGATTCCATTTTAATTAGGTATTATATTTATTAGTGCCTCGTTGATGATTTTAAAATTCATGTCAAAGCTTCTTCAATGTTTTAATCTCTTCGTACACTTGCATTCAAATTATTTTCTTTTTCATTAGTGCTTGATGAGTAATTTCTATAATTGCTATCGAATTCGCGTTTACTTACGGAAATTCAGATTGCTTTAGAAAAATATTTTATTACAAAAGACTACAAATTCTACAATTGTTTATATGTTTTTGTTGTTGAATGACAAAGTGCTATCTCAAAAGGTATTACTAAACATGATTACACAAAGATATTTGGGATCTTTGTGTAATCATGTTTTTCACTCAAGTCATCTAGATTTTCAGGAAAACGATATAAATAGCTGGGCAGGATGTTTATGTTACATCAAAGTCTTTTAAATGCGCTTAAAGTAGTCATCATCCTTTTATTGCCTAAGGATTTTTTAATAATAACAAACAAACAAATCCCACGCATTATTAGCAATTTTCGGAAACTTCCAACATAGACTTCCATGGGGGCCACAAATATTTCTCTAGATTTGCTCCAATACTTCTTCAGTTTGCATTCATTTATATTGAAAAGGCAGATGACTTTGTTTCTCTTGAAAACTTACTTCACAATTATGAATGCTGATATCATTTTTTACTATATCTAATTCGCACCTTTTATAATTCCTTCCTGAGGCATAAATTCTACGAGCAATGGGCTTTTCCTATTTCAGAAGATTTTTGTCATCATTTTCAAAGTGAAACTGTTCTGCTTATTTTTGTTTTTGTTTTATTGGACCATATTAGAATATGTGATAAAAAAATTGTTGCAATGTTTCAAAAAGGCCAGGGAAAAAACACTACTATGGAAGCTTTAACTTTCTGGTACATTTTGAATAAAATAAATGATATAAATTTGTTACATTGCTAAATCGAATAAATTGTATCAATATTGTATATTTAAGTCACTTAAAAATAGCAAGCAAAATTTTTTATAGCAAGAAAGTTATTTGAATTATTCTTTAGACAGAAGCCACTGATTTCGATTTCTGTTCCTATAATTGCATTTTTAGAACTTGGCACAAATCTTTGCTTCTGACTTTATCCTAGAAAACAGACTTTTTAGTCGCAAGACGATTTTTTATTATGTTTAAAAATCGAATCACAGCATCAACTTTGTAGCTGGCAAGATTAGTATCGAATATAGCTGTTTCATGAAACCAGTGTGTTTCTTACTTTTAAAATGCCCTTGTACATATTTTAGCAAAAGAAACGAATATCGTAGTTTTGACTTTATTTTGCAAGTTATTAAATACCAGAATTGAAGCGCTACTTCAAATTCTGAATTGTGTTGAATTAAAGAAGAATAAAGTGCAGTAAATTTATTAATGGATTAATTTTTATATTTACTAAACACACAATAAATTAATCAAAAACGCCCGCAAGATTAAACAGTATATAAATCCTGCCAACAAAAATGTTAAGAATGTATTAGGTTTTTTATGACATAATGTAATATTTATACATATATTCTCTTTAGAGAACAAAATAAGATGTAATATTATGAAGAAATTCTCTTCTAGACTTTTTATTAATTAACTTATTTATGTTGAAATTTAAATGCATATATTTCCAGCAATAAATATTAAAATTACAATTTAATACTTCACTATTTAAATTGGTACGTTTAAACCTTACGTCTTATGATTTCCGGAAGACACTTGCTCCGCCCTGTTTTAGCAAACACGCCTTACCACATCGCAAACATAACCCAAAAGTTGAACTAATTACCACCATCCAAACAGGTAGGTATCAATTACAGCTGGCATTGTCTTCCTATTGGACGGAAATTAAATGAGTGCTAGCTGTCCTTCTTCATTAAAAATATCTATTTCAAACTTAACCTTTTATAAGAGCAATTACTTAAATCTCACCGATCGAGACCACTTGACAGATCGCATAGCTCACAAACACACAACCTGTTCTCAGCCATCCGCGGTTATTAATAAATGCGCAATTAGCGGGACTAATTGCTGATATTTACATAGATATTCGAAATCTCCGAAAATATACGACGGCAATTAATTTTGATGCATGCGGACAACGAAAAATATGAGGAATATTTGTTTGCAATGAATATTTATCTTGTCCGGTTTACGTTTATTGAGAGTTATGTATCAGTCGGGATGTGGATTTTTGTAGTTCAAACAGTCTTTGTCGGAACGGTACATTCATTATTGTTTTTACCGTACCTCACATATTTCCTATATCAAATGTGTACTTAAGTTATCTAAAAATAAACACTTCACGTGTAATAAAGCTTAGTCGTTAAGAGATATTGCTATTAATGAGTATCGTAATTGCTGATATTAATAAAGCAATGTAATAAGTTATATTTTTTTGTATTATATTAGGTTATTATATATTATAACACCCAAAATATTTTTATATATGTAAAAGTTCATTAAACTATTGCAATATTATTTTTACACGATCTAATTTTTGAACTCCATATAACAATAAATGTTTCAAAATAAGTATCATATGTTCTGCTTTTGACTTAACAGAAATCCTAAAAGAAAGAAATAATTTAGGAGTAATTCTAATTAAATGGATTACCAGTAAGATAAATGGCGAAAAATCTGCAAATTACTAATTTTAGCTAACCATTAAATGCATGCAACGAATCCCAACTGACTATATTGAAATTTGTTAATTTGTACCTCTAAGATTCTTTAATTTTCTGACTATTGTAATAATAACTGCGTTTGCAAAGAGTATGAAAACTCACCACCCAATATTTATTGTCCTACTCTATTTGAATAATCAATGATAATAATCATTTAAGCTTTAGGGCCAAAAGTTTTAAAAGCTAAATATGCAATATAGAAATTTTGCATGGAATACCAACTATTTCAAAGCTAAGCATATATTTAAGTTAACTTGACAATACCAATTTAAACCATTTCAGATGGGTAATTATTCATCCAATTATACTACAAATAGAGTATTTGTTAGAGCAGTCGCTATAGCCATTATTGATAAAGAACCCCACATGGATTCGTTTTAAATAGACATAGAGGTAAAATATTATCATTCTAGAACCATAATTTTATTATTTAATATGGGATAATTCCTCTGCTGCATTCAATCTTAATGAAAAAGTCACTTATGATCTCATAAGTAATTTCCCAATTAGATGTAATATTTTCAAACAGCGGCATGTACCTACAAACACCAATTTGATGGGAAGTCATAGTTGTTAATTAAGAGTTATATCATTATATGCAACATATGAAATGCATTTCCGCCTAATTGCCTAATTCATATCACTAATAATACAATCCCTAAATCGTCCAGTTTTTCGCTACACATTTCCGTTCCAGAATAGTATCATGAACATCAAGAGATAATACGAGGAAGAAGAAAAGATGCTTGATTCTTTAATCAGAAACAATCGTTTTTAAGAGTCGTGAATAATGTGAAGCAGATTGTGAAGTTATGTTTGAAGACTCAAGACTTTACTTTGAAATAAACATAATGTTTTCAAGAAAACGACTGTTTGTGATTGAAGTGAGAATCAAAAACACTCGTTTTTAAAAGTCAAAAATGTGGGTTAATTTAAGGGTATGCACTTGATTAAAACACTAACACTTTCTTCACAATTAATTTTTATTTCGTTAGATGTACATTTCGGGTACTATGCACCCAGTACCCGAAATGTACGTCTAACGAAATAAAAATTATATTAATAGTGAGAAAATTAAATTTTCTTTAAGAGCATTTCTGCACTTATGTTTTACATTTTACTGTAAAAACTTCAGCTAACAGTTGAAAGAACTACTCCCCGTACTAAAGCACCGCCAGGCATTGAATGACATAACTGTTAGCTGTCGTTACATGTCTGAAATAATATTCAGCACGATGTAACAATTAAAATAAAAATTAATTGTGAAGAAAGTGTTAGTGTTTTAATCAAGTTTTAATTATATCTTCACGTAACTCAACAACAAATTTCTAAAGGGTATACACCATCAAGTTCTTCCAATACTTCAAATAACTGCATCTGAGAATAATAAGTTAATAATTTGACATTTCAAGTTTCGCAGCAAATAGAGACTACCTTCTGTTTCTATTCAAATTGAAATTGTTTTGATTAATTGCTATAACTATCTATTTATGTTTTACTTTTTAGGTTTTAACTGGCGCTGGACAAAATTGCTGCTCTGCTGTCCGTTATGATGTATATGTTTTTTCCCTTGATTTTCTTGTCAGAGATAACCTTTGCTGCATGTAGTATACCCACGACTTCCACCATTGTTGGTACGCACATTCTCTTATCTAGTGCCGTACTATTTTTTAAGGTCAGGTTTTTGCAGAAAATTCCTACACCAGCCCCTGCTTTTGTTGACGACTCATCAGTGTACATGTGAATGTCTTTGCTTGCTTCCTGCTTCCGAGTCTTCGTATCTTAAGTCTATTTGAAGCATTCTAGTGAATACATATTTCCACCGCAATCATAATCTCGAGATTTCTTTCCTTTCTAGACTTCTTCCTGAATATAAAGTCAAATAAATTTAGATTTTCGCCATTGTTTTAAAATTTGTTTGGTTTGCTGTGAGTTTGTAGAAAGTGTTTAAATAAACTTATTTCTATTCGCCAAAATGTTCCAAAAACTTTAAACCTAAGCTCTTTGTATATTTCATATTATCAATTTTGAAAATATATAACCAATGATAAGCCAATTATATTTTTTGCTACGATGAATTAAATTCTCACTTAATCTGTGGTGAAACATTTTTGTGTTTAATTAACCTTCTAATATTTTTTGTCGTTTTTCACTGAATTTTGTTAATTACAACTTTCGTTAATCTTTGCATGTTGTCATATTAATACCTAATTATTTTCTAATAGAACAAAGTAATTATCTCTGAAATCTTCTTAAACGAACGATTAATCATAGGTTACTATGGTTTCTGGATTTTCAGAATCTAAGAAGCAAGCCTTAGTCTAATTTTTTAAAGAGAAAATATCTTTGAAGTTTGCGATCCTAAAAGTTAAAAAAAATCATATTGCTCTATGTTTATTCGACAGACAGAGAAAAATATATATCTTTGAAGTCGATATTGCTATATATTTCTTTTAAATTGAAAAAGCGTACGACACTTCATGGTAATTCGGTATTCTTATGAATTTATCTATAAAAGAATATATAGCCCACGCTCTCCGTTTCTAATTTTCAGTAGGTTTAAAGTTATAAGGAGTAATTCTGCGTAATTCTGAACATAACAGCAGTATTGTGCCTCTCAATTATATATACCATTATTTGTACTAATCTAGACTAAGAATTAATATATATATATATATATGTTATATATAATCCAATAGGAGCAGATATAATTTTTACAAAAATTGAGATCGCATTTGGAAAGGCTTGAATTCACAGAATATGTTTTCGTCCATTCTCACCCTCTATTCTTCTGCTGACAGTTGCTCCATGAAGACTCTGTTGGTGATGCTTCATCAAATTATTTGCCAAATATGGCCTTTTTGCTATAAAATTTGAAGCATGGAGCTTAAAGACAGTGTTCACGACTTCTTGTCTTCTTATTCTTGATTCATTACACTTGGTAGCTGGTGATAATACACTTAGGCAATATCTTTGTCATTTCTGATTATTTTAATTTATATGTGTTAAGTCAGTGTGACATTTAATTTATATTTACTATAGCAGATATTGTAGATCATATTAAACAAGTATAAATTATTACTTAATAATTAAATAATTATTAAATATCTAATAATAGATTTATAATTTTAACGATAAAAGCTCGGTTTGTTTTAACAATTTCCGTGAAAATTTTAGATCTTCAGTATTACCAATTAATATTAAGAAGTTGATTATGAATTTTACCTTTTATGTCAAAGCCTCTTTCAAAAGCATAGGACTAGCTCGGCACTCCAGATGCACTTAGTGAGTAGATAAAAATAGATGCTAAAAAAGCACGGTCTAAATATCAATAGGAAAGGACTCCAAAGCAAGGTAGACCTGTGACTGCCCACAGAGCTTATCTTCTTATGAAACATCGTCATAGATACGCAGATTTTTTTATTATTTTGTTATAGAAGACAGAATATCTTCAAAAGAAGAAACGGGTTAGTGTCGGATTCACAACCTCCTGCTGCGCCTAGCGACTAAAACCTCTTTCCTGGCTGCTGTAGGCGGATATGCCTCTTCAGCCTGGAATGGTGGGACATTTAAGGATGTGGAAAAATTAGGGAACTACGTTACCGTGATGATGGGGGAGCCTCGTTTAGAATCCTCTGGGCTTCATCGGATTTTGGATTAGGGCGGCATTTCGGCGAAGATAAAAGGAGTTTGGCGGTTAGGTGAAACGGCCAGCTCTGGAAGCGATCCGATCTTCTATCGGCATTAGTTAGGCGAGATCGTGGAGACCTTCGCTTGGGTGCTTGTAGAAGAGACGAAAGCATCTCTGAATGATTCGTCTTTCCAGGCTGGCCAGCTTGTCGATGAGGTATTGTAGTGCGGTGATAATCTGTGGAGTAAAATATTTAATTAGTGAACGAATGTACGTTTTATAAGTGTGAATGAGCGTCTCGGGCTGGCAACCGCTCATGCGAGCGATTAGCCCCCCAATCAGCTTAAGACGTTTGCGGACGGAAATAATTATGTGGTTAATAATGGATGTGTGTTTACGGGATTGCAAGAGAATAAATCCAAGATAAGTGACTTCGTTGGCCGGTTTTATGCGACGTCCCCATATGGTTTCAGACGGGAATGTATCGTAACCTCTTGCTTTCCGCAGATGGTGTAAAATTTTAGATGTGTTGAGGGAGATTCTCTATTTACTGATCCAGTTTTCAGCTTGGAGGATGTAGCTCTGCAGGTGTTTGGCCGCGGCTTCCGGCGTCGAAGCAGTTGTTCAGAACGCAGTGTCGTCCGCATATTGCTGCATTGTCGACTGGATTGATTTCAGCTTGGAGATTGGTGTGAGGAAATCTGCAACATAGATATTAAATAGAGTAGGTGAGAGCACGGAGCTTTGTGAGAAGCCAGCCCATGGCGTAAACGCCCTGGAGTTGTCCTTGCCGCAGGTAACCGTGTGGGAATCGGTAGTCCTTCAGCTTATACAGGAGTCCGCTGTAACAGACGCCGTAACGTATGCGGCCGTGATGGCTCGAGTGGCATCGTGCAGCAGATGGATTGCTGGATCGTAGGCGGATTTTCCTGGTCTGAAGCCTGATTGATGAGCCGGAATGATGCTGTTCTCATCGCAGAAGGCGTTGATTCGACTGAGAATGATTCTCTCGGACGCCTTTATTTCGATTCCGTTTAGTAGGGAGATTGGACGACATGAGCTTACATTGTCAGGTGGTTTCCCGTGTTTGTGGAGCATGATTATCTTCGCCGTTTTTCATGGAACACTGAAGTGACCGGCGGACAGGCACGCGTTGAACAAGTCGGCGATATATTTCATGGCAGCTGTGTAAGCACGGCGTGACCGATCTTGTCCGGGCAAACGGCGGAGTTTTATGACTTTTTGAATGCGTCCATGACTTTGTCAGCGGAGATATGAATTTGTTTATCGCAAGTTGCAGGCGGAGGGACTGGAAGCCAGTTGTAGATGATGTGTTGCCTGTGATTTTCGACGAAGTTCGGATCCTCGGCGGTGTTAAATGCAGATTTCAGGGAGTCGGCGAAGACTTACGTTTCTTCTTCCCCGTCCGCTGGAGGGCGGCCATCGATGCATATACGGCTCGTTCTGGCAGGTTATAGATACGCAGATGACTTAACAGTTTGCTTAAAGGCCGTTACGAAGGTGTAACCTCAAGTGTCCTCAATATAGTGGTGAAATAGGGTACAGACAACGCCCAAATCCAACTAAGATAGAGCTCAAGCACTTGCGTTATACTGTTTCAGGTAACAGTGATAAATTTATATAGTGAGGGTTCCAAATTAACGACACATATTCCAAGCGACTACGAACAAAGGCATAATAAAGATATTTAATTACGTCAGTATTATCGAACCGCCAAATTAATTATTGACATTAAGGGTTTGACAAATATGTATTTGCAGTCTATGATGAAGAAGCTAGGAAGTTGATCATCTCCAGATGTATTGTTATTTTTAGCTTTAAACTTTTTAATGCGTTTGAGCGGGTATTCTAGAGGTACCGATTTTGGAATGCACAAAGTTCCAAAACTTCTTAGGGTTATGTTTAATAATGTTCAACTTTAGTTATACGAGGGTAGATTGAAAATTTTCCGGAATGGGCAAGAAAACGCAGTAATTAAACAGGTTTTTTTTTATTTTTCAACATAGTAACCTTGCAGGGCGATACACTTTTCCCAGCGGTGCTCCAACTTTCTTAAGCCTTCAGAAAAATATGATTTCGGGAACTCTGCAAAATAAGCTTTATTGGCGTCGATGACCTCCTCATTTGACGTAAAGCGCTTGCCTCCGAGCCACGTCTTCATGTTTGTGAACAAATAGAAGTCGCACGGGGCCAGGTCTGGAGAGTACGGGGGATGCGGCACCACCTCGTAGCCCAATTCAACCAATTTAGCATTGGCGATTCGGAATGAATGGGCCGGCGCGTTGTCGTGGTGGAAGAGTACTCTTTTCCGCTGCAAATGAGGCCATTTCTCCTTCAATATGCCGTTGAATTGATCCAATAAACCGCTGTAGTATTGTCCCGTGATAGTTCTTCCCTTTTGCAAAAAGTCGATGTGTATCATACCTTGCGAATCCCAAAAAACGGTGTCCATGACCTTTCCAGCCGATGGGACAGTCTTTGCCTTCTTCAGAGCAGATTCGCCTGGTGGATCCATGTTTCGTCCACGGTCACGAATCGGCCAAAAAATCCGTTGGATTACGCTTTAACAAGGCCAAACACTCTTTCGAAGTGGTCACACGACTTTGCTTGTTGTCCATAGTCAGCAAACGCGGCACCCATCGCGCCGACACCTTCCTTATGCCCAAATGTTCGTGCACGATATTTTGCACACGTTCATATGAGATGCCCGTGGTCTCTACTATTTCGCGCTACTTCACTCGTCGATCGGCTAACACGAGATCATGGACTTTGTCGACCATTTCTTCATTTGTGGCCGTTTTTGGACGTCCACTGCGTGGTTCATCGTTGGTGCTCGTACGGCCACGTTTGAACACGCTCACCCAGAAACTAATAGTCGAAAATGAAGGTGTGGATGTGCCATGAACTTTCTGCAAATTATCTCGTATCTCCGTCGCCTTTTTCCCATCCATCCAGAAATGTTTGATGACTGCACGAAATTCGTTTTTATCCATTTTTGCAAAAGTGCCTGACTTGCTTCACAAGATATCCTAGTAAACAAAAACGGAACGACGCACGTGTCTGAAAATTTGACAGCTTACCTAAAATAGGTTAGCCTTGACAACCATTATAACAATTTCACGATACGCGCGCCATCTCTTGCCCATTCCGGAAACTTTTCAATCTACCCTCGTATAAGCTCGATATGTTGATTTTATCATGTTTTTAACCTCACGTCTCAGATGGTTGAATTCTAAAACAATAAGACTGTAGATTGTTCGAGCGCCATTTGCGACGATAATATTTCATAGGCTGAATTATGGTTTCAATTTCACCAGTAAACCATGATGGAAAAGTTGATCGACTGCGCTCATATTTTGGTACATTAAAATCATCCAAGATAACAACCTGTTTATTAAAAATTAGCAGTTCCAACGATTCCAAAATAACAAAAATCTGAGATAATATCAGGAGGAATGTAAAGTACAATATAAAACTGATGTTTGTTAAGTACACATGTACATACTACAATATCAATCAGCGGTATAAGATTCGTAGCAATTGTCTCCTCCCGTAGAGTGCCCAGTAGCAGAAAAACGTCAATCACATCTGAAGACTGATTAGTTGGTTGAAAGGAGTTCACCATCCAATATGTATTTATTTAAGGACATTTCCAAGAGTGCAATGACATCGACTTTAGAGTCAAGTGATGAAGTCTACAAATCATGCGTTTTAGTTCAAAGTCCGCGAGTGTTCTGGTAATAAAGTCTTAAGTGTAGAATTTGTGATATTGTTTGTACTCTGGACGATAGTTGGAAGCCCATGTACATATTTTATATTGAGACCTTGTTCACCTGCATCAAATCTTCGTGCTAGTTCACTTTTCATAATCTGGTAATAATGAACCTGTGACAGAGTTTGGTCACGAGATATTTTAATATTTTGAATTTATCATGCAATTTAAGTTTGTTATAATTACGAAAAGCCGTGTGCACCAACTCTACTTTGCGCAATTGTAATTTGACAGCAACATTTACTGTGTTTAACATTTCCGACATTATTTTTTTATCAAGTTCGGACTGTTCAGTCCTCGATTCACACGCAGATTCCTTCAATCCGTAAATAATAATGTTCGTTTTTCCAGTGTTTATAGAACCACGACAAATAATTTTTCATAGCTTAAGCTTTTGTAATATCAACCTAAGTAATTTTATATATATTTTTTACAAATGCAGCAGATTACACACATATGTGTTTCTGCCGCTGAATTGCAACAATGACAGTTATTCATATTGCTTTGGAGTGTCGGTTATGGCATAACAGAATAACTGATGCTGTTCATCAGAAAAAAGAAACTGGATAGAATGAAACTGCCCAGGATATTTAACATAACATTAACTGACGTCACAGGTAAAGTATATGGGGGTTATTCTAGTTCTTAAACTGAACTGAAATAATCGTCTTCAAACCATGGTATAGATGGCAAGCATGGCGTTCTGGCAGTGTCGAAGAGTTGTTGAGAGATCAAGGGGACGATCATCAAGTGGCTGTACACTGCTGTTGTATAACCGGCCAAAACCTATGCAGCAGTTGTATGATGGCCTAGGGTGAAACTCAAAACATGAAAAAAAAATGTTATTTTAGACTACATTAAAGTTTTGATCTGTTATAAGGTCATTAATAATTCGTAAGTAGCAGATACAATTGAGTTTTGGCCTATTTTAGACCAAAGACTATAATATACTTTACGAGCACGTCGAGATATCAATTATTTTTTTAAACTTTTCAGTGTCAAACTATGTGAATATTATGGACACAATTCAACCAGATGGAGCAAATAATTATGCTTGCATCGTTGGTAATTTTATTAATACATTCAAATGTCATGATTATAGTAGTCTTTAAGAATGCAATAGCTGTGTTGTCTCTAGATAAGCCCAGTGATTTAAAAGCCTTATACCACATCTAATAGAGCAGTCAAAGGTTTTGTTTACGAAATCATGCATTGGCCACTACCGGACTTCATACTCAATCGATCCAAATTGTCGATGTACGGTACTTGTTAAGTACCAAATTTTGTTGTTAAGATACAATTGAATCTCCCAAAAACTATTGAAGCAATTTGCGCAATAACAAATTTCCTCAAATTGTTTATTTGAGCCAAGGCTAATAGGATATTTATTATGTTACTTTCAACATAAATGCGCAAATGTCATTTCTTTATATTGATGCAATGTATTCAATTAAATTGTGTTATTCTAATAAAATGAAACTGTAATTATTTTTCTTCTCTCGTTTATTTAAACCACTAAATGTACATTTCGTCTATACTGTTTAGTATAGCTATCAAAATTGTCCACTTAATAGACAAAATGTACATTTAGTGGTTTAAATCAGTAAAGAAAATAAACTACTAAATTTTCATTTAATTAAATTAATCTTCATGTAACTCAAAACAAAATATCTTGTGATATTCTAATTGTCATAACATTATCTATTTTTGCTCCTAGCTTCTCTAACAGTGTAGTAAATTGTATTGAATGTTTTTTTTTCTGATAGGTAGTAAATTAAAGATTGGGTAATTGTGTAGCTACTTTCTGTGTACCTCAAGGATCCGATATTAATCTAATTTTGTATTTATTAATGACCTTCTACATATTACAAAATATAATGGGTTTGCAATTATATGCAGATAATTTAAATATATTTCACATTATAAATTCTGTATCTGATGTATAAACTGTTAAGAGGGATTTAGACCATCCTTATAATTGGTGTTTAGAAAATAAATTATGTTTAAATATTAATAGCTGTAAATCTACCACTTTCAATACAAGTAAAAGATGAATTGTTACTAATTACCACTTCAACAATAGTGCGCTGTAATTAATTTTTAACATAAATTATTTGGGAGTTCTGTTTGCTAAATATTTATCATTTAGGAACCATAGTTAACAAAGCTTACAAAACGTTGAGTTTCATTATATGTATTTCTTAGGATTTCTTTTTTAGTAACTTATAGATTTTCTATTGCGCTCTTTGATAAATTTAAACTAATTGTTATTTTCATTTTAGTAATAAAAAGCAATATATTAATCTAATATAAAAATATTAATTTATTTTCTTTGTTGGAAAAATAAAACTTTTTTATATTTAATTGCTCTTAAATTATATTAATTTGTAGATGTGCTGTAATATAATAAGATTTTAACTAGTCACGTTAATATTATTACAAAATAGATTAAGGCAGAAAAATCTATGATATATAGCCCATTTACGTAAGTGTATTTATCTTAATTTTTTTTTTTATTTACACTATGAATTATAATTGATTTATAATTTCTGTAAATAAAGGCTTTGTGTTTATATTACTATTAACGAATCTACATTAAAAAACCAAATATTTATTGTAACTGCATATTACCCTTTCCTGCTAGATAATTAATCAACAATATTAATTTACTACTGAATTACGATGACAAATTGGTGTTCTAAATCTAAATAAAGCTATTTATGTAATTACGTGACTTCACTGCATTAAGTCAGACATTCTGCTGCAGGAGCTCTTATTTGTCACGGTGAGCACATCTGAAAAAGCGTTACAATGATTTCACTAGATGACTGATGAGTGCAGTCATTCCCTCGCAGCTTACATACAGTGTCAAAATATTTGAAGCGGGAAAAAAATATCACTTCTCGCGACAGGAGAATGATTGATAACGTCTCGTCCCCCAAATCGTCATTAGTATGTTTATGTAATGGTTATTAAAGACGTATTAAATTCACTCCTGTTTTACATCACTTATATATACTACTTAAATTCGTTTTTAATATTATTGTTTTTAATTGATTTAATAAATAAATTATCAATGACAACAATCTTGTGATTAATAAAATGTAATATTTTAAAAATTATTAGAATTTTTTTAAGGCAGTAAAGACCAGAAAATTTTGTTTGCAATTACTCTTTCCTATATATAATAAAAGATATTTGCGCGGTCTGTACAAAGAGTAATCTCAAGATGAGAAAATTATAATATTTTAAATAAAAATAAATATAAAATAAACTTTTTTTATATCACACACTTTTTTAAAGTATATAAAGTTACAATCAAGTATTTAATTATAATATTACTTCAATCCATAATCTTAGTTTTTACCGAATACAGAAAAGGAGTTCAAGTTATACTGAACTTATTCTAAGTTAGACAAAAGCTTGTTGTTAGCAATATCTAATTTTGGCACCAGTTGTAAATTTTGAGATAAATAATGTAGCGTTAAACTGAAACTATTTAAAAATAAAGAAACGATTTATCACAAATTATACTTGATTACAATACTTTAATAAGTTAATATGAAAAATATACCACAAATACGAACTGCGTTTTTTTTGCAATCCGTGAAGATAAATTACTATGTGATAATGCTCAACACATTAATAAAGGAAAAGATTTAATTAAAATATTCACTTGCTTGTTCCGGCCGCGATTAGTCTTGGAAAGAATGTAAAACAACGAGATGCCTCGTATAATTTTAAAATATTTCCGAACCCCCTAATTATGCAAAGTATGCAATAATTATAAAATGTGAGGAATGCAGCCGGCCGAGCGGATTGGGGTCGGTTCAGATGAGCTTCAGGAGCTTACTTTAGAAAATAAGCGATTTTCCCGAAAGGGCCAAGGGGCCACCTTCCGTCCGTACCTAACGTATCCATAAAAGAAAACGCGCGCCCATAAAGAATTCAAAGCAAATAACATAATCAGATTAAGGGTATGTTCCGATATAATAATAGGTGGTCTCTTCATTGAGTCATTAGACCGTTGCGAAATTCAACAGTATACCTCTAATGATAAAGTATTGTGTGGGGTCCGGAGCTGTGTTGGATGCACCGTTCACCCGCAGGCCCCGCCCTGCCCGAAAAAAAAATCATTTTTTCCACTTTGGGCCCCACCGTGTTCATTTTTATGACACCTATTGTTTGCCCTTCGAATAGTTGCTTACATCAAAATGTTTTCCTTTGTTCACGCTTTATGCCTTGTGTGTGCACCAACATTATGTTAAGAGTGAAATTAACTGCTAATTGGTACTAAAACATAATAAATCCTTTGGTTTACGATTTATTTAAAAACTGTAAACGTATATTATGACTACTAATTTTAAATAATATTTATGATATAATTAGTTAATTTAAACATAATGCACATACTGTTTGTATATATTAGTACTTATCAATTTATTGAAAATTTCGCTTGTTAATAACATGAGGGGTCAGATTAATAGTGCTCTAAGTCATATAGGTCATAGAAAATACACGTTTTGTGTTTATCTCTGCAGAAAACTCGTGCATCTACTTGCGGGTGATTTTTTTGTCATTTCCGTTTCAGTAGATTTCTAAAGTACTTTTTGAAAAATAAGAGAAACTAACTACCAAAATGACTTCAAAATCTCACAGTGTTTTTGTTAGGCCACTATGAATGAGTTCATTGACCTTGACAAAAAAACTAAAAGATATGAAGATAGATATCAACGAGGACCTACTAATTATTAAATTATTTATTATACAGCCTATCAAAAAGCTACACAAATTTTCGTGTAGCAATCTAATCACGAGATAAGTTGGCGGCTCTTGATGACTTAAAAATAAAAATTATATAATAGATAAAACTGACAAAATTGAAGGGAAAGGAGTCGCTCAAATAAAAATTAGAAGAGAAGTCATTGACCTACAAAATACACTATACATACCAATATCAGTAAACGTGTTATCTGTGGCTCGAGTAACTGAAAAAGGCTATAGAGTAATCTTCAAGAATAAAACTGCAACAATAAAGAATTTACAAGAAATGGAAATCAATGCTATCCAAAGAAATGGATTATACTATGTG
The DNA here is from genome assembly GCA_963969525.1 of Ontholestes murinus. NCBI lineage: Eukaryota > Metazoa > Arthropoda > Insecta > Coleoptera > Staphylinidae > Ontholestes > Ontholestes murinus. The sequence continues at coordinate 28,500,609 of OZ018391.1, forward strand.
TATGTGGACACAAAAGATAAATAAAAGGTAAGCAACGTTTTACCTATAGATTCTGAAATAGACATTTGCATTGAAAAATTGGAAATCTTAATGATAAAGATTTAAAGAATGAAAAAGATTCAAAATGAAACTATGAAAGGATTACATTTTAAACCTGAAGAAAAAATATCTGACTGCGAAACATGTTTATAGGGAAAATTTTTCTTTTCTGAAAGAAAGACGAGTAGAAGCAATAGCTCGAAAAAGACTTCACACGATACACTCACACTAAGTGGCCCCATGCTAGAGTAAAGTAATGCTGGTTACAAATACTTTGTTACTTTTATAGATGAACACAGTCGTTATGACAGGGTGATAATAAAAATGATTTTTCTAATACCCTTTATAAAAAGACATTTTTCGTCACCGAATACTCCAGCGAAAATTTGAGTTCCGTCACTAGTGAGAGAAAATCCCATAACGCTAACTTTCGTCACTAGGGACGAAAGTTACCTACAAATTTTCACCTCCGTCTAGTTTCCTGCTGTCACTATATCGTGTCATTATTTAACGTCAGTTTTTGGATTTGTACTGTTAAGTGATTTAGATCTTTCCAATACTGCACCAGAAATAGTAAATCAAGCTGAGAAAACCTATGTGGATTTATTATCAGAAAAATCGAAAAAGGGGTATGAAGAAATATATGTAAAATTCATGGAATTTAAGACAGATAATCGCGTAAATTAATATTCACTGTACTATTTGCATATTTTGCAAAATTGTCGGAAAATTTGATATTTAAATCGTAAGTAATTTAAATATGATATGTAGTTTTGTAATTTTTAATTCAAAATAAAGTATTTGTTTATATAATAATACAAGTTTGTTAGTATCATAGGTAAGGTAGTAGAAAAAGTATAGTGTTTAACTCGTCGAAAGCATTTTTTTAAGCTCGCGAACATTACCAAACTCGGCTTCGCCTCGTTTGGTAAACTGTTCTCTCGCTTAAAAAAATGTTACTTTCGTCACTCGTTGAACAATATACTATTTTTTTTTGGGTAGAAAGTCAAAATAAAATTGTCATACTAATGACAATTTCTCTACTAAGAGATGTGAAATTCTTGAAAAGAATGTTCTTTGACCAAAAAGTAAAAGAAGAAAATAAATATTCTCACCCATCCATTCTACATCCTAACACGACTTGAGAAAGAAGCAGAAAATTAAAATCTGGACATACTTCAAACAGAAAAGAGACCTGAAAGAGAAAATTCCAATATGGACAGAAGATTATTATTTAGAAGATGACTTTGAAGAAAGTATTCAAATAGTCCTGGTGAAGAAAATGAAAATGATGAAATTTGGCACACTGCAATATATATATATATATACACGTTGTCCCCTGAAATTTTGAATACGGGCATTTAAATGTATTACTCGTTACTTAGTTACCACGCTCGTGACGTATTTTAATGGACTGACCAACGGGAAATAATCAGCAATTTCTAATTTGTAATAAAATTCGGAATTAAAATGAAACATATTTACTCAATTCTGACGTAACGAATAACAAATCACTAGAACGTTCATCTTATTAAATATTCGAAAACATTTCTTTATTGAGCTAAACAATATCCCAGACAATCATAAAATTCCTGTTAACATTTTGAAGCTATGTAAGTCAAATTGACATGCATATTGCAGCAACAACCATGGCAACCATTAATAATAATCGAGATACAATACACATTACATTACTCATATTCAAAATTTCAGGGGACAACGTGTATATATATACGTTGTCCCCTGAAATTTTGAATACGGGCATTTAAATGCGGTACTTGTTACTTAGTTACCATGCTCGTGACGTATTTTAATGGACTGACCAACGGGAAATAATCAGTAATTTCTAATTTGTAATAAAATAGGGTGTTAAAATGTAACATATTTACACAATTCTGACGTAACGAATAACAAATAACTACAATGTTCATCTTATTCAATGTTCGAAAACATCTCTTAATTGAGCCAAACAATATCCCAGACGATCAAAAAATTCCTGTTAACATTTTGAAGCTATCTAAGTCAAATTGACATGCATATTGCAGCAATAACTATGGCAACCAATAATAATAATCGAGATACAATACAAATACATTACATTACTCATATTCAAAATTTCAGGGGACAACGTGTATACATATATATACAGGGTGAGTTTTTTTCGATGTTCTCTATGGGGATCTCGGAAACTATAAGAGATAGAGAAACGGTTAAATGGAGAAAGAAGTGTAGATTTACGAGACGAATAAAATTCCACTTTCAAAGTTTTCAAAAAAGTCAAGGGTAACTAGATATTTTGAAAAAAGTAAAAAGTATCAATTTTTTCAAATCAATATATCTCGGTTATTATAACAGATAGAAAAAAACTGTAGAGGACAAAGTTTTAGATAATTTTATGAAGATTAATAAAAAATAATCAGAAAATTTTTATTGCCATTATTTTCCGAGATATGACGCAAACTTTAATTTTTTTAAATGGAAACCATAGTTGGCTGTGACCTCATTCAAAAGGTAATTTTTTTCTCTTTAATCCAATATGGCATTTGACATAGTTATTTTTAAAAATGAGTGAGTTATAGTCATTTTAAATTTTATTATAAATAAAAAAATGGGTAGCCATGAAAAAGATGAAAGTAAAACAATTGCAGTTGTTTATAATATTAGTAATATTGTAATTATTAGTTTTACAGAGATAAATCAAAATGAAACAACCACATAAAGTATTTCTGTAATTATCAATATATCAATGGGAGAGAAATTTTAATATTAAAAAAAATATGATCAAAGAGTCCACTATTAATACTATTATGACATAAATTATATCTTTTTAAAATCGAATTTATGGCTTTTTGACTATTCTCATGTAAATTGAATTAAATGTTTCAATAACACCTAGTTTATGATCCTCCACAGATTGATATGATTTTGCATATACTTTGTTTTTTACATAACCCCACAGAAAAAAATTCTAAAACGCGCAGATCGGGAGATCTAGGTGGCCCTGGGATTGGTTTATTTCTTCCCACTTATAGTTAGGAAAAGCATCATTTAAATAATTTGTAAAGCCAACATGTTATTAGGTGGAGCACCGTCATATTGGAACCATTTTAATCTTGCTTGTAATGATAAATTTAAACAATCGAGCGTATCTTCAAATGTTTTCTGAAGAAAATGAAAGTAATCAGTTTCACTTAGTGAGCTTTCAAAAATATATGGACCGAGAATTATTATTCAAACACACCATGGATTAAACCCAAATTTAATTTGTAGTTTTCTCTGTGAAACTTCTCGTGGATTCTCTTAAGTTCATCTATGTTCGTTGTGGCGATTAAAATTACCACAATTAGTGAATCGCGATTCATCTGTTCATAATATTTTTGTAAGAAACGTATTATCTTCTTGACAAATGGGTTTATACCACATACAGAAGGCCATTTGATAATTCAAAATTATTATTCTTATGCTGGTTTTTCAGTTTTATTTAACTTTGTAGAACTAATAATATACAATATTGCTATTATTATAAACAACTGCAATTGTTTTACTTTCATCTTTTTCATGGCTACCCAGTTTTTATTTATAATAAAATTTAAAATTACTATAACTCACTCATTTTTAGAAACAACTATGTCATATGCCATATTGGATTAAAGAGAAAAAAATTACCTTTTGAATGAGGTCACAGCCAACTATGGTTTCCATTAAAAAAATGTAAGTTTGCGTCATATCTCGGAAAATAATGGCGATAAAAATTTTCTGATTACTTTTTATTAATCTGCATAAAATTATCTAAAACTTTGTCCTTTATAGTTTTTTTCTATCTGTTATAATAACCGAGATATATTGATTTGAAAAAAATGACACTTTTTACTTTTTTCAAAATATCTAGTTACCCTTGACTTTTTTGAAAACTTTGAAAGTGGAATTTTATTCGTCTCGTAAATCTACACTTCTTTCCCCATTTAACCGTTTCTCTATCTCTTATAGTTTCCGAGATCCCAATAGAGAACATCGAAAAAAACTCACCCTGTATATATATACAGGGTGAGTCGGGAGGAGCGCACCAAACTCTAGGAGTCTATTATACACGTGAAAATAATGTAAAAAAACTCATTTGTTCTTATCCGATTTTCATTTGTTTTCAAGTTATGGCGTAATTAAAAATGTTCATCTAGCTTTCCACTTCTATCTGAATTTTAACATTATCAAAGTATGCCATGTTCGAGGCTTATAAACATTTGATAATTCTGACGTTTTGATGAACTGTCAGTGTACGGTGAACAGTAACTGAACGTTTAAGTTCGAATTAATGTGATTGTTAGTGTTGCAAAATGCCACATACTTATTCAAATTTAGAATATGCAAACATGGTGTTTGTATATGGCTTCTGTAATGGAAATGCTACAGCTGCTGTTGAAGAATGTCGTGAACGTTTTCCACACCAAAGACATCCTGATAAAATCATATTTATTAGGGTTTTCAACAAATTGTGCGAGACTGGTAAGCTTCCCAGTGCTAACATAACATCTGAGCGCGCTACTCGACAAGATTTTGTAGAAGTAGAAAATATTCTGCATCTAGTAGAAGAAGATGCAACTACTAGCTCACGGAGAATTGCCACTCAATTGGCAATTCCACAAAAAAGAGTGATGAACACGCTACACGAGCAAGGCTTATATCCTTATCACGTTCAGAGAGTACAGCACCTACAACCAGGGGACTACGCTAACCGTACGGAATTTTGTCGGTGGATAAATAATAATCATCGTAATGTATCGAGTATACTCTTTACGGATGAAGCTACATTTACCCGTGATGGCATTAACAACACTCGTAACTCTCATGTATGGTCTGATGAAAATCCCCACGCAACAGTCGAAAGCAATTTTCAACATCGGTTTTCTGTAAACGTGTGGTGTGGTATGGTTGACAGTTATTTAATCGGCCCTATCATTTTGGAGAATCGTCTCACAGGAGGCAACTACCTCAATTTTTTTACAAAATTAATTACAAGGCCTGCTAGAAGATGTTCCTATAAATATTAGAATGCAGATGTACTATCAGCACGATGGAGCTCCTGCACATGTCGCTCGTCAAGTCAAGCAATATTTGGACGAACGTTTTCCAGGGCGTTGGATTGGTCGTGGAGGTCCTATTAATTGGCCTGCAAGATCTCCAGACCTCACACCACTAGATTTTTGTTTATAGGGCTGGATAAAAAATGAAGTCTACAAAATAAAAGTGGACACACGGGAATCACTAATTAGACGAATTGAGAATACTGCAGCCCATATAAAAGAAGAAAGAAATGAATCAATTGGGAGAGCAACAAACGCTCTTCGTAAACGAAGCAGAAAATGTTTAGAAGTCAATGGCGGTATTTTTGAACATTTGTTGAAAGAACGCTATGATTAAGAAATTTTTTTTGTATAATAACTTGTTTATTTGTTAATATGCTATAACTTGAAAACAAATAAAAATCGGATAAGAACAAATGAGTTTTTTTACATTATTTTCACGTGTATAATACACTCCTAGAGTTTGGTGCGCTCCTCCCGACTCACCCTGTATATATATATATATATATATATATATACCGTGTGTCCCGTTTGAAGACGCATCATAGGGAATTCCCATGTAAAATTTTCAATTGCAGTTTGTATCTCTATTATTGAACGAAAATTATCAAAATAAAATTAGAATGATTCCTGTATCTATTAAGATTATTTTGGAGGTTTTATTTTTGTTTCACCTTTACTTTTAGTCAAAATATACCTTAAAATGTGTAAGCAAATATTTGATAATAAGATCCTCATAATAGTAGTTGCTGTGAAAAGTCAGTGCTTGTCATCTAAATTCTATAACCCATAAATAAATAATTAAATTTTAAATGTGTGCTTACAACACAGAAGGAAAAGTTCAGTGCTTTGAAAATTCAGTGTATAACATCTAAAATTACAGATGGCGAGTTCAAAGGCACAAATTCATTATTCTTGTTGAAACGAGTTAACTCAAAGGTACAATTTCCCGAAACAGAATAAAACTCTTTTTAGTATTTCTCATTTATTTTCTACAAAATGTCAAAACCGCATCCAGTTAAATTATAATTATTATACTATTCCAAATTTAGAAAGAATGCTTTTGTAAAGAATAAACATAAAGTGAAATCAATAAATACTTTAATTTGCTTTCAATAAAAATAAAACATACATTAAGTTTTTGTGGATATTCACTTCTTGATGTTACAATATGAAGAATGTTTTGAGACTATTGACGATTATTTTGTTCGTTATTATTAGACACCAAATAGAAAGTACATTCATCTGTAAAACACACACTATTTGGAAATCTCTTATTCTCGTTACACTTTTCCACAATAATTTAACAAAATTTAGATCTGTAGGTCGGTAAATATAAGCTTACACTTTTTGTTAGATGTACTGTTATCCTTGCAACACATTTGTTACAGTTTCTTCAGATTTCTTCCCTTTATTCCTAAAAATATGTTCGTCGTTTATACAACCATTATCCTGAACAGATTTCAAAATTTATACTAAATAAGTCGCAAATGTCTGCCAAAACTCAATTTAATGATCTTAACTTTTTCTTTTGTGGTGTAAGCACTTATTTTGAATTGAATTATGTGTTTGTGGCTTAATCAATTTAGATGACAAACACTGACATTTCATAGCAACTACTATTTTGAGGATTTTTTTATCGAAAATTTCTTCACACTTCTTAAGCTATATTTCGCTTAAAACTAAAGATGAAACAAAAATAAAACCTCAAAAATAATCTTAATAGATAAAGGAATCATTCTAATTTTATTTTGATAATTTTCGTTCAATAATAGAGATACAAACTGCAATTGAAAATTTTACATGGGAATTTCCTATGATGCGTCTTCAAACGGGACACACGGTATATATATATATGTCATGCTGACATTAACAGCCAAAAGTCTCGCCTAAAAATGGGACAAAATAGAAAATTAAAGCATTTTCTAGAAGAATCCAGATGTTCCAGAGGATATTTGCTCCCTCAGCATCGTGGTCAAACAAGGGTTAGAGTGGAAGATCGTCGCTGCTGCACGAACTCCGCCCAGCTTCGTCCAGTCAAAATTTTTGTACGTTTCCTATAATTTTTGTGTAGATATTGATATGTATTTTTTTAATTTTGGATTGTAAGCTAAAGAATAATAAACATAAACATAAACATAAATAGCTAAAATAAAAGCACATATCAAAAATAAAACTTGGAAAATAATTTAAAAAAAGGACAAAGGTATGAGTATCATGGACTACAAAATAGTACTAAAAAGAAAAATAGATAACATTGAAACAAAAAAAAGCCAAGACTAGTGGCACAAGGTTTTAACCAAAAAGCTGTAGTTGATTATAATGAAACATTTGCACCAGTAGCAAAATTAAGTTCTATCATATATCAAATAGCAAAGTCAGTAGAGAAAGAATTGAATCTGGTATAAATGAATGTGACAACAGCATATTTATACGCTAGACGTAACAATCCTAATGAAGGTGCCAACTTGTTTGGAAAAATATGTAACCGAGATTATGGTAGAAGAAAGTTCCGACCTAACCCTCATCAATAAAGCAAAAACAATATTGGAGAATTTGAGAAAATATAAATGAAATTAAGTATGTCTGCTTAAAAAAGCCCTGTGTGGCTTAAAACAATCAGGACGTCAATGTTATAAAAGACTAGATTCTGAACTAAGAAACATTGGTTTTGAACCATCGCACGCAGTAGGAAACTGCAACAATAAAGGAACTCCTTCCTTTATTGTTGATGAAATTTTAATCGCAATAATACTGATAATGATACTTTTTTGGATGTATAATCTTTTTGTAATATTCCCATTTGGGAAGGTTTGGATGGAAGAGGATTGAGGATTTACTCAAATCTGCACCCAATGTTTAGATTTGCATAATATTGGTATATATTTTTGGTATTTAAGTGAACTAATGCAAAGTGCTGTCAATATAGCGGAAAAATTTTGTATAGACACCGTCCTCTCGGTAAATCGAACTAAGTCGAAGCTGATGCCATTTATCAACAAAAAGAAACCAGACACAACGAAGCTGTCCAGGATATTCAACACCATACTAACTCTGGCTTATACCCTTGGAAGAATACTCTACGATCATACAAGCAAAACTCACAGGGATACTTAATGCCAAAAAATAACTGGGGATAAATATACTGGTTTCTCAGACCACCTTGCACAAAATGCTACAATTAAATGCAAATTTAATAATTATCACATATTTAGAGCCACTTGGTAACTTACTGTGCACAAACTAAAAATAATTATTGATATTATACATTCAAAATCACGGAATACAATGTATAGTGAGGAACACATTGATAATAAATTTAATGAGTTCTTAAGAATTTCACTAAAAAGTATTAATGACATATGTCCCTTGCGTTGTGAAAAGACTTCTATACGAAAGCAAAATATAATGTAATCACCTGAAAGAGTGGCATTTAAAATGAATTTCTATTTCTCAAAATATCGTCATAATGTGTTATTGACGATATTTTGAAGGATGTAAACCAACATTAAAACTTTGTAAATAAAAATACAACACACCATTTCACCATAGAAGCAGTATTACAATAATAAAACTTTAAAATCTGATAACTAAAATAAAACCTCATGGTTCATTATAAAAGAGTTAACTGGTAAAAAGGAATGTACTATAGAAAGTTCTGATCTCGAATCAGATGTAATTAAATTAAATTACTGCTTTATAAATGCGGCACCCAATTTACTCAAAGCTGCACAACCTACAACCCATCACAATACAAGCGTGAGCATGAAAACGTACTCACTTTTCTTAGATCTAATTACCTGTCAGGAATTAATGACTTTAATTGGAAATATGTCAAGTAAAAAAAGTTCTGGAATTGATGAAATTTCAATGTTCATCTTAAAAGAATGTAACATTTATAAGCCTATATGTTTTATTATAAACAACTCATTGAGCAGTGGAATTTTCCATGAAAAACAAAAAGTGGTTATTATCAAAAATATATCAAAACGATTTAAATGATTTCAGGGAAGAAAAAATTATAAACACTGCATTGTATGACTTTTCGCAGACAATAATAAAGGCTGACGACATGTCGTGTGGAATTTTCCTCGACATTCAAAAGCCTTCGACGGTATTGATGAACGAATCCTACTTTCTAAACTATATAATTATGCCATTCGAGGAATTGCTTATAACTGGGTCGAAACTATCTCTCAGATCAAGGAACACTTAAACGCAAGAGTTAACTATAAGGCGGATGCTCTAGCAAAAGAGGGAGCATCTTTGAAAACCGACAATAGGCATGTGCCATTATCTAAAATCAATCTCTCAACATACAACAAGACATGACTCAAAGCAAGATGGAAGAATATATCCACTTATGCTTCCAGAAACACAATACAAACACCCAACGCTTTTGCAAACTGGACTGTTAGTTAAAAAGAACAATCGCCAAAATTCACGACCGAACTCCTGAACCAAGACAGGAAAATGGTCAAAACAATAGTAGGCCTGATAACATGACACTGCAAGCTCAACACACATATGAGCAAAATAGGCCTTGTGGAAGAAGCACCATGCAGATTCTGCCTAGAGGGAGAAGAGGACTCGTTCCACATCCTATGCCACTGCGAGGGTCTAGCAAGGATTAGATATCAAAAGCTGGGCACTACAAACCTAAGCGCGGAGACTTATACTCAAGCCCCTCTGGCAGGGCTAATAGGACTAATCAAAGAGGCAAAGCTAGAGCTGGTCATCTGAGATAAACAGGGATTCACAATAGACCTGAAAAGGTTGCGGTGGAATAGGCGCTGTTTCTACCCATATAACATCTATCTATCTATCTAGTTAAAAAGACAACCACCATATATTATATTAGGAGTCGCAGAAGATCCCAACTGCAGAGAATATAATGAAAAGGCTGGGTAGATAGAGCATATCCTGAAATATTGCCCCGTTCTAGCAACATTAAGGACAATCCTGCTGAGGACATCAAGGCCATAACCGACCTACCTGGATGGCCAGTTTCCCAGCAAAATCCTTATTTTCATCAAAGTGGTACGGTAGCTGGAGAGCTAGTTCTCCCATCACTGAAGGTATATAATGGCCCCAATTAGGGGTCTGAATACTCTGCCTTCATCGCTCTCTCCTTTATCCCCATCCGTAACTATATATAAATAATGCAAGTTTTTACTTTAAACAACTTTCTTGCTTAAATTATATGTAACTGCAGCTTCACCACAACAATTATACCGAAAAGGTATATTTATAAGCCTTAAAAGTTAAGTCCCCAAAAACGTTGTCAGGTGTGGGGTTCGAACCCACGCTCCCTTTCGAGAACCAGAGCTTAAATCTGGCGCCTTAGACCGCTCGGCCAACCTGACCTGATAACTTTCAAGCTGAAAAACTGCAGGTTGATGATCAGTTAAATATGTTTTCAATATTAAATATTATATTATCCCACGTATGTATAAGGTAATTTATTTATATTAATAGAAAGGGCTTTATTTTTAATTAAATTTAATCAGGAAAGGTAATTTTTGTTTAGAATTGAAACAAATTTATATAACGTACAGGTAAAGGACATAGTATAAGCTCAAAAGCTGTGACGCTTCTTATAATATTTGCGCTTCGATTAAAATCCCCATCTATTTCACATAGGTCATCTGTCTATAGAAGAAAGTACATAAGATAGATCGGCTTTTAGGGTTTTCCCATCATTTTATTTCTCATCGTCCTCTTCTTTTTCTTTGGGATTTTCGGAATGAGGGCGATCTAATACCTCCATCAATTCTTGATTTGAGAGTGGTCATGCACGTCTAACAGTTCGGTCACATCTTTGGTTGTTCCGTCTTCGAACTACATTCGCGTGCAATTCGATAATGTCTTTGTTTATATTAATGTTATCTACCTCTTCTATACTTGCACCTGGTATAAATCATGTTAATGCCGTTTAATCAATTGTTTCTCTCTTCAGATTTTTGATGTCTTATGACCACCAATAATCTTTAACGTTCTGATTGAAATTAGTATCTATCGCCTTAATCATTGCTTTTAATGTTATGCCCAAATGATGTGCTTTAAAGGTAGAAATTACCCCCTGATCCATAGGTTCTAAAACGGAGGTTGTGGTAGGGGGCATGTAAATTAACTTGACGTCCAATCCCGTATCTAAGGTGTCAAGATTTTTCGGATGTCCTGTGGCATTGTTGGAGGATTGCTTTCTTTGGAAGGTTATTCCGGTCACAAAATGTAAGCACAGTAGGGCCAAAATAATTTTTATATCAGTCTGTGAAAATCTCCTGAATGACCCAGCCTTTTTATTCCACCTCCAAAAAACTGGCAGGGAGCTTTTATCAAGGCCTTTAAAAGCCCGAGGCTTCTGGGAATGGCTTTAATTTTAAAGAACCAAAAACAATTGATCCCAAGAAAACAGTCAATCTATCCTTGACTGTTTTGAATCCAGGGGCGCTACGTTCTTCTCGCGAAATAAACGTTCATGATTCCAACTTCTTCCAATGAATGATGAAACAGACCTCTAGTCTGTTCCATCAAAATTGAAGATGAGATCTGCAGAGTAGTTGCCTGGTTCCACAATTTCTTGAAACTTTTGAGGGTAAGCTGCCGCTGCTGCTACATCAGCGTTCAGCACCAAAGGGCGTAATTGTGAATTGGCTTAAATCCAACCGTCACCAAACGACGTTTACCTGTATATTAAAATTGTGTCTCGGTTAAAATGGAGATGATGCAATTGTTATTACGAGGGTATATTGAAAAGTTTCCGGAATGGGCAAGAAAACGCAGTAATTAAACAGGTTTTTTTTAACATAGTACCCTTGCAGGGCGATACACTTTTCCCAGCAGTGCCCCAACTTTTTTAAGTCTTCTGAAAAGTATGATTTCGAGAACTCTGCAAAATAAGCTTTAGTAGCGTTGATGACCTCATTTGACGTAAAGCGCTTGCCTCCGAGCCAAGTCTTCATGTTTGTGGACAAAAAGAAGTTGCACGGTGTCAGGTCTGGAGAGTACGAGGGATGCGGCACCACCTCGTAGCCCAATTCAACCAATTTAGCATTGGCGATTCGGGATGAATGGGCCGGCGCATTGTCATGGTGGAAGAGCACTCACTTTTTTCCGCTGCAAATGAGGCCGTTTCTCCTTCAATATGCCGTTGAATTGATCCAATAAATCGCTGTAGTATTGTCCCGTAATAGTTCTTCCCTTCTGCAAAAAGTCGATGTGTATCACACCTTGCGAATCCCAAAAAACGGTGGCCATGACCTTTCCAGCCTTCTTCGGAGCAGATTCGCCTGGAGAAATACACTGTTTCGACTGCTGCTTGGTTTCTGGTGTGTAGTGGTGGATCCATGTTTCGTCCACGGTCACGAATCGGCGAAAAAAATCCATTGGATTACGCTTTAACAAGGCCAAACACTCTTTCGAAGTGGTCACACGATTTCGCTTGTTGTCCATAGTCAACAAACGCGGCACCCATCGCGCCGACAGCTTCCTCATGCCCAAATGTTCGTGCACAATATTTTGCACACGTTCATATGAGATGCCCGTGGTCTCTACTATTTCGCGCAACTTCGCTGGTCGATCGGCTAACACGAGATCATGGACTTTGTCAACCATTTCTTCATTTGTGGCCATTTTTGGGCGTCCACTGCGTAGTTCATCCTTGGTGCTCGTACGGCCACGTTTGAACTCGTTCACCCAGAAACTAATAGTCGAAAATGAAGGTGTGGATGTGCCATGAACTTTCTGTAAAATATCTCGTATTTCCGTCGCCTTTTTCCTATCCATCCAGAAATGTTTGATGACTGCACGATATTCGTTTTTATCCATTTTTGCAAAAGTGCCTGACTTGCTTCACAAGGTATCCTAGTAAACAAAAACGGAACGACGCACGTGTCTGAAAATTTGACAGCTTACCTAAAATAGGTTAGCCTTGACAACCATCATAACAATTTCACGATACGCGCGCCATCTCTTGCCCATTCCGGAAACTTTTCAATCTACCTTCGTATATGCCCATGATAAAAATCAATGTAATTTTATATAGTAGACTTCTTCCTATACAATATATCAAGGGTGAGTTTACAGAACAATATATGTTAAAATAATTTTGTTTATATTTGATTGCAATAAAATCTGACATAACTCTATTGACTTAATAGAACTTAACCACTTGATTGTGATTAATTGTTCTGTCAATGTAGCCTTCAATTGTAATTAAATAGTTAATTGATATTAAATATTTTTACGTGAAATGGGTTAAGATCAATCATCTTTAGGTATCATCTTATTATTAGAAATATTTTGGAAACACACTTCAAAAATAAAATCTTATCTTATGTTCAACAAGTCACTTTCTAACATAATTTGGTTGTAGAGAAATAAAATATATACCATATTTTTGCACTATTAGACTCACATTTCGGACGTGTCTTATGGTCCGAATGTAACTTTAAAATTCTTTCAAATCTTCTGTAAATTTAAGGTGCGTTTTATATTGTGAATTTAACGTCAAATGTACAAAATGCTTAATGTTTCTTTTTTTCTGAACCTAAATAATACATTTAATTCCATGATTCCATGTAGCTTGTGGTTTTACTCTTTTAATTATGCAATTTAAACAAATTGAAAATAATTGATAAAAAATAAGAAAACATTTTATTAAACAAATTGTCTACCATACTGATTCTTCTCAATAAGTTCATCAACTACCGCAAAAGTATACTGCTTTTTATACGAACTAATTCATTTTAGCCATGATTAAAGTGCTTTTTTTACAAATTTATTTTACGAAAGACAAGTTTGACAAGTTTTTGTAAATATCTACTATTCATAACTAACTAGTTTGAGTCTAAAAATTGTGTCAGGTGTGGGGTTCGAACCCACGCTCTCTTTCGAGAAAGTGGTCAAAATAAGTAAATAAAATGTATGAATATATTTAACAAGTAAAATATTCTCCAAAATGTATGTTTTTTGAGTCATAAATAAAAATATAAATAATATAAATGATAATACACATCAGTCAATATACAACATTAGTAGTGGTCGAATTTTTGCTTAAAAGAATTTATTTCCCTAGAATATAAAAATATAAGAGATTTTATTAAATGGAAGATTAAGTAATGGAAAATAAAATGTAAAGAAAGGAGACTCAATAACTTTTAAAATAGTTATCTTCGCGCAATTCAACATGCTCTCTGCTCTAAATTGTTAAGTAATTTGTAAATTTAATTAATTGTTAGAACATTTTTTAAGTGGGCATGAAAAGTAGAATCAATAAATCAATATAAGAGGTTGTATGTATGAAATACATATATAGATCTATTTCTATTAATTTCAAAATGTGCATCATTGTTAATGATTTATTAAAAACATCTGGCCTTTAATCATGATTAAATTCAACATAACTTAGAGATACAAAGATGAATTAATTAAATATTTTCTAGTTATATTTTTAAAATGTTGATTTTTATTGTTTTCGTCGCCTGTGCATTAATATCAACTAATTTTAAAATTATTACTAACCTGTATGGGAAATTTACTTATAAATATTAATATATTCCGAGCGATTATCATACATAAAATATTGAAATACCTCGGAGGTGTTGCAAACTAATAACTCTATTAATCATTTTAATGGCCGCAATATCTAGAGGTGACAACATAGTAAAAGAGTGATTTATACCTGTAAATACAATAAACATAAGAGTTAATTTTATTATTTTAAATCGTTGCGATTTATTCGTAGAATTTAAGAAAAACAATATTTATTTTTGAAATCCGTTCATATTTATTTATATTGTTTTAATTTAATAGTAATAAATGAAACTTAAAATTATTATATAACCCGAGAGTTATGTTTATGAATTTAGCAGATGATAAAATTATAATTAAACATAGTGTCAATCTTCTTCTTCATATTGATTGTTGTTTGTTTATTTGTTTTAATTCTGTACCAATAAAAAAAGCCTAACACATACAAAAAATATGTAACTAATATTAATTATATAATTTAGACTGTACGAGAATTGGGCATTGTTGATGATGATGATCTTCCACTAGTACCTCAAAGTTGTAAATTCTTCCTATGACGCCCATGTCGAACAAAATCACATCAGAAACCAATATTTGGGTGTATTTATGCCTCAAATCCAGGCACTTTTGTCCCTAATGTGAGAATTACAGTCAATCTGACTATCGTTTATTATTATTGAAAGGATGGTCATCTTTAAGTAGGAGTATAATTACATACAAACTAGGTCCAGACATCGAGATCAAGAGCCACATAGAACTAGCACGTGCGTCATTTAATAAAATGAGGTCATCTCTCTTTGATGATAATTTAAATCTCAAAGTTACGATAAAGATAAGTTAAGTACTATATTTGGTCAACAATTTTATTCCATATAGTCATAGAGGCTGAAAGTGTGTAGCATGAACCGCATCGAAGTATTCGACATATGGCTGCATAGAAAGATGCTATCTATATCATGGGTAGACTATGATAAAAACATTGAAGCACTTCAAAGAGCCAAACTTTAAAGACAAATGCTAACGGCAATCAATTGTCGCAAAATAGCCTACCTACGATATGTGCCAAGGGGCGAAAAATACGACTTACACCAAGGAATAATGATGGGTAATATTGAAGGATGCAGAGGACCTGGCAGGAAGCAGCAATCGTGGTTGAGAAACATTCGTAGTTGGACTGGCATAAGATCTACAGGTAAACTAATGCACATAGTACAAGATAAGAATAAACTTTCTAAGATGATCGAATAGAAAAAAAAAATAAGGAAAAAATAAAAAGTGAATGGTTTACACATATATTCAGAAATATCGTCTTACAGTTAATTGAATTACAAATGAAAAAATATATTGTTTTGGTAAATATGAGGAGGTATTGTTTGTAAATTAATTTTATACGAAAGATCTACCAAATGCATCTTTAGTGGTATCATAAAATTACCGAACTTTAGATGTTAGAAAAAGCTTCAATCTAGTTATTTTAACGAATTTTTGCATGTATTTCTTAAAGTTTCTAAGTTCTACAAACAAATATTTCGAAATTTTATGTTCGGCTGCATCAAAAAAACGTATCTTCAACCTACCTAAAAACGAAGAACTAAATACGTTTGGCAACTTTGCTTCGCATTATTTCTTGTTTGATATTTTTTACTGAACATTCATTTAATCCATGAAATATATCTAACAGGTTGTGTTCGGTTACATCAACAAAATGTATTTTCTTAATTAAGCACTAAAATCTTTTTTTGTTAACATTTGTTATCCTTACCCTGAATAGTTAAGGTTCATATTTTAATTATTTTTATTAAGCATTGAAATAATTAATCAAGGACGTTAGCGCTTATCAATAAAATAGTGTAAAACAAAATTTTTGATCGCTGAAAGAAAAAACAAAACCATTATGAAATAATTTAGTGGCCAAGGATAGAATATAATGAGAGAAGTCCAAATGATTTTGAAAAATAATAGGGAATAAAATGCTTTAATCATAGAAGTATTTTCAAGTTTGTCAAAATATGAATACAAAATATTCAATATAAGAATTGTATGGGGTTGAGTTTTAAATCTTTTCGGTTTTCTACTACTATATAATCAAAAGCGATTTTTATTAGAAAGAAATAATTTTACTCAGCTTTTCGATAATGTTCAAAAATATAAGCAAATTCTGTTTGATACGATTGTTTTAATTGAATTGTTTACCACCCAAAGAGTTTTGCAAAGATTGAAAATAGTATTTGGAAGGCGCTGGTTCTCTAATAGCAACTCAAAATAAACGACGTCTTTGAATAACCTTCTTTTGATGGATATTTGCTTTCGAAGTGGTTGCAGCATCCTGCAAAACTGATCATGGTGTAGATCAGTTTTGCAGGATGTTGTCGTAAACTATCTCTTTCTAATTGTCAGTGACAACATGTTTGAGAAATGGATTATTTTCATTGTCTTTTTTAAGAGCTGGTCGCAGGCGTTTATGAGCTTTGTTAAATGAATTTCTTGAATTTCTTTGTGTTTATTTGGACCCGAAATATTGAGTTTACTAGCACGGTATCTGGCAAAGCAATTCTGGGACTGGTATAACTTTTTATGAGCTTGCGTTGCGTTTTCCCTTTTCTGAAGTTAAACAAAGCACTAAAATATAGAGATATTCCGCGGTTTGCTCTTTTCATCTTTCGATCACTTTACGACCACAACTGAATCGATACATTTACTTTTTTAATGACAATTGAAGTGACTCTTGTTAAATGGTATTTAGGTTAGATCATTGAACTGAAGATAATTGGTTAAATTATCATCTATTGATCGGAACCAAAATGACTTAGGGTATTGCTGGCAAATTATCTCAATTTGCAAGATTAGCCTTAGAGATTTGAGGATGAATACTAAAACAATATTTTTTAAATACTGAGTTGATGAAGCGGATATATCATGAAACTTCTTAATTCATGAAAATAAAACAACATTGTTTGGATATTTTTTGATATCTTATAATATAATGTATTCTTAGAGTACTTAAATCCTATTTATTTATACTTGATGCAATATTTTATGAAAATTTATCTAAAATTTTTAAAATCGTTTTCATCTAGTTGAAAACTGTTGATTATAGAAGAAACTTTTGCAGTTCTATGCAACTTGTAGACATATTTCTTCCAACGTCTTCATTACTCTTGGGCAAAAAGTGTTTAAGTGGTATCTACATGATTAATATCAGTGTCGTCGTCACTTAATCCTATAAAAATTCTAGAAAACTGATCCAGATCATTTTTAGTTAAACTGTTTTTCCTGTCCCTAATGACGCAATAAGTAAAAATAATCTCAACTACATAGCTTCGTCCAACCAAAATTTTTGTAGGTTTTGTATAATTTTTGTGTATATTAACATAAACATAAACACAAATATTACAAGGTTACTCCCCAGTTACATGAAAATTCTATAAAATTAAAATTAATCAATAAATGCTTTAAATTTACATAACCAAAACACGTCGGTGGTGGCGCATTTGGTTGCGGCCGAAATAGCGTTAATAATCTTTATTGTGTCAATAGCTTTGCAGCTTTACACTTGTCAGTACAGCTTTAAATTTGTTACTACGTCTACTGAAGTAATACTAATATCTACACTATGCTTAAATTAATTAAAAATACATTAAATAAATTATATTAAACTATTATACAGAATAACATTTGGTATTAATCGTAATAACGTCAGTAGTGGCTAAGAATGCCAGGAGACAGGATGCCATGAAGAGTGCACAAGCGCAAGATGGAAGGCAATTGGGATGACAAGAAAGCGTTGGGAGGATGCTGTTGAATGCTGTTGAAGAAGACGTCAAAAAGTCCTAAAACTAAGGGGTTGGTGAAGAGTGGCGACTGTACAGAATGAAGGATTAAATTAAGGGAGGCCAGGGCTCGAATCGGGGCATTAGAGCCATTGAATTGAATTGAATGGAATTGAATTGAATTGAATTATATTATTTAAAATTTATCGTCACCTGTTTAATTGTGGAGGCGTTTACTTTGTGGTACATCTTGAATATAATATCAATCAATAATATCAATCATCATGTCTCAAACATTATTACATCATATCTGCAAGGGTTTGTTATAAGTACATCAACTACCGCAAATGCGTTAAATTTTACTCAATTTGTCACTGAAGTTTTGCATAGGTGTAGGACTTGCACGCGGTTTATTTAGATTGTAGAAAAGCTTCCAATAGCATTAACTTGTGGTTTTAACAGTGTTGAGCTTCCTTGCTAAGTCATATCTTAGTAATAGAGTACACTGTGTTGAATTTAATCACTTCAAATCTCCAGAATTTGTAGCTACCAACAGTGTGCCTCAAGGATCTAACCTTGGACCATAATTTTTCATCTGTTTTATATAATTATATCGTTTTTAATTTACTTTGTTATAGTTTACTTTGTGTAGATGATGTAAAATTGTATTGTGAGATTAATTCATTTTGATTTAAACTTAAACAAGTGTAGCTTTATTAGCTTCGATAGAAAGAGCAATCATATTAAGTATCTAACTATCACCTTTCAAAATATAATTATATCGAAGATCTGGGCATTTTGCTTGCTAATAGATTAACTTTTCAAGCACATATAAATAAAATGAGTAATTCTAGTTATAAAATATTAGTTTTTTATTACAAGAAACTCCAGAGACTTTAACAATACATATACTCTATTAACGCAACTTAAATATTGTTCACTCATACGATTTACATTTGCATCCAGCGTAAATTTCTTTAAATATTATAGATTAACAAATATAAAATATAGTTGGTTTAAAATTTTAATTGCAGATTATTGCTTCTAAATTCAATATTAATATATTAATAGGATCTCTAAAATATTTAGCGTCATTGTTGTTTCTCTTTAATGTAATTAATAATCGAACAGATGATATCAGTTTATTTTCACTGATAAATTTTCACGTTCCAAGATTAAATTCAAGATGCACCAGCTTTTTTGTTCATTCGACCACTAAAATCAATTCTCCTCTAGTTCAGATGGTTCGACTGTGTAACCAATTTTTAGATGTTGACATATTTAATACTATCCCTTCAGCAATCAAGACGTTAGTAATTAGTTTAACAGATTTATTCTTATCAGTAGTTTGTACTACTTATTATTAGAAACAATTTTATCATTCACCATTGGGATACAATTAATGGTGCTTTAGAATGACGTTGGCGATCCTTTAAACTAACAACCTCATTTACACACACACACAAATAATACAACGGAAGGACCACGTGGTCGATAGCCAAACACCACTACTACTACTGCTATTACTAGTCTCTAGTGAATCCCTTTCAGCAGATTCGTTTCGCGGAGGACTTCCTCTCGTTTTGGGTTTTGGAGCATTAATGTCAAATCTTTGTTTACGATCTGGAGTAGGGACAGCGCCAAGGACTAGTTTTGTTTTTTTTTTCCTAGTAAGTTTTGAAAATCATTTCTAACAACAATATTCATCCTAAGGATGATCAATTCCCGAGTGCCTGTATCGTCTTTCAGTGGTGTCAATCTCTTCTCTTAGCAGGCGTTATTTCTACATTCAGAGATTTCATTTTAGGCGAATAATTTTTGATGCATCAGTAAATATAGGCGATTCAATTTTATTTTATTTATTAAGACTATCGTTATTTTGATTGATGACAGAATCTTTCTCAGTAACTTTATTATCTTGTTTTTTTTTAATTGATACTGGAATGATGTACTCTGAGCTTTTCAATTGAATATCTTTGGACATTTTAGTACTCGCATTTTGTGCTAACATTTTCTACCATTGTAGGTTTGGTAATTTGGTTATTTAACTCTGTTTCATTTGCAGATTTTGATTGCACATCATTATTATCAGTGCTTGATTGAATTGATTTAGAAGATGGAGAAACTTAAAGAAATGAATGTGTATATATATATAACGGGTGTCCAACAATTATTGCAGTCCCGGGTGGCGTTGGAATCAAAAACTTAGGTCAATTCTTTCATGTGCCAAATAAATGAACTCACATGTTAATTGTCAAACATAACCTAAATGTGCATAAAAAATGTCAGTTCATTTATTTTCAACATGTAAGAATCGACCTACGCTTTTTATTCCAACGCCACCCGGGACTGCAATAATTGTTGGACAACAGTTATATATATATATATATATATGTAAAGAAATTTATTGTATTACTATTTTGTAGTAGAACTAGTACTATGTAACCTGACGCAATTTTCACTTTGTGTAAATATTTGACACTTTGAAAATAAAGACATATTATTATTATTACTCTTCTCACTTCTGGGATCCTGATGATCTTTAAAAAAATATGCAAAACGCCAAGCATGTAATTAAGGCAACATTTTCTATTCTAAGTGTTTATGTTGATATTCTTATTGGATTAATTAACCTTTTTATTTGGAGAATTTACTTTTTCAATACTATTGGTTTTTACCTCGACTGCCTTGGTATCGTCATCTGTAACATCTAAGGATTCGTCTTTTTTATTTATAGATTTAGAATTGTTATCTTTTTTAATCGGAGAATCCATTTTCTTGTTAGTGACTTTTACGTCAATGTTATCCTTATCTTTTCTATTTGAAGAATTAACATTTTTATTACTGTTGTTTCTATCTTGATTTCATTGTTATAGTCATCTATAATATCCAATGATTTGTCTATTTTATTCGTAGATAACTTGGTGGACTTGTTATGTTCCTTCTCTTTCTCCTCTTCATTCTTTGACTTTTCTTCTGCAGATCCATTAATCGTTTCAGAAACATTGTAGCAGTATTATTAACTTCAGACAGTTCAATGCCCATGGAACTTTTATTTAGTGGTACCTTAACCACGATGCTAATAGGAGAAGTTAAGTAATTATGTTATTTATCTTTCAACTTTATTGCATTCTAGCATTTGATTGGAAATTGGTGTGGTACTTTCTATTTTTGACTGATTTAATTCTAAAAATTCTTTACGTGTTCGTATTGTTTGTGACAAATCGTGTAGGTTTTGAATCATATTTTATCCTCTTATTCTTTGGTTCTGTGGGATCATTTCCATTTTGTTCATTGGCATCCTCGAATCATTTAACACCATTTGAAATATCACTGTCAACACTTTTGTCTTTTTCTGACAAACCACCTGAATTCCTTTTCCTTTTCACTTTTCCTATATAATAATAATAATAATAATAATAATAATAATAAGTTTATTTGTGTTAAGAAATAATATTTACACACGTCACAGAAACAGAAATAGCGAAATACAAAACAAGCAGGAGATGCATTGCTTAACAATAAAAAGATAAATATGGTAAATTTCGTATATGCTATATACAGGGTGTCCCGTTAATGCGGGGAAATGGCTGGACCATAGATTCCTGAGGTCAAAATATGACGATTTAACGCAACTTATCTATATCCAAAAATTTACGGTTAAGCCGGAATTTGGCTTCAAAGTTTCAAATTTTTTTATTTCTTTTGTTTATAACAATTGAACGCTTTATTTGATTTGAATGAAATTTATTATTAATAAGTACCATAATATCATACATCATTTCAGTTATTGTGGCCATTAATGATTGACAGGAAGTATAAAAAACAGTAGTACCACCACTTAAAAACTAAAATATTTTTTTATTGGTGCATCCAATAAAATCTAAAAAAATCTACTTGAAAGGGCATTAGATTTAAAAACTTTTTTGACTCTTACTAGTTTTTGATATCTTGTACGGTTTTTCCACAAAAAAATAAAATATAAATATAGTATACTTATTATGCACTCATTAATAAGTAAATAAACTTACTCGATTGAATAAAAATTAAATAATATCAATTAATAAAATAAATCAAAACAACATCTAACACTTTTCAAACAATTTTCTTTGCAAAATCCTAATACAAACAAGATATCTGTTTGTTCCAAATATGAATATTTTCGAACTATAATAAAGTTAAAAATTAATTTTTAAAAGACACTAAATAATTATTATAATACATAATTTACATTTTTTAAATAAAGACGGCCACGAAAAACATTTATTTTCGATTCGATGAAAAACTAGATTTTGTTTTTATTAGATAAAAAATATATGTTTAATTTTTTTATGGGAAAACGGTAAAAGATATCAATTATTATTAAGATATGAAAAAGTTTTTAAATTAAATGGTCTTTCAAGAAGTATTTTTTTAGTTTTTATTAGATCCACCAACAAAAAAATATTTTAGTTTTTAAGTGGTGGTACTACTGTTTCTTATACTTCTTGTTAACCAATAATAGTCATAATAACTGAAATGATGTATTATATCATGGTAGTTATTAAAAATAAATTTCATTCAAATCAAATAAAGCGATCAATTGTTATAAACAAAAGAAATAAAAAAATTTTAAACTTTGAAGCCAAATTCCAGCTTAACCGTAAATTTTTGGATATAGATAAGTTGCGTTAAATCGTCATATTTTGACCTCAGGAATCTATGGGCCAGCCATTTCCCCGCATTAACGGGACACCCTGTATATACAGGGTTATTCACGCTATACGGCACGGAATATTGTGGCCAAAATACGTGACTTTCAAAAAGTTTCACTTTGGGGATATATGGGGGTCTATTAGGGCTACTTTTTAAAATTATTTTCATAATATACAGGGTGTCCCAAAAACCCTAAAAGTATCAAAGTTGTGTTTTTTTTAATGAAACACCCTGTATTTTATTGCATTTTTGAATCCGTCTATGAAAATAAGTATGTGTTTTAATAAGGTTTTTATTACATAAACCTTAAGGTTTTTGAATTAATTTGAATTTTGTAAAAATGTAACCTAATTTTCATGTTTCAAATACTTAAAAAATAATTAAGTTATGCATACCAAATTTACACTTAAGTGTAACAATAGATCATATTTTATTTTCCAAGTATAATAAACTTGACATCTTATACCGGGTGTAAAAAAGTTGGAATTAAACAAATGAGAACTTTAAATGGCTATAAGTTCATTTATTTAAATGGAACGCTATATTTATTAATTTATCAGCAAATGCACGTTTTAATTATCTATCGAATGGTATTTAAATCTTAAGTGTTAAGTCTTCTCGTTTTCACAGAAAACGCCAAAATATTGTTTATTGCACCGTTTTAGTACTTTTAAAGTAAAAATTTTAATGTATCTAGTTTTCTATCGTATTTAAAAACGTCAGATAATTAATTTAGTCTGTTACTTTGGTTTAAAAAGGATGTCTTTTGTTATAGTTGTGTTATTTTGCGTTTTTGTGTTAGATCGTTAGTAATCGTTATTGTTTGAACATAGTTGTTGTATGTCATAGTAAAAAATGAAAATTTACACATATTTTCTTATATTGAGGTTTTTATAACTGACACTTCCAATTTCTTTAAACTGGTTTAATAGTCTCTCAAAAATGGCTGGCTTAGGATGATTTCTTTCGGGAAACCTTTAAGTATAAACTCGACAAGCCAATAAACAATTTTGATGACATTCTCCAAGCATGAAAATAATGCCAATAACCCCTTATTTTGAGTAAATTTTCATTTTTTACCAAAAAATACAACAGCGATGTTCAAACAATAACGACTACTAACGATCTAACACAAAAATGCAAAATAAGACAACTATAACAAAAGACAGGCTTTTTAAACTAAAATGACAGACTAAATTAATTATCTGACGTTTTTAAATACCATAGAAAACTAGATACATAAAAATTTTTACTTAAAAAGTACTAAAACGGTGCAATAAACAATATTTTGGTGTTTTCTGTGAAAACGAGAAGACTTAACACTTAAGATTTAAATACCATTCGAAAGGTAATTAAAACGTGCATTTGCTGATAAATTAATAAATATAGCGTTCCATTTAAATACATGAAGTTATAGCCATTTAAAGTTCTCATTTGTTTAATTCCAATTTTTTTATACCCGGTATAAGATGTCAAGTTTATTATACTTGGAAAATAAAATATAATCTATTGTTACACTTCAGTGTAAATTTGGTATGCATAACTTAATTATTTTTTAAGTATTTGAAACATGAAAATTAGGTTACATTTTTACAAAATTCAAATTATTTCAAAAACCTTAAGGTTTATGTAATAAAAACCTTATTAAAACACACACTTATTTTTATCGAAGGATCCAAAAATGCAATAAAATACAGGGTGTTTCATTAATAAAAACACAACTTTGATACTTTTAGGGTTTTTGGGACACCCTGTATATTATGAAAGTAATTTTAAAAAGTAGCCCTAATAGACCCCCATATATCCCCAAAGTGAAACTTCTTGAAAGTCACGTATTTTGGCCACAATATTCCGTGCCGTATAGCGTGAATAACCCTGTATATACAGGGTGAGTTTTTTTCGATGTTCTATATGGGGATCTCGGAAACTATAAGAGATAGAGAAACGGTTAAATGGGGAAAGAAGTGTAGATTTACGAGACGAATAAAATTCCACTTTCAAAGTTTTCAAAAAAGTCAAGGGTAAATAGATATTTTGAAAAAAGTAAAAAGTGTCAATTTTTTCAAATCAATATATCTCGGTTATTATAACAGATAGAAAAAAAACTGTAAAAGACAAAGTTTTAGATAATTTTATGCAGATTAATAAAAAATAATCAGAAAATTTTTATCGCCATTAATTTCCGAGATATGACGCAAACTTACATTTTTTTCAATGGAAACCATAGTTGGCTATGGCGTCATTCAAAAGGTAATTTTTTTCTCTTTAATCCAATATGGCATACGACATAGTTATTTCTAAAAATAAGTGAGTTATAGTCATTTTAAGTTTTATTATAAATAAAAAACGGGTAGCCATGAAAAAGATGAAAGTAAAACAATTGCAGTTGTTTATAATAATAGCAATATTGTAATTATTAGTTTTACAAAGTTAAACAAAAATGAAAAACCAGCATAAGAATAATAATTTTGTAATTATCAAATGGCCTTCTGTATGTGGTATAAACACATTTGGCAAGAAGATAATACTTTTCTTACAAAAATATTATGAACACAGGAATCGCGATTCACTAATTGTGGTATTTTTAATCGCCACAATGAACATAGATGAACTCAAGAGAATCCAAGAGAAGTTTCACAGAGAAAACTACAAATTAAATTTGGGTTTAATCTATGGTGTGTTTGAATTAATAATTCTCGGTCCATATATTTTTGAAAGCTGACTAAGTGAAAATGATTACTTTCATTTTCTTCAGAAAACATTTGAAGATACGCTCGTTTGTTTAAATTTATCATTACAAGCAAGATTGAAATGGTTCCAATATGACGGTGTCCACCTCATAACATGTTGGCTTTACAAATTATTTAAATTATGCTTTTCCTAATTCATAAATGGGAAAAAATAATAAACCAATCCCAGGGCCACCTACATCTCCCGATCTGCGCGTTTTACAATTTTTTCTGTGGGGCTATGTAAAAAACAAACAATATGAAAAATCATATCAATCCGTGGAGGATCATAAACTAGCTGTTATTGATACATTTAATTCAATTTACATGAAAATAGTCAAAAAATCCCTGCAACAGTGGTTTGCTAAATGGCGAATTAAAATCAATCCTCACAAATCCCAGCTCCTAATTCCTTATCACCGTAACAATAATCCTGCACACGATATTCATATCTCCAACATAACTGTTTCCCCTTCTACATCCATAAAATACCTAGGCATTACCATAGATCGAAAAGTCAATTTCAAACAACATACAGTTTCAAAACAAAACAAAAATCACAGCTAGAGCCAAAATGTTCAGAAACTTAACCTACAAAAAGAACGGTATATCTACAAAAACAGCGGTTAAGATATATAAAATGATATGCCGTCCTCTACTCGACTATGGTAATGTCCTTTTCTCCAACTCCTGCAATCCTACTATCCACAATATCCAAGTTAGCGAGCGATCCTCCCTAAGAACTTTAACCAAAATCCGACACCCCAGTAATCCTCTACACAATCCCTCTAACCAATTCCTATATGACTCTACCTCTGTTATCCCCATCAAGGAACGCCTTCTATACTTAAGTGAAAAATTTTTCCAAAAACCCCTTCAACCATCAAATCCTTACTCTCTACTGCTTACGCAGAAATCCTAACCTAATCCCAAAATTCAAAACCCCCCCATTTACTATTTTCGAATTCATCACATCACATCATCCATCATCATCATCATCATCAGAGACAGACTAATGTGACACATCGACAAGGACAAATCAGGGCTGAAAGGACCTCCGGTCGATAGCCATTTGACAGACTAACCTCCTAACACTCATATCATAAATGTATTATATTTGTCTTATCTGTATTTTATTTTTGTCTGTTAATAAAGATGTTGTATATATATAGTCAAAAAAGCCATTAATTCAATTTTAAAAAGATATAATTTATATCATAATAATATTAATACTGGACTCTTTGGCCATATTCTTTTAATATTAAAAATTCTCTCCCATTGATATACTGATAATTACAGAATTACTTTATGCTGTTGTTTTATTTTGGTTTATCTCTGTAAAACTAATAATTATAATATTGCTATTATTATAAACAACTGCAATTGTTTTATTTTCACCTTTTTCATGGCTACCCATTTTTTATTTATAATAAAATTAAAAATGACTATAACTCACTTATTTTTAGAAATAACTATGCCGTATGCCATATTGGATTAAAGAGAAAAAAATTACCTTTTGAATGAGGTCATAGCCAACTATGGTTTCCATTTAAAAAAATGTAAGTTTGCGTCATATCTCGGAAATTAATGGCGATAAAAATGTTCTGATTAATTTTTATTAATCTGCATAAAATTATCTAAAACTTTGTCTTTTACAGTTTTTTTCTATCTGTTATAATAACCGAGATATATTGATTTGAAAAATTGACACTTTTTACTTTTTTCAAAATATCTAG
The DNA here is from genome assembly GCA_963969525.1 of Ontholestes murinus. Classification (NCBI taxonomy): domain Eukaryota; kingdom Metazoa; phylum Arthropoda; class Insecta; order Coleoptera; family Staphylinidae; genus Ontholestes; species Ontholestes murinus. The sequence goes on from OZ018391.1 coordinate 28,528,190, forward strand.
TTACCCTTGATTTTTTTGAAAACTTTGAAAGTGGAATTTTACTCGTCTCGTAAATCTACACTTCTTTCCCCATTTAACCGTTTCTCTATCTCTTATAGTTTCCGAGATCCCCATATAGAACATCGAAAAAAACTCACCCTGTATATATGCCTACACATGAATACATATACATATATATATATATATATATATACATATATATATATACATACATACATACACATATACATATATACAAGAATATAATATTTAAACCTACTATTGCTACATTTAGTACACTCATATTGGGAGAAGATTCAATTTGTGGGTTATACTGCTATCATATGAAACAAAAACAAATGCAACATTTAATACTGACTAGATTATAAAAGTAGTAAAATAACAATAGATGCATGATTTATATGAATAAATTAGAATAAATACCAATATAATCTATTATTTATAAAACAACTAATAAATTAAAATAAAATTGTTTAAAAGCAAGAAATAAAATTAATTAAAAATAATTATAAAAAAATATATTATGTATTATTATTTATACATAATATGAACTAAAATAATACAAACTTAACTACACGATTAAAATTTGATTAATTAAAACTAGCAATAAATAAGACATAAATATAAAAGCAAACATGTATAAAATAAATAAATAAATAGAAAATTTAATTAGATTACATCATTGTATGAAATGAAATCATTCGTACTGTATGGAGCTTTCCTAATGAGATAGTTTTTAATTCTTAGTTTGAATTTATTCATTGGTAAATTTCTCGTATCCATTGATAGCTTGTTAAAGAATTTAATGCCATAGTAGTTGTGTCCATTTCTTGATTTTTGCAACCTTAGTTGACCTTGCAATAAATCTTTTTTTGCTCTTGTCTGATGATCGTGATGGTCGTGTAAATTATATTCAGTAATATGCAATTTAACATATATTAAACACTCAAGAATGTATATTGCCGGTAATGTTAAAATGTTTTCACTTATGAAAGCCTTTTTGCAATCTTCTTGATATGGAATTTTTGCGATTATTCGGACAACTTGGCGCTGTAACGCGAAGATGCGATGTCTGGAGAAAGAATGTCCCCACACGACTATACCGTAAGGAATACGTGATTCAAATAATGCAAAATATGAAGTTAGCAGTTGTCTGTGCTCTACTTTTTTTGCCATTCCTCTGATACAAAAGATATTTTTAGTGAGTGTTTTTGCTAAATTCTCGCCATGGTGATCCCACTTAAGTTCTTGGTCTAATTCTACACCGAGGAATCGAGTTGTGTTTTTGCATATAATATCATTTGGTTTTAGACTAAACGTTAATTTTTTAGTTTTAACTTCATTTAAAAGCAGTCTGTTATTTAAACACCAATCGGTCACTTGATTTAGTGACTGTTCATCTTGGATTTTTGCTTCCTCTGCATTTAATGCTGTGTTTAGTAGAGTTGTATCATCGGCAAATAATATGATTTTCGTTGATAAAACTTGTTTGGGTAAATCATTTATGAAAATTATAAATAATATTGGCCCTAGTACTGACCCTTGGGGGACCCCACTTTTTGATTTGCTAATTCTAGATTGTTTCTGTTGAAAATACACGACTTGTTCTCTGTTTGACAAATACGATCGCATTAAATCAAGACTCGATCCAGTAAAAGCATACAATTTTAACTTAGATATAAGTATGTTATGCGATACGCAATCGAATGCTTTTGTCAAGTCGATAAACGAGCCTATACATGAGTGTTTCCTTTCGTAGCAATCGATAATAGTATTTGTTATACTTACCAAAGCGTCATTTGTAGAACGACCAGAACGAAAACCAAATTGATTTGGGTCTAAGAAGTTGTTATTTTCAAAGTATTCAATTATTTGTTCTTTTAGTATATTTTCAACAATTTTTGACACAATAGGTAATAAGGAGATTGGCCTATAGTTATTCGGATCATCCGTGTCCCCTTTTTTGTATATAGGTATAACTTTTGCAAATTTTAAAGACTGTGGAAATATTCCGGAATTAATAATGTGATTTATTAGCGTCGTTATTGGCGAAACCAGTAGATACTTAATACTTTTAATTAATTCAAGGGTAATTCCATATATATCATTACTGTGTGTGCCCTTAAGTTTAGTCATCGTGTCCAGAACTTTAATAGGTGTTACCTCCTTGAAACTAAATTGTTGCATGTTATTTAAATTGATATTTGTATTAATAGGCTCACTGCATTTGGCAAGGAGTTCATCTGTGATACTCACAAAAAACTCATTAAACTCGTCAGATGAAATTTTACAAGTGGCAACCTTTTGTTTGGTTAACCGGTGTGAATTTAAGACATGCAGCACGCTGTTTATTCTTAGCAGAATTTATAAAATTGCTATTTGCATGTTTTATGTTTTTAGATATTGACAGTTTATACTGTGCGCGATAATCATCTTTAACGGCTTTATTGTTTGGGGTTGGATTTTGCTTATAGCAAGCATCTATAAATTGCATTCGTTCCCTCATTTCTCGTAATTCAGAATTAAACCAAAAAACATTTTTTTTATTTTGGGTATTGTTACTCCTATGTTTTGTTGGAAATGAGTAATTAATAGCTTCACTCAAATAGTTGTGAAGAATATTGAATTTTTCGTTGATGTTAAGTGTATTATCACGTACAAAATTCCAATTTATGTCGATCATTGTGTTATAGAAAGTAATTTTACCACATTCCGTAATAGGCCTTATTTTATAAATCTCATTTACTGAATTACATTCATTTACCACGGTTTCAAAAATTATGCCAAGATGATCAGATACTGCTGTATTTATAGTTTTTATTTTGATGTACTCAGCATCAATATTTGTGAAGATATTATCAATACAGGCATCCTTTCGCGTATTTACATAAACACACTTCTTGAGACCATATGTTGATAAGCAGTCAATTAAATATTGCTCGCGAGTATCATTTGAGTTGAAGTGAACATTGAAATCTCCTCCCAATATGATATTACAATTATTATAATTTATTTTATCGATTAAAGACATTAAATCGTTTAAAAATGTATTAAAGTCACCCGCTGGCGGTCGATATATGCTAATGATGAACATATTATATCTAGGACTAAAAACTAAACACATTTCACATATTTTCTCGGTAGATAGCATATCTGTGAGTGCATTATATTCTTTGGTTTCTATATCATCATCGGTATAGATAATTGATCCTCCATATTTGCCAGACTTACGTGCATAAAATGCTCTCGCAGACAAGCTACCCACTCGAGAAATTGAACATTCTTCAAATGACAGCCAATGTTCGCTAATACCAATAAATGAGAAATACTTATCCACAATAATAGTTTCTAATTCAATAATTTTGTTTCTCATTGATTGCATATTTAAAAAAAGGATTTTTATAGAGTTCGACGTTTGTTCATGATGTGATGTAAAAAATTATTGATTCTTACATTTTCGGGCCATATTTCTGGATTTTTAAGTTCTTGAAATTTATCTTCTGGAACCCCAATTTTAAAGGATGCGTATTCGTCCGGATGTTTTGACTGCAGTTTCTCACATTTAACTTGATTATAGAATATATAGGAAAAGTATTGCTTTCGTAAATGAGAATGACTGTGGGCACTGTATCTCAAAAACAAATGATTTGTTTCAGATGAATCTTTAAACTTAAGGTTTTATCATTTAAAACTGGAGCTGAAAAGCTTTTGGTAAACATTCATAAATCGGATGTTTACTTGAGGCGTTTTTTGGTTTTTCTATATATTTTTTAAATTAGAACCATATTACATAACTTTCCAAACAAAAATTGAAGGGAATGAGAAACTAAACAAATTTTATTGGAACATGTTTTTCGTAAAGTTTTTAATTGCGAGAAAAAAATTGAAAATTAAAAATTTTGACACTTTTTCCTACCGCTAATAATAGGAGTTACATGAAATGTATATAACAATTAATTGTAAAGAATCGAAAATTGAGAAATTTTTTAAAAATAGCCTTCTATTCTAAATTTGATAATATATGATAACTTTAAAAACTAATCGTTGATGATTTTGTTGCTTTTTATGTAATAAAAAATAAGGCATAATCCAAGAAAAATTCTCGCCCCATATAGATTGAATATTGCCATTGTAAAATTTCACGTACTGTTTTAGGATGTTATACAATTATATAGTTGTAGAGGAGCTTTTATAATTGACGTTTTCTACTGATGCAGGTCATCATCAGTAGAAAACGTCAATTATAAAAGCTCCTCTACAACTATATAATTGTATTTATTCTGTTAGAGGTCGAAACTAGTCCAGGAATAATATATATTATTTAAATTGGAAGTACAATTTTGCCTATTTACTTATGGTTAGGTCTTCAAATAATATAATGCTGGCATATTATTACTGGTAACCTCTTTTTGATGTTCCCTCATCATATTTGTATCAATAAAAACCTCAGTATGGATCCTGCTGGATGCTGACTCTGTAAAGCATCACTAAGTTGATTCAAATTGAAATTGTTCTTGCTCAAAATTGGGCTCCTGTTAAGTATTGAAAATTTTGAAGATCTAGGCGATTTGTTTGTTTCAGCGCTCTTATTAAACAGCTGCATTAAATTAGACCTTGGTGATTTAGTATTGGCCATGAACCAATCACATAATATTTACACCAGATTATTGCTGAAAATCAAATAAATCAAGAATACGCTTATATCTTACTACTAAACATCTTTATTCACAGAATGAAAATAAAATATAATACTTGTAATGTATAAAATAAAATAAATTCTAACATAATTGGTCTTCTGTTTCATGGCTATCGACCGGTGGTCTTTCAGCCCTCTTATATCTTATTTTAGTAATAAATAACTAAACGAAACAGATATAGATTAGTCATATACGCAGAAAATTGCTTTTCGGAAATTTGTTTTTTTTCATTTTAATTTCATTTTATATTTATATTTCTCGTGTAATTTTCTTACTTATTTTTTGCTGAAATGTGGTGAAATAATAGGTAAAGAATTTATAAACACTTGGGTTGTTACACTGATTTTGTTTTAAAAGAAAGCAAGTGCTTAACAACTTTCTATTATTTAACAATTAATATTATTAATTACAGCAAGTTGTTAGTTTAGGTATAAACTCCATATTTATATTATACTTAGATTTGCTAAAGTTACCTAAAAATTGAATCAATTAATTTCTGTTAGTAAATGAACGCCTTTAATCAAATTATCTGCAATAAAAATTTATTTCCCACCCTCCTATATATCTCTATTCAATATATTGTTTATTGCAAAATTGAACGAGATATGACTTTTGTTTAACTTCTTATCAACATCGTCAATATTAAGATTATGAATCATTTTTTATACGAGCTGAGCGATTGTGGCAAAATGATTGGAATGAAAACGTTGAAATGGCTTTAATCAAAGGCATGGTATATAAAGGATAGGGGGACCTTTAGATATATAACGATTACCTGCTGTACATTAATGGCGGCAGTTACCCTCGATAAGTTTGCGCCTTTTGACCTTTAGTAATTCAAACATATATTGTGGTTTATTTCTTTTTATTTTGTACGATAAACTGTTAAAACTTAATTTAAAATTTGTTGTATTTATTTTTATTTATAATATTTATATTACTTTTATTTAATTAATTAATCGCTTATAACAATTATTTTTAACTAGAATCTATTTATTAACAATACTTTATATCTATGATAAATAACAGCTGATATTTTCTGTTATTTCTTTATTTAACTATTTAATTAAAATATTATTATATTTCAATAAATTTTTACACATTTTAAATTATTTATAAATTTTATTTCGCATTAAGTATATATTTAATATTCACTCATAAGTTATAAAATGAATCAATTTATTATCTAATAATTACAAAAAGACACGAAAAACATTTATAATTATTAGTTAATTTTCTACAACGTAAAGGACTTTAAAACAATTTATTATCTGTTTAAATAAACAAGTTTAATTCAACTGAAAACACACGCATTGTCTAACAATACAAATATTGATTTTTACTAATTGCCTCGTAACACTCAATTGATTTATCGTTAAACAATTGAGGTATTAATGCATAAATGATTTATCATTCATGCGGTGAACGATTATGTCAGAGTAAAATCATGTTGATGTATAGAAATGTAACAGCGAGTCAAAATATGAAGTGATTATGTTAAATAATATGATTTATAATCTAACATGATTAATAACAGCGGCTAATGTATAATTATGAATAATTTATCTACGAGTGGAGTCGACTCTTAAATCGCCATAACAATTTGTCAGTGCACGGCGGAACGGTATAAAATCGAATAAAAAAAATGGAAAATGGCACATGAAAGGTGTGCAGCATGAAGCGTTATTCAGGTACAAAGAGCCATTTGAGTATTCAGAGAAGATTCGGAATGTCACTCATAAGTGCATGTTGAGTGTAATTGGTAAGAGCCCCCACTAGCTTTGTCTCCGCCTCTGCACCCTATGATCCGGGTGCGTGCGCTATACCCCATCATCTATATTCTTTGATCACCATCAGATATCAGACATCAGACGAATCTACACATCCCTGAGCTACTTCCGGGTTTCACCTGATAGCTCCGGAGCCCACGGACACACAACACGTGTTCAAATATATAACACAACAAACTGCCGAGTTCTTTGCCGGTTGTCAAGAAATGCGGACGCGTGCTCTTAAGTTCCGTGTGCGCGCCTGAACGGAAAACTTGCCGATCTGAAGACTTGGATTTCTAAATATTCATAAATGCCGCGAATCGCATCCGGTTTATCTGAGTTAACGGCAGTGCGCGTCTTTGTTTAAATAATGTAGTGATTTCTCGCCTGTGTTCGACTCTTATAATTTACGATGTGGACCTCGGAAACTGGCTGACTTCAGTGGTTGTTTCTAATTCCTGCAATGCATGAAAAATGAGCACAAGTGCACTTTCGATCATTGTCATTTTAACAATTTTAGAGACATGGTAAGGAATCATATTTTTTTTTAATACCCATAAAGTGTAAACACGTAGAAAAAAAAGCAGTTATAATGTGTTTTATTAATTAGCAATACGCAATGTGTATTTTTAACTTAAAAGTCATTCGTGTTGAGTAAGAACATAGACAGTCAAAATAAGAATATTATGCCGTGAAGAAATTTTTATTAAAAAAAAATAATTAAAATTTTAAAATTATTTCCAAGCATATAAAATTTTAAAAATGCAACAATAGTTTCTAACAATACATAAAAATATGAAAGTACTTAATTATTGAGGGTTTTTAGATATTTATTTCAATTTAAATTAAAAAGTCTTAATTAATTTCTAGATGTTTTATGACAAACAGTGTAAAGTTAGTTATATAAAATGGTATGCAAAAAATGGTAATGTGCATGTTTTTTTACGCAGTAAATTCCAGGTAAGCAATATTTTTAAATTAATTAACGTAAAAATATAAATATAATAAAGAAAAAAACGATATCAACTGTAATAATAAAATTGCACTTTTTAAACGTAAATGTCTAATGTTTTTAAACTCGAACTCGGCGTTTTATTATTTTCATTGACTATACATTTGGTTTGAAAAAGTTATATAATCAAAAAGCATATAAAAAAAATTATTTAAATCGAGAAAAGAAAATTATTACGAATGATAATAGTGAAATAAATAAATAATAATTTCGCAATTTATAATAAAAATAATTATATTAATTAGTTAAATAGTAAAAAAAAGCGGACTGAAAGACCGACCGGTGGTGAAATGAAACAGAAGAAGACAACTATATCAGAATTTATTTTATTTTATTTTATTTTATACATTACATGTATTATAATTTATTCCCTTGTGTGAATAAAGATGTTTTAGTAGTAGTAAAAAAATGTTTCGACGTGAAATTAAAAACAGCATATTCTATTGCCCTCTAAAATTATTTAACATGGTTGCTATTTAATTATTAGCAAATATTATTATTATAATTTCATATAGTTATCTAATTTATTTAAAATAAATAATATTTTTATGTATGTCTATTTTGTAGAATTTCTATTTGTGATCTATTGCGAATTGAAATATTTCTTTTAAATTAAAGTTTTCACCAATGAAATAAAAATAAAGTTATATTCAAAGCAAAAATATATACGGTTTATATAGAAAAATTACAATTCCTATGTTTTAACATTGGTAAAATATTAATAAGAAAACGTTTAAGGTATTTGTTGTGAAAAAATATATTATTTAAGCATTATTAAATTTCTGATAATTTACCAAAGTGAATTTATTTATCCATGTATTAATACTTGCTTAATAAATATAATTCAAAAATTCATTAAACATTAAACATTCACCAGTGAGCTGAAATCGGATTTCACCCTTAAATAATGTTATTCCACTTTAAACTGTATGTTCTCTCTTTTACTGTCTCATCATATATGACCTCAACATAAAGATAATAAAGACGCCCATTTTAAAAATATCGTAAAAAATAATATTATAGTTTTAAGAAATTAAAAATATGTATACAGGGAATCATGGGACGACTTCCTACAGAATAAATAATTATGTAATGAAAGATAATATTATTATTGTTACTACTTTCAACTGATGAGATTGAAAATATATTGAAAGTTTCTTATCGAAAGTGACACCAAAATCATTTATTAAGTTATTCCGGAATAAAACTTAATAAGACTTATTTAATGCATGTATACAGGCTGAGCTTTTTCGATGTTCTCTATGGGGATCTCGGAAACTATAAGATTTAGAGAAACTGTTAAATGAAGAAAGAAGTGCAGATTTACGAGACGAATAAAATTCCACTTTCAAAGTTTTCAAAAAAGTCAAGGGTAACTAGATATTTTGAAAAAAAAATTTCAAATCAATATATCTCGGTTATTATAACAAATAGAAAAAACTGTAAAAGACCAAGTTTTAGATAATTTTATGCCAATTAATAAAAAATAAATTGGATTAAAGAAAAAAAAAATCTTTTGAATGAGGCCATAGCCAACTATGGTTTCCATTTAAAAAAATGTAAATTTGCGTCACATCTTGGAAAATAATGGCGATAAAAAAATTCTGGTTATTTTTTTATTAATCTGGGTAACATTATCTAAAAATTTGACTTTTACAGTTTTTTTTCTATCTGTAATAATAACCGAGATCTATTGATTAAAAAAAATGACACTTTTTACTTTTTTCAAAATATCTAGTTACCCTTTTTTGAAAACTTTGAAAGTGGAATTTTATTCGTCTCGTAAATCTACACTTCTTTCCCCATTTAACCGTTTCTCTATCTCTTATAGTTTCCGAGATCCCCATAGAGAACATCGAAAAAAACTCACCCTGTATAACCACTTTAAAAACAACTTTATAAATTCTCCAGTTTTTTAATCAAAATATTGTGACAAACTCTATCGAATGCTTTTGAGAAATACATCATCGTTTATCGTCAATCGGTCGGATTTTCTTTGTAAAATATTTAAAATTATAAAAGACTTTTATAAAGCTACCATTTTAATATTAAATGTAGTTTTAATCTACAAATTATTTTTCATTGATAAAACATTTGATTTAAAAAATTTTAAATTATAAAAATCAAAAATTATAATTTTTCAAGTATTGTAATTATAATTTTAATAGTAAATTAATTGATTATTAAATATATTAACAAATCAGTGAATTATTTAATAGTAATACAAATAAAAAATAATGTTTCGATATTAATTTAAAAATTAACTTTATTGTAGCAACTATTTGTGGATATGCCATTTAGATTCAATTAAAATTAAAATTAATATTGAGTCTTAAGTCACTTTAATTTGTTTACTATAATAATCAAAACCGGTGTTTTATATAAAAAAAATATTGTATTCAATTATGTATTTTTTGAGAACCTTTCTTCAATATTTTAGAATTAAAGGTGCTAAGTGTTATTATTATCTTCAAGAAACTCAATTATGTATTGACCATTTAATGACCTTTCGGCTAAAATGGTGATGCCATGCTCAAAGAATTTCTGGCCTTTCTCAGCAAAAAAAAAAAACAATTGTCTGAATTGAATTTTTTACCATTCAAAGAGTTTTGCGAAGATCGAAATAAATAGTAGTCGAAAAGTATCTATGGCGCATGATCTATCAAATCCCAGCCAAGCTCTAGCCACTTATGGCGGGTCACTAAATTGTTTGTGGTCTCTCATTGTCATGGTGAAACACAACACGCTTACGATTTGCCAATTCTGGCCGATATTCGTTGATGGCTTCATTCAAATTTTCCAATTGGCGACAGTACACAAACATGTTTATGGTTTAGTTCTGTAGTAGCAGAACAAAATACATGACACCTTTATAATCCACCCAAATGAGAGCATAACCTTCTTTTGATGGATATTTGCATTCGAAGTGGTTGCAGCTATCGCACGACGTTGTCATAAGCTATCCATTGCTTATCACCATTGGCAATACGTTTAAAAAATGAATCATTTTCGTTGTTTTTAAAGAGCTTGGTGCAGGCGTTCGTGCGATTTGTTAAATGAATTTCTTTGAGTTCCAATCGAACTCAAATATTCAGTTTATTAAAATATCTCAACTTGTGCAAATATATTTCCACAGTCGTTTGAAAAATGTTTAAAATTAGTAAACCAATTCTGGTAATGGCGTTCTGCTAGCCAATCTTCACCATACACAATACAAAACTTTTTATGAACTTTCCCTATCTGAAGTAAATAGTAAAACATAGCGTTATAATTCGGTTTGCTTTTGCAACAAAACACAACATAATATATATTACTTGTAATCTTTAATATACTAAATATTCACTAAAAGTCAATAATTTAATTTCTTTCTATTACTTAAAACTAAAAAAAAATGTTAATTTGCAACAACAATCTTTTCGATTGTGGAAGCCATTACTTTAGAATCTTCATCTTGTTGATATCATGTACATGAGTTATTCAAAAAAAGTGTGTGGTCAACAAAGTGCGGTTTCTTTTAAAGCTTCTGAAACACTTTCTAAATTTGTATGAAGTCTTTGGCTATTCTCCAAAATTTTAATGATATATTAAGAATTTAACAGCCGTACTAATAGACCGAGATTAATTCTCGGATTGTAGAATCCTAGATTAAATGTCGTATTTTTTTAGTTACATTTAAATACCACTGGTTTTATGTTGGTATCACGGAACAGCGGATGGTATTGTCAATATAACCCGTGATTGTCAGTTGAGGAGCAAATGCAAAGTTTGTTTGCAAAAACATTAAATGAAAATAATTCTGCAATTTTCATTGAAAATAATTATCGACTGTACTTACTTAAATATTGATTAAATAAAAACAATGCTTATTCCTTGTCCCTTACCACACAAACTAACTTTGTAGAACAAACATTTCACGTTCTTCTTTACTGACAATCACGTCAGCTGTTCCGTGACACCAACGTAAAACCAGTGATATTCAAATGTTACTAAAAAAAGTTACTAAATCTGACAATGAATCTAGGATTCTACAATCCGAGAATTAATCTCTGACTATTAGTACGGTTGTAAGTACTGATAATTTAAATATTTCTGGTAAATTCAAGCCTTAAAAAGTTGTGACTTTTATTACCTTAAATTATCTATTAATAATACATTTATAATAACTAAAAGCGCTTGATAATTTTGATTGTATAAATTAAAATATGTAAGAAGTTAATTAGTTTTCTAAAAATTGACAAAACAGAATTCAATTTATTCTAACTATAATAATATAACTGAATGTCACGTGTTTAAGTCTAAAAATTAATTAATGAAAAAAATATAATTCTAGAGAGATAAACATTTTTATTGAAAATAGTATTACACTATTTTTTTGACGTAAAACAATTTAAAAACTTCTTCGTCCTTGTCTTATTGGCTATTGATCTCAGGTCGTTCATCTGTATTATTTTAATTATGAACATATTTACACTAATTTGGAACTTAACGCATTGTTTGTATCACGCAGAAGATTTATTATATTGTATAAGTATATTGTGACTATAGTTTCAATTTTCACAAGACCACAAAATACGTATAATGAATTATAAATAAACTTAGGCGGTATAATCAGGGGTATTATATTCAGTGACATGAAAACCGCAACACCAAGAAAGGGTAGACATTTTTCGACCGAAACGTTTAACTATTATAAGATAAAAATTTATAAAAATTTAAAAGAAAAAGACAAAACATATATTTGTTAATAATGGGCGGTCTGCCCTTACTAGTTAAACACTTCCTTGCTCTTCGTTGCATCGATTCTAGCAATGGTCGAAAATCTCTTGAGGATTATACCCCAAGCAACTTGTGTAATTTGTGTTGATGTATGCTGTAAGGTTTTTATTCTTCTCCCCATAATGTCCCATAGTAGCTCAATGATCTAAAAATCAGAAGTTAGGGGTGGCCATGGCAAGATATTGATATCCTTCGCAAATCGGTCCATAGAAAATCTTGCAATATACAGGGTGGGCCACGAATAACGACCATTAAAAGTTTACGTGGTTCCTGCAAGAGGAAAAATCTGAAAAAATTCAACATTGTACGGTTGATTGCGATCTCCTCATGGAAAATATTTTTGACTTTCTATCACTTCCGGTTTTACCGGAAATGGCTACCAACTTTGTTATTTTAAATGGAACATACTGTATATTATTTTATTTTTAAATTCCTTGTTCGATTGCCTACCTCTCCATATGGGTTTATGTCCACTTAACTTGTACAGGTTTTGATTTAAAAATTTATTTGTCAAATATTGACCTCAAATAGGCGTTTAGAAAAATGCCTATAACTTCTAGTAGGTACAAGATAGACACACGAGCGGCATCTTGTATTGTACCTAATAGATTCCTCTACAAAGGAAAAAAATTGACATGTGTCAATTTTGACAGTTGGTATTTCAAAAATATCAATATTTCAACGCCTACTTAAAAACATCATATTTCAATTTTTTCAAATGGAATGACCAATATTTTATCTCATAGTGTTATTCGCAAGACCTTTTGCTACAAAAAAGTATTATACATCCCTATATCTAGAGCCAGTAGTTTTTGAGTTATTTCGAAATTAGTTTTCTCTCAGAATTTTTATTTGAATGATTCCTGTTCTATATACACGGGCACTATAGTAGGCTTCTGTCAATATTTGTTGAATCCAACGTATTAATATTTGTGTACGCTTCTTTCGAGTAATAATAAAATTAATACCAATACCAATAAAGAAATTATGAAATTATTTGTCATATATGGCCAGTGCAACAGAATTGTTGAGAGAACTTGCAAAACTTTCAACGAAACTTATCCACACTTACCGCCGATAGACAGAAAAAAGTTTCGAAGACTGGAGTAAATTTTTCTACTATTTGGAAAACAAAAACCAGAAAAAAATCAACCAATGCTAATAACCGAGAATGAAGAAATTCAAGTAAATGTTTTGACTTATTTTCAAGCAAATCAACGCGCATCAGGTTGCTAGGAGGATTCGATAGTAAGCAGAACCCCACTTCAAAGAATTTGGAAAATGTATCGGATGCATAATTATAAATATAAATTATTTTCTCAAGATGCAGAGAACAGGATTGATTTTTGTGAGTTGTTGTTGCTTAAAATTAACATAATTTGGACGAACGAACCAAGTTTCTCTCATGAAAGTATTTTCAATAGAAAAACCAATCACATGTGTGTCAATTGAAAATCCACATATATCTTTGAGGTTGTATAAAAAATAAAGTTTATGCAAATGCCGACAATACCCGGGAAGAATTGGAAGAAAGGGTGCGAGCTGTATTCGCGGAATCTTAATTCAGAAAAAATTAGGCGAGCAACATAAGAGGGTGGCGCAACACGTGCTGCACAGTGTTTACATGTTAATGGTTATCATTTTGAACAATTGTTATAATTTTTTTTCTGACAACTTTTTTCAGTTCCTGCATTTAATTACTTATTTAAAAAATATTTTATTCCAGTCTTCTTGCTTCAGTTTTATTTGTAAGTTGTAACTGGGAATAACTAATCATTTTAATAATATTCGGACGAATTTTTCCTAATTCGATTCAATAAATATTGACACAAGCCTACTATAGTACATGTATGAATATAAGAGGAATTATTGAAATGTGAGAGGAAATAAATTTCGAAATAACTTAAAAACTACTGGCTCTAGATATAGTGATGTATAATAGTTTTTTGTAGCAAATTGTCTTGTGAATCACCCTATAAGATAAAATATTGGTCATTCCATTTGAAAAAATTGAAATATGATGTTTTTAAGTGGGGGCTGAAATATTGATATTTTTGAAATACCAACTGTCAAAATTGACACATGTCAATTTTTGTCCGTTGTAGGGGACTCGATTAGGTACAAAAAAAGATGTCGCACGTGTGTCTATCTTGTAGCTATTAGAAGTTATAGGCATTTTTCTAAACGCCTAATTGAGGTCAATATTTGACAAATAAATTTTTAAATCAAAAACTGTAAAAGTTAAGTTGACATAAACCCATATGGAGAGGTAGGCAATCGAACAAGGAATTTAAAATTAAAATAATATACAGTATGTTCCATTTAAAATAACAAAGTTGGTAGCCATTTCCGGTACAACCGGAAGTGATAGAAAGTCAAAAATATTTTCTATGAGGAGATCGTAATTAACCGTACAATGTTGAATTTTTTCAGATTTTTCCTCCTGCAGGAACCCCGTAAACTTTTAATGGTCGTTATTCGTGGCTCACCCTGTATATGGAGTTTTATCACCTCATCGACATATCTCTGAACAATCATATTACTTCAGATAAATACCAAACGGGACCTCCTTTCACAAGTTATAGTAAACCATACCATAATCGTTAAAATTTGATGCACAGGAAATTCCATGATGTGGGGAACGTATTCTAGCGACTCTAATACGGCCTTCATGTATCCCTAAACAAAATCAGGATTCATCACTAGGCACCACTATATGCAACTTTAGGTTCCCGTGCAGTTGCAACACAAGATGTGAACGACGATGGATGGCCTTCGTTAGCTAACCATACGAGGGCAGATTGAAAAGTTTCCGGAATGGGAATTTTTCAACATAGTACCCTTGCAGGGCGATACACTTTTCCCAGCGGTGCTCCAACTTTTTAAGCCTTCAGAAAAATATGATTTCGGGAACTCTGCAAAATAAGCTTTAGTGGCGTCCTCATTTGACGTAAAGCGCTTGCCTCCGAAACTAGTCTTCATGTTTGTAAACAAAAAAAAGTCGCACGGGGCCAGGTCTGGTCGTAGCCCAATTCAACCAATTTAGCATTGGCGATTCGGGATGCATGTGCCGGCGCGTTGTCGTGGTGGAAGAGCACTTTTTCCGCTGCAAATGAGGCCGTGTGTCTCCTTCAATATGCCGTTGAATTGATCCAATAAATCGCTGTAGTATTGTCCCGTGATAGTTCTTCCCTTCTGCAAAAAGTCGATGTGTATCACACCTTGCGAATCCCAAAAAACGGTGGCCATGACCTTTCCAGCCGATGGAACAGTCTTTGCCTTCTTCGGAGCAGATTTGCCTGGAGAAATCCACTGTTTCGACTGCTGCTTGGTTTCTGGTGTGTAGTGGTGGATCCACGTTTCATCCACAGTCACGAATCGGCGGAAAAAATCCGTTGGATTACGCTTTAACAAAGCCAAACACTCTTTCGAAGTGGTCACACGATTTCGCTTGTTGTCCATAGTCAGCAAACGCGGCACCCATCGCTCCGACAGCTTCCTCATGCCCAAATGTTCGTGCACGATATTTTGCACACGTTCATATGAGATGCCCGTGGTCTCTACTATTTCGTGCAACTTCACTCATCGATTGGCTAACACGAGATCATGGACTTTGTCGACCATTTCTTCATTTGTGGCCGTTTTTGGACGTCCACTGCGTGGTTCATCCTTGGTGTTCGTACGGCCACGTTTGAACTCGCTCACCCAGAAACTAATAGTCAAAAATGAAGGTGTGGATGTGCCATGAACTGTCTGCAAAATATCTCTTATCTCCGTCGCCTTTTTCCCATCCATCCACAAATGTTTGATGACTGTACGAAATTCGTTTTTATACATTTTTGCAAAAGTGCCTGACTTGCTTCACAAGATATCCTAGGAAACAAAAAACGGAACGGCGCACGTGTCTGAAAATTTGACAGCTTACCTAAAATAGGTTAGCCTTGACAACTATCATAACAATTTCACGATACGCGCGCCATCTCTTGCCCATTCCGGAAACTTTTCAATCTACCCTCGTATATGGAGTTCTATCACCTCATCGACATATCTCTGAACAATCATATTACTTCAGATAAATACCAAACGGGACCTACTTTCACAAGTTATAGTAAACCATACCATAATCGTTATAATTTGATGCACAGAAAATTCCATGATGTGGGGAACGTCTTCTACCGACTCTCATGCGGCCTTCATGTATCCCTAAACAAAATCAGGATTAATCACTAGGCATCACTATATGCAACTTTAGGTTCCAGTGCAGTTGCAACACAAGATGTGACCGATGATGGATGGCCTTCGTTAGCTAATCATAGATCAGCAATTGATCAGGTACTGGAGAATCGTTCTCTAGTTGTCATAAGCCGAAGATGGTGTTCTTGAACCTTATTTGTTTTCAATTGGCCCTCGGTTACTATTCTGCGATGTTTTCGACCCTCTCCCCAGTCCATGCTTGATAGCAGCGCAATTTCTTTAATCAGAACCACTTTCGCACACACCAACGTAACGATCTCTATCGAATTCACTTAATTGGTGGTAATTTTTACATTAAGGCACTTCCAACAGACGATGAAAAGAGAATAAAGCAACGAACTCAATTTTGTAAAAATATATACCTGATAAAATTGTAAGAAAAAAATTGAAATTAATTGCTATATTTTTAGACTTTTGAGCCAAATGTGGTCAAAAAAATCGTACCCATTTTTGATGTTACGATTTCCATATCACTGAGTTTACTTAGGCATTTTCCCTTGTAAGATCAACAGTGCAGTAACATTTAAGGATTTTAAAATGAGATAGATTTGATGCCCCTTAAATATTTACTTACGGTTGAACCTTCTAAATGATAAATTCATGTATGTATGAGGTAAATAAAACACTTGGTTTAAAAATTGCACAGATTTTATATTGAGTGGCTTCATAAGGCAGATGATTCTTGAATCACTAAGTTTAAATAATTCATATAAAAGAGTACAGATTGTAAATAGGTTTAAGAGGATATTAATTTTAGTAAAAATACGGAGATTGTAAATTGTAGGACAGTTGTTTTTTATAGAAATTCTTTCCTTCTGATATGTAAGAATTATAAAGTGCTATGCCTTCTACTTAATCATTGCTTGAAATTTTTGTGTGTAAATTTTATAATAAAATATAATATTGTGGTATTTGCAGAAATCGGAAGAGAAACTTGTATAGTTATTCATAGTTATTGTAGTATAGTATTGTATGTGTTGAGAAAGGTGTAATGCAATGAATAGCTGATATTTGATTAGGATCGTTAATATATTTCTATTCAAAAACCTTTTTTGTAACGTATCGACCAGCCACTGCAGCATGACAAGAGCTGTGTTTAGAGTTGATGCATAAACTCAGTACTGTATTATCGTCATATAGACGTAGGTAGGTGCGGTAAAGATGATTGAAAATATAAGTATCGAGTACTAAGATGTTTTAAAGAAGAGGGGATAGGAAAGGGCCTTAAGGAATACCTTCTGGTTCTGATTCTGGTTTAATTCGATGAGAGGGCAGAGAGTTCCGCTGCACGCCCCAGTGGGCCCTTTGTCCGTCCTTCCATCTGAGTTCTCATTCCTTGCTACGGTCAAGCCTACCCAAGGCGTTGGCAAACGGCAGGACTGCAGCAAGAGAGACTCATAGGATGTCTGATAACTTTAGACATCCCTCTTCCATTGTGGATTCACGTAGATTGGATAATACCGGACAGTCTAGAATTACATGCTCCGCGGTTTCCTCTTCCTCTTCACACCATCTGCAGATAGGACTAGATTGTAGTCTCAGTTTGTTCAGGTGAAATCTTAAATTGCAGTGTCCTGTTAGGAGCCCTATGACCTTGAACACCTTGTTGAGGAACACATGACTTGGAATATGTTTTAGATTGTACCATGGAAGAACCTCGATAGATTTCATTGTTTAATTTGGGATTGGCGAATGTAATTGGATAATATATTTGTAAATAAATTTTGAAAGTATTATAGCATAATTCTGGGTTTGTTTATTATTTGTGCATTGGCAAATATTATCACAAAGAAATATTAGGGTACTTTTAGGGATAATGTTATGACCGGAAGTGGTGTTTAAACCTTTATATAATCTGGTGAAATATGATTCCTGTTAAAGCGTCATCTAATATGTTGGATTAGTATATTTTTATAAGACGTACATCAGGAGCTTACTTTAATGAAAAAGTTATTTTCAAATATGCTACTAACTATTAACTATATAATTTATACCTATCTTTTGCTTGTACTTTATTATACAATATTTATTAGTTAAAACAACAAATATTTATAATTATATATGTCTTATATGTGACACAAGGCCGGTACACGCCTAATACAACAAATCGTTTGCGTGTCGCCATTGTTCGTATTAGGAAAGCCTTGATTATAAAAAATATCAATTGGCAGCGGATATAGATTACTATATCTTTCCTTATTGCAGATAATAATGTATCTCAAAAGTGTATTTTAAAAAGTTACGATATTTACTCGATAAAGATAATAAAAAAAGATATCCTAACGGATACAATTATTAGTTTATAAACGTCAGTGAACAAACACGTACATTTTTAACCTATAATAAATGATAATTATCCATATGAGACTAATCTTTATACTGTCTCCTAATAACTTACCAATATTTTAAAATTATGTCTGAATATTCACCTACATGTAGGCGCTTAATCACTAATTAAGTATCCTTAATATGGAGTAGACCTGATATTAATTGTTTTCCTATTGTGTAATAATTTATCACTAATTTACTATTAGTATTGTTCATTATTATCAAATTCTCAAACCATGCTTTACTTTTATAACTTGTCCTCTGGTTGTTTTCTTTCTATTATCTTTTATCTTATTATCTTAGTTCAAAGGATTTATTCTGTAAGCTTGATTATGGTCAATGGTACATTGTTTTGCAGTTTCTTTGATGTACTCTTATATTTTCCCATTTAGGTTAGGTTAGGTTACATAGGGCTATTCTGAGGTAAGTTAACCTATCGTGAACTGCGGCCTATCAGATCTACTGTTCTGCCTTTACCCAATCACTTCCCATCTAATCTTCTGAAATAATTATATTTTGAATTTTAATTAATTTTAATATCATTTTTTCCGTATTCTTTAGCCTTTTCTCTGTTTAAAAATGTATTTGATTGTAGATATTAAAATTAGACAAATAAAATAAAAAGGAAAAGGTTATTTAATTCCAAGAGATATTTTATAAAGATTGAGGGTTGTTTATGGAAAGGCACTTGATTGGTTTCACAATTATTTATGATTTATTCCGACTAATTTCGATTTTTACATCATTATCTCGGAATAAATCGTAAATAATTGTGAAACCAACCACGTGCCTTTCTATAAACAACCCTTAATATTAAAAATGTTTTACCACGTGATAAACAGGAATCTAATTCAACAAATATTTTATAAATATTGTTCATTTAAGTAGCAAATGTTTCCTTTTTGTATAATTATATGTTATATATAGCACATATCAATTGTAGAATGTTTGTGTCTTTCAATACTTTAAATATGGATTGTCTGTTGCCAAAATCGACTAACTCGTACCAAAACATTGTTTTCAGAAATAAAAACGTTTAATACACATTGGTTTTCTTAAGTTTTTCAGGCATAAATGTATATTAATTAATAACTTAGTTATTTGAAGCCTTTGTATTTTTTAAATTTAGGATTCGGTCTGTGTTAAAACAGAATTCTGATTAAACTGAACTTACAAATTAGAGAGAACATAAACAATAAAAAAATTCCTTTTTTAATCATATATTGCTGAATTATATAGTAAAATTATTTTATATTAAGTCTAGACAACGCCATATAAACGATTTAAAACAGTTAAAATCGTTAAATTAAAATGTTCCCCAAATAATATCCGTGAAATGTACTCAATGGAATAAATTTCATTTCAACAATAAATTTAATGAAATCGCCGAATAAAATGCGTTTTATAACCGACGGCGTATAAAAATGAAATAAATTTACGAAAGTGTCAACACTTACATAAATGTTTATATCGCATCTTATCTTCGAAATTACAAATTTCAACAGTTAATCCTAAGCGTGGTTATAAGTGATAGCCGGATTTGAATTCGATTTAATGTATTCGATAAAAATTAGCATGCAAGTATAAATTATTCGAATTAGTGGGCAAACGTCGAACGGTCACGAAATTTATGCGTTTTAAGGAAATTACAAGTAGCCAATAAACCATCAGCTAATTTATAATCGAAAATCAACGAATTTACATAATATTTGAAACAGAAGTATTCGTAATATTTGGGAACTGGCCCAAGGTACGTTTCACATGTCCTTTTGACAACAGTCATTTCAACATAATTCAAGTTGACATAAATTAACATCGCGACTCTCTTAGACAGAACATAACCATATAAACATAGGTAAAGGTTAAATTTTATTGCCTTGTGCCTTCGAGAGATTGATTGGCCATAGATCGATCGGGACGCGACTTATCTGAATGTTAATCGATACACTTCTCATGTATGTATTCAACAAATTGAGATTGATAATGACAATGTTCTTTGAATAAGTGGTGCTTTTTATCTCCGCAATTGCTTCTTGTACATTCGTTACTCGCCCAATGATGAATATTTATTTGATGGAAATTTAAATATATAAATTGCGCGCGGAGACGCGCGCGCTACTTGATTGTTTAAATTAAATCGTATTTGCATATGGATGTATATCAAGGCTCTTAATAATCGAGCACCTAGTAAGGATCTGCATAATTCCTCGCTTTATTGGACCTATAGATTTATAGAACTTAATAACAGTATAGGCATTATGGGTCTAATTAGCTTAATTGGCTCTATCATTATATTATGCATTATACTTTAAAATTAATAGGTATTAATTGTGTTTTAAATAAGTAATTTTCAGTGAATTAAGATGTTAATAACTATTAGTGCAAACTATCTACCATAGATTAAAGATTATTCGTGTATAAGGATACATGACAAGATAATTATTTGGAATAAAATTGTAAAAATAAAATACTACTAAGATTTTATTTCAATTGATCTATTTATAATTAATACTTATGTAATAACATCATATTTTATGATTATTATTAAAAGTTTATAGTATTCAGAATAGATTTTACTTCGTAGCTGTTTCTGCCAAAGAAACTATAGTTTAAATGATAAATAAGCATTAAATAATTATTTTAAATTAAATAAATTATTTTCACTGATTTTTCGCAAGGGTTGGCATTTGACTATTATTAAAAATGTAATTTTTGATTACAAAAGACGTACATATTTCACATATTGGCATTTAAGTAAGAGCTTTACTATATTTATATAGATCCCTAAAGATAAGTAAAGTGTATAAAAATAATGTTGCATATAAACCTTAATATTTATATTATTGAGATGTCAATATTTCAATAAATATCTTAATGTAATGATTATGTAACAACTGTTTTCGTTTGGTATTTAAATAGAAATCTGCTGTTCCGTCCAAACAGAGAATCATGAAATTATCATTTATTGCTATTTTGCAATATTTGTTCACTTAAAATTGCGCTCAACTATTCAGAAATTCTTTCTTAAAATGCTTTGTACCGAACTTCAAAGTTAACTAAGTATACAGATAACCTAAATTATTGATGCAAAGACTTTTGAACAAAACTACTTAAAATGAATCTCATATTAAATCTTAAGCGGATTTAGTAGGATGATTAAATAAAAGCTTATCAAGTCTATTTAAATTTTGATTCACTATCCAGGAAAGCTATGCGATTCTTACGCTGATAAGATAGAAGATGGAAGATAGTCAGAAAATTCTTACTATTTCTCGGTTAGGATAGAATATATAAAACAATAAAATTTATATAAACAAACAAGCTCATATATTCATATATTTTAACATAAATACGCCTTATGTTGCAAATATTTATATTTTATAGCAAAGCAATTATATACTGTTTAATGAATAGTTGCATTATTGAACTATCCATTTTGATAAAATTATAATTATTTTTATTCAGAGTAGCCTCACGTTTTATCAGGAAACTTAATGAAACTTACATTAATCAGTTAACTATTAATAAGGAGTGATACAATTTTTAGAAAATATTTGATTAGTAATTATAATAGAGATAACTAGATATGTCAAATGTATGAATATACGAACAATAAATGAATCAATGGACAAATAAATGAATGAATTATGGGTGAATTAATAAAAAAATGTTCAATTCCAAAGCATACGGTTATTTACAAGTGCTAGAAATATGCACATTGTCTTTATAATACATTTCTTCCATACAAATTTTTGTATAAATTAGAAGGTAGGAAACCAGTTTTATCCAGTCAACACACCAAGACCAAAAAAAAAATGATGAAAAGGAAAGATTTGATCCAGTAGGGTTTAGGGATGAAATAATCTCTGGGCTCGATAAATTGTCTAACGACTTTAACTCAATTTCACAATTGTTGGACGGTGCAGGTATTAAATTAGATTAGTGCCTATTTGATATCCTCATTTTAGGTGGCAGGTCCATACTAGACGGTTGCGTGCATTTTCAACACAGGCGACAATATCAGTATAGAAATTTGAAGAGCTGGGATCAGGTTTTCATTAACTTCGATACAAATATCTGGAGAAAATATTTCAGGGTGAAATAAAAAAAATTTTGCTATTTGTAAAGTACTTCTCCCTTGTGGATAGTAAGAACTTATCGGCAATGGGTATCACTATGGATCTCGAATGGCAGCGTACCGTTTAATGCCGTCCTAGTTCTAAACAACCCTCACCTAATCAAGAACCATCTAGCTCTAGACTTTCTAATTCCTAATGGTGGAGATGTTGCCTCCATCCACTCGGGTATTAAGAAGTCTAACATTGAGGCCCACCTAATGAGTTTTGTGCTCGATAGCCAACAGTCTCAGGTGTACTTCTGTACTGCTTTTCAGGAAAACGGACTTGAAGAGATACTCAAGCTTTACAATAACAAACACCAATTGCAAACTAAAAGGGAACTGCAGATCATGCTAGCTGATGGATTGAGTGAGAGCAAATCTCAGAGGGATATAATTGCAGAACTAAGAGAATTTGCCACTAAGGAGAATATTTAAGAACATGAAGTATAGACAACTGTGATGGATATTCCTGAGTGGAATAAAAAAGAAGAACTGGTAACGGACAAGGCAGTATACAAATTTATTTTCTGCGTTCGCGCTAACGGTCTGCTCAGAACTAAGTATTGCTATGCGAACATGACTTTCATGCGCGCCTTTCAGAAGATAATAATGCTAATTAATAACTTTGTCGTGTGGTGGCAAAATAATGTAGAAGGGTAATTTAGATGCTAGTAGTGATTAGACAGATTAGCTAGTATACTATTTAAAGAAGGAAATAACAAAAAATCAAGGAGAGTATCATCAATACCATTGTTTAATATGTAATATTTTATCATAATTGTATAAACATTTCTAGTGCCTTCCTCTTGTCGTTGTGTGACATGCAGTAGTGACTGTGACCTCTGAAAATTAGGATAATTTTTCTGAGACATGGCTATCTGAAGACTTTCTATCTGAAAATATATATATTCGGGGATATAAAATTATTCGCTGCAATAGGGAAACTCGTGGAGGTGGTGTAGCATTTTACAACAGGGACGCAATTGATTGCACTATTATACCAACATCACGTAAAAAAGAACAACTTTGGGTTATGGTTAAGATAAATGGTAAAAAATATACTTTTGGTGTTGTGTATAGACCACCAAATTTTAATTATAATATATTTTTAAGTGAACTAGATATAGCATTATCAGAGATCTTGCCGCACAGTGATGAGATTATATGTTCTGAGGATTTTAATATAAATTATGTTAACAGTTCGGATGCAACAACAGTAGCATTAAAATATTTTCTAGATTCATTTGGCCTCACACAAATGATTAATACACCAACTAGAATCACCCTAAATAGTCAAACGTTATTAGATTTGCTTATAACCTCAAACCCTGATTTAATTATAAATGTTGACACAAAAAGCATTGATATATCTGATCATGAAATAATATTTGGATATTTCTTAGTCAATAATGTCAAATATAACTCTGAGTATCATACATACAGACCATTTAAAAATAAAAATTATGATGATTTTCATAACGATCTTCAAAAAATATCATTCCACAATATTTATATTATGCAAAGCATCGGTGACAAAGTATATGCTTTTAATAATTGCTTAAACGAATTATTTAATAAACACGCCCCTTACAGAACATCTCGTTTTACAAAACCTAAAACTCCCTGGATCACAGAAAACATTAGATTATTGATGCAACTAAGAGACGATGCACTCAAAAAGTTCAAAAGAACAAAGAATCTAGAACATTTTAATTATTATAAATCATTAAGAAATTTAACAACAAACTCCATTAGGAAAGAAAAGAAAGCGTATTATGATTTTAAATTTCGTACTTCCCCAAAGCAAATTTGGAAAACGCTTAAAGATTTAAATATTTCGAAGAAATCAAAAATACAAATCCCGCATTCACTTAAGAATACAAACCTATTTAATGAATTCTTTATAAATTCTATACCTAACACTTCTTCTGTGAACCAAGAATTAATTAATTTTTACAATACAAATGAAAAATGTCATTTTGAAGAATTGTTTGAATTTAAATTGGTAACAACAATTAAAATAGAGAAAGTATTAAACAATATGAAATCAAATGCCACCGTTAGTGACAATATTAACGCTTTTATGTTAAAAATATGATGTCTATATATATTACCTGTATTAACACATATTGTTAATTCTTGTTTACTTCTAAACTACTTTCCGGCCCATTGGAAGCATGCTTTAATTTTACCACTTGCCAAGATATCAAATCCTACTTCTGTCGCAGACTTTAGACCAATTAGTATACTTCCTACGATTTCTAAAATTCTATAAAAGATTGTTGATTCCCAGCTTAGAGAGCATTTAGTAAAATATAATATTCTGCCCGAACACCAATCTGGCTTTAGACCTCACCATAGTTGTGCGACGGCTTTACTTGATGTTACGGATAATGTAATTACGGCTGGAGACTGTGGCAAAGATTGTATTTTAGTAATCTTGACTTTAGTAAAGCATTTGATACTATAGATCATGATATATTAATGTCAATATTTCATTATACTGGATTATCTAATGATGCCACTACTTTCCTTGCTTCCTACTTATCAGACCGCCACCAAACAGTTAAAATTGATAATTTGGAATCACTTTCTTGTAGAACTACTAAAGGGGTCCCACAAGGATCAATCTTGGGGCCACTTCTGTATGCTGTGTACACATCCAATTTTGAAAAATATTTAAAAAATCTTAAATACCACATGTACGCAGATGACACCCCGCTGCTGCATTCATTTAAAGCATCTGATATAAATATTGCTGCAAATGAAATCAATTTGGAATTAAAAACATTCACAGATGCATGTTCTCAGCACTGTTTACAGATTAATCCAAACAAATCATATGCTATCTTTTTTAGTAAAAAGTTAAAAGAAGAAGACATGCAAATATTTTTAAATGGACAAACTTTGAAATTTGTGCATGAAGCTAAAAATCTTGGTTTGATAATAGATAAAAAATTGAGATTCATTTCACATATTTCAAAGTGCATCCGAAAAGCATATTCAAATCTAAAATTAATTTATTCCTTGAAATACTTTTTATCTCACAAAATAAAAATATCACTATGTAATAGTTTAGTACTCTCGCATTTTAATTTCTGTGATGTAGTATATGGGCCATGTTTGGATGCTAGTACACAGAAAAGAATTCAGGTTATACAAAACGCTTGTCTCAGACTAATTAATCATGTAATACGAAAATATGATCATATATCTCACACACTAATCATAACAGATTGACTCAATATGAAGGGAAGGCGACTTTTACATATGTAGACATAAAGTGGTCCAATTTAAATGTCCACCTTACCTGTATAAGAAAATTGTATTTAGAACTGATGTACACAATATCAACATTAGGAACATAGGTTTGCTAACGCCACCTAATCATAAAACTGCCTATTTTGAACGCAGTTTTTCATATAACATTGCAAAGGTGTACAATGATATTCCAACAACATATAAAATTCAATCATTACATGCTTTTAAAAGATCTATAAAATTATTAATAGATTCTAATAGGATACGATAATACATAATTTTATGCCACTGAGATGAAACGTTACACATATATGTTTTTACTAAATTTCTTAACATCGTTTGTATATTATACATTATTAGATATATATGACTTTTTGTATTTGGGTTGAGCTAAAAGCAGATATGCTTCATGGAAGCATTACTCTGAACTCCACCCAAGGGTTTCCTACTATCTTCTTTTTTTTCTATTTGTAAATATATATTTTTGTATATAAAAAGTGGGAAATAAAGACTATTATTATTATATTCTCGAAAGTATTGTGGTTGTATTTGAAAAATTGTTATTTGTATTCTCGCCAATACTGTCAGAAAAATGTTATATATGATTTATCGGCATATACAAATGAAATATTTAATTTCGAAAATTAAATATACAAAAACAAATTCACCTTTCTTGTTTTTATAGTAAAATATTACGCATTCGCATTTATTTTCGATATTTTGTTATAAAACAATTATGTGCTATGTTGCAGTATAATTAGCAAAAACATCTCTAAATACTTAAATTGAATGTACTTCTAGTTTGGTGACACTTTGCATAATTTACAATTCTTCTTCATTTTCTATGTGTTTGATCCCCTTTATTTCCCTTGCATTCTCTTAACATACGTTCTATGGTGTTATGGTCTCTTCTATACATTCTGTATTTTAATAATTTGTCACTAGAATTATTGTCATCTAAAATATATATTTTTACTCCCTTTTATCATATTTTTAAACATTAACTAGCTTTTTTATGTCAACTAGTATTATATTTCTTCACCTGAAGAAGCTACAGTGGAGCAAAACAATTGTAGTGAGTAAAATAAAAAGTTGAAAATCATCAATAGTTTACTATTATTATTATATTAAGTTATGTCAACTACTTCTCTAACTATCTAATTATTTCTCTTCATTACCTTTACTTTTTTCGTGATAACATTCATTTGCCTACCACGATTCAATATTTTTTTATCTATCACGTATGCCTCAAAAAGTATATGGATTAGTAGAAATCCCTCTCTTAATCCTTTCATCATTTAAATGTTATTTCTTATTTTCTCGTTACATGCACATCATTTCTAAATAAATTTCTTTAATTTATCTTACCAGTTGCACACTTATCCTTTTTATATAATCCACAGAAATTCCTTCTGTCTTCTCAATTAAACGTTTTCAATATCCATAAATGTGGCATGTATTTTCACATTTTTGTTATTGCTGTTTAAGATATATGGCATGTCAACAATAAATGTGAAACCCTCCCAACTGTGTTGTTTAATTTCAATCAAAAAAGTACTAGCCAGTATATCTGTAAAATTTATAAGAAAAATAATACCGAGACAAGATTGAGAATATTCGTTCAGCTTTAACCCCTAAACTGTTTTATTAATAAACCCAAATAATATAATTAGACAAATAAGGGTTAATGTAAGAAAAAGTTATTCAGATAAATGTATATAAAATCAGTTTCATAATTCGCATTTAAATTTAGTCCATTTATTTTCAGTAAAAATTTTTCTATTATTGAACTAAATTTATTTTATTTAAACTTTTTATCAAAATGCACCACCAAGTGAACGCCGACATCATACAAGAATTAAATTTATTTTGTTTAATATCTAATAATATCTTAAAATACAAAATATCTCGTACAACGGTGAGTCTTATTAAGACAACAAATAACTTATTGAAACAACTTCTTTCCTGGCTAATACCACAGCAGATATTGAATTATACAAAAGTAATTATAACCTTATTAACATGGATTCTACACAATCATCAACTAAAATCCAAGCTCTTGTAAAGTATAAAACATCAATTTGTGGTTTTATACTTTACAAGAGCCTGATTTTCACTCAGTATATTTTCACTCCCATTGATTTTTTTGTTCTCCCTTAAACACCGCAAAAATTATGTTCTATTCTAAAGCTATATGTTTCCTTTCGATATTCTGCAAGGTTCCAATCTAGGCCCTCTTTTATTCAACATGTTTATAGATGACTTAATTACAATTGCCTTATGTTTTAGGATTACATTCACACATTATTTAGTATAAAATAATATGTAACACCAATTACTTTCTATGGTTTACTTTAATATTACGTCTTATTCCTCAAAAATATCTAACATATTTTGTCTTTTCTGCTATACTAGTAGTAAAATATACTTATTAACAAATTTTTGTACATATTTACATTAAAATGTTGAATAATGAATGAGGTGTTAATGTATTAATCTGTCAAAAGGCTATCGCCCAGAGGTCTTTCTGCCTTGTTTTGTCCAGTCATATGGCGTCAGTCTTTAATGAGTAGATGTATGAAATGATGAACTGAAACCAAAAATGGTAGAATGTGGGTTTTTAAATTTAGGAATTATGTGTGGGTTTCTAGGAAGACAGTATAGGGATAATATGTAGAAGTTGAAAGGATTTTTGGAGAATTTTTCTGATAGGAAAGTATGATTTAATAGTAGATTTAAATTGCGACAAATTTAATTGTTTGATTGGTTTTGGAAGTTTGTTGAATATTTTCAGCCCATAATATTTATTACAAGTTTGGGATTTCGACAGTTGAGAACGGTGAGGATAGATATTGGTATTAACTCTTGTTTTATGGGTGTATATCTCATTATGATGAAGATATGAGTCAATATTTTCACGTATGTGAAAGAGACATTCTAGAATATAAATAGAAGGCAGAGTCATAATTCATTAATACATTTCTGCAATCTTCTTGGCAATTCAGGTCTGCAATTATTTTTACTGCTCTACGCTGCAACCGAAATAATCTGTTGATTATTGCTGAATGTCTCCAGGCCAGAATTCTATGTCAAGTAGAATTGACATAGCGAGAAAAATGCAGTACGTATGACCGATCTAGACAACCAGAATTTCTGCTGCCTTAGGAGATAAATATATCGACACACTTTATTTACAGTTTCTTCGCCATGTATTTGCCATTTTAATTTGCCATCCAAGATGTTGGCAGTTCTAACAAGAAGGTTAAATTATTTGGTTTTTCTCATTCACAGTGAGTCTGTTGGCAGCAAACCATTTTATGGCATCCTTATCATTTAGCATATTTTGTTTTAATGCAGTGGTTAAATCCTGCGATTTATTTAGAAGCGTTGTATTGTCTGCATATAAGAAAAATGTTGAGTTTTTAT
Organism: Ontholestes murinus; assembly: GCA_963969525.1. Classification (NCBI taxonomy): domain Eukaryota; kingdom Metazoa; phylum Arthropoda; class Insecta; order Coleoptera; family Staphylinidae; genus Ontholestes; species Ontholestes murinus. The sequence goes on from OZ018391.1 coordinate 28,557,836, forward strand.
TTATTCCTGTAAGATTATTAATATACATCAAAAAAAGTAAAGGACCAAGGATGGATCCTTAGGGTACACCATACTTTATTTCTTTTTTATCAGAATTTAAGTTATTTACTATAACAATTTGTTGCCTTCCAGTTAAATACAGGTTTATTTATCTAAACTACTAGGATGAATAATATACAAATATAATAATAATATCTTTATTCACATATAATAAAAAAAACCAAGAACAAAAACGTTGAACAAAAATTAAATTCAACTTAGATTAAGTGTAATATTATACATGAATCCGTAGGAGGGATTCAGTTGAGATCGATATTGATCTCGAACTGTTCTACCATCCAAACCTACATAACTAAATAAAACATTTTAGATACAATTGGATATAATTATGAAATAACTATGTAGACCAAATAAATAGATAACAAAATAACCTTATTCTCACAAAATACTCAAATAAGTACTTTTAATACCAATGCAATAATCTAGAAATTAATTTGAGTTTTTATAGCGCTCCTAAATTTAGAAAACGAAAATTTTTTAAACGATTGTGGCAAATTATTATACATTAGATAAATATTAAATGAAAACGATCGCTCAAATATGGTAGTGTAGTGTTTCGGTGGCGTTAATAAACTCTTGAATCCAGTATTAAGATTATGAACATCCTCACAAAATGAGGTCTAAATAAGGGGGCTGTTTATTTATAATAATTTTATGATAAAGGCATAAAGCCTGAGCTCTTCGACGGTTTACCATTGACAGCCATCCAGATTCACTGATTTTATGTGATATTCTGTCGTATTTACGCAATCCATACATATATCTCAGGCAAGCATTTTGAACATTTTGTATACCATTTAAGGTGTTTTTGTCAATTGCAGGGTGATAGAGCAATAGTTAAAATTTGATAAAACAAATGCATCACAAAGTATACGTTTAGTGGTCAGTGAGAGATACGAACGATGAGGATATAATAGCTTTAGGTTCAAATATGCAGCGGTAATGCATTTATTGATATGAGATTTGTATCTAAATGTATTATCAATAATCACACCAAGGTTCTTTGTTGATTTACAAGAGGCACAAGTTTACCTTTAATGCTAATGTTAATTTTATCTTTAAGATCAGTGCATGTCATATTTTTACCAAATAAAAGAAATTGTGATTTCGATGGAGTTTTTAAGTTTTTTCATAATATCTCTCACTTCTATAAAAGTAACTTCTTTAAAAGTAAAACTGTTTTTGCCGCTACTTATATTTGCTTCGGCCGAAAACATTTCGTGAATCTAAAACAGTGAGTCTTACTAAGACTACAAAACAAATTAATTTGAAACAACTACTTCTCTGGCTAGTACCTCGACAGACGTTGAATAAAACACAGTTAATTTGCGTGTTACGAATAGTACAACTATCAAAGCAACACTAATTTGAATGAAATTATTTGTGTTGAATAAACTAATAAATGATAAAATGTATTTTAGATTGTATAAATATGACTATAACATGAATAATTATGCATCATTTGTATGACCTAATATATCCATCAATTTAATGATTAGTTTATATATTTTTCAATACTCTAGTTTCTTTCTATTCCATATTCAGACAAATTATTTACCAAAGGAGAGGTGAATTTCCAGTTCCTTTGTTTTATTGCAATGTATGATTGTTCAACGTCCAGAATGTTATTTATTTCTTTAAATTTGGCATACTTTTCATTCGTTTTTGTACAAAAAATTTTATTTGAAAGTATAATCAGAGATCCGGATCCTTTTATTTATTCAAAACGTAATATCGAGATATTTATTTTTATTATGTTATATATTATATAAATGTTTGCAAATTAGCTATCCTTCTAAGACAGAAAGCGTATTGTTTATTCATTACAAACTAAACAAGAAATTGATTTGATAAAATTAGATATTTACTTTAAAAAGATGTTAATTTTAGATATGCAACCAAATCTACCTGAGCTAAAATACACGATTCGTAATTAGATTTAATAAACTTCAGTTCCTTTTCGAAAATATTTATATGACAAAATTAAACATTTATTTATTTAAATACATGTATATCTACAGCAATTATAATTTTAGATAATCTACGAACGATAAAGAAATGATGTGTCGTGGGAAACATGTCAGTGTTATAACTAATGATTATGGTTACAGTAAACTGCTTAGTCGTCTAATTATTACACAGCTAGTGATACAAATATTCTCAGGCATAAAATGATGACACAAATATATTAATTTGTCGTTTCATTTGACACTATAAAATTAATCTATCGGCATACTTATGATTACTTATATGTCGTTAAACCGTAAAAAATATATTGTTCATACTAGAGACTGCTACTTCATTATACATTTAATATATTAAATAAAACATTATTACTTAGGCAGAAAGACCTCTGGTCGATAGCCTTTTGACAAATTAATACATTAACACCTCATTCATTATTCATTATTCCAATGTAAAAATGTACAATATTTGTCAATAAATATGGTATATGTTACTACTACTTTATTACTTTGCTTATGTAACTTGAATTTATTTTTTTTGTGATTATAGTTTTGGCAACTTTATCAAACATTAGAAGAAACTTAATGTTTGATATTGGCATGTTAAAGTTGCCACAAAAAGATTAAATCCAAGTAATACAAAAAATTAATAATGTTTTATTTATGGCGTAAATAATTAATTTAAATAATGCAAATCTGGCGTATATATAACATATTTCTCTATTTTATGTTTTGTTTAAAAATTTTCGCAGGTTCCAAAAGATTAAGCTTTTCACTTTATAGACAGTTGTGTAAAATTTTCAGTTTTCAATTTTAGGGACTTGCAGTTTATGTTCTCAGACGTGATTTAAGAAGGTACTAGCAATATTATTTTGTCTAAAGGCCTGATGAAGTTCTTTTAATTTTTTTTGAAAAGTACCTACAGTTTGGCCTATATAAAAACTCTTGCACAGATAATAATTATGTTTGAGGGGTTTAGTTCATTTTATCTATCGTTTTCCTGAAATATGTTGAAGTAATGAATTAATATTTGTTCAAATTTTAGACCCTCAAGTAAATATGGATCATGATGTAACGTAAATCTTGATAATTTATTCTATATTTTTTCCTTGTAAATATAAATACACTCATTTTAGTTTATTTTATGAAAGGCATTGAAAATTTTTGGACGATTTATAAGTAACATTTATACACCCAAATAATATCTAAAACAAATAGTTGGTAGTGAATACAGATGATTGCGGCGAATATGAAAGTGATCCGAACCAGCAGTCAAAGAGATGTACACACAATCTAAAACCACGGCTGAAGGATTACGTGGCCAATAGCCTAACTACTAACTATTCCAACTTAAGGTATACAACTCTGTGCTTAAGTCCATTGTTAAAACGCGTCTATATTAATTGATTAATAGTTGAGGCGTTCACTTCGTGATACATCTTGAATATTTAAATAAAGTAAAACTCACTTTGTTAATACCATACTATTTATTTAAAAAGTTACGAGTGTGATATTAACAAAGTGAGTTTTACTTTATTTAAAAAGCATCTATATTATTTGAGGGAGGCACCATATTCTTTAATATCTATCCTATCATATCCCAAAAATGTTGGTGAAATGTCTGGCAAATTCAGAGGTTATAAAAACAGATAATTAGCAGTATTTAGAAACCTTTACGATGTATCGCTACATATTAATTTCAAGAACATTGTTAATATAACTATTTAATTTTGCCTAAATAACTATTGGAGGACATTTGTTTAATGATACACAAACACATGTAAAGTACAAGCAGAATGCCAGAAAACTGCAAATTGCATCTTTCTCCAGTCTCCGAACCAATCTACGGCTATCATCAATAGAATCTATTGTTGTCCGGAAAGTTCGTACCGATTTTTAAGGAAAATTTAAATTTTGATATAGATTTATTAAATTATATAGGTACCATTTTGTTCCACAACCTTTCTCCATCTTTCATGCAACTTGAGAATTCCGTCCTTCCAGAACCTCTTAGGTTTTTCGGCCAAAAAATGTCTTAAGATAAAGAGTTGAAATTTTTCCCAATAAGGGAATTTTGTAATGATTGGAAAGGGTGGAAATCCGAAGGCGCGAGGTCTAGAGAATACGGTGGATAGGGTAAAACATCCCAACTAAACTCCAACAATTTTTGTCGAGTTGTCAAAGACACATGAGGCCGGGCATTGTCCTGACGAAACACGACGCTATTTCGATTCGCTATTTATGGACTGTTTTCAATTTCTCTAAATGAGAGCAATACTTTTCCGAATTTATTGTTTCATTATTTGGCAAAAGCTCATAATAAAGGATTCCTTTCCAATCCCACCAGACACAGAGCATTGTCTTCTTCGAATGAAGAACGGCTTTTGGGGTGATTGAAGGTGGTTCATCACGCTTTCCCGAAGATCCCGTTACTAATTTCTTCAGAAATGGTGTCTTCTCGTTGCGTTTGTAAAGCATATCTCAAATAGAGATGCGATCCAACAGATTGTTCTCCGTTAAATCATTCGGAACCCATACATCAAGACGGTTTATGTAGCCACGCTTAACAATATGGTCGTGGATGGTTGATTTTGATTTATTTACCATTCCTGCTATTTGATGTAATGTTGAGTGTGGATTATTCTCGTTTTCTGCTTTAATCATATCGTCCTCTGGGATGTAAGGCTTACCCGCGCGTTCTTGATCTTCAAGGTCAAAATTTCCAGCTTTGAACCGAGCGAACCAATTCCGCACAGTTCTTTTGGCTGCAGCACCTTCACCATAAAAAGCGCATATCTTATTTGCCGCTTCTGTGGCATTTTTATTCTTTTGAAAAAAGAAAAGCATTAAATGCATATAATGCACTTTATTTGCTGCCATATTCTAAAGCGTATAAAACTGATAAAAATTAACGAATCGTAACCATTTTTTTTTCCAAATATGGCTTGAAGTTATCTCTTTAAAATATGTACATATGTCATTTATTTTCAATAAGTGTGCTTTATTCAGGTCTGCTCTTATGCTACCTACTGAAAATCGTCACGAACTTTCCGGACAACCTATTAGATTTGTCTTTGAAGATAACTCGATTCCGTTGCACATTATAATGTAATCTCTTGTTACAACATGATATGATTAGAGCCCAAAAAGTTGGATTCTTTGTTGTTGATCTCAATGAGATTCGATTATCAATTGAGCCGTTTGATAATCCATTTATACTTAAATTGAGATATTTAATGGATTGCATTAAAAAATATGCGTACAAGATACTAATGAGTCATAAGTATATCTAAATGTATTAAATTTCAAAATTAACAATCAGATTCGTTATAAAATTTAGAGGAACCCAAGTCCATTCAATATAATTTAAGATGCTTCAAATAAAAAAAAAAACAATACACATTATATTTTACATATCTGTACAACACTTCAAAAACATAATTTATGCGATAAAAAAAATTAAACTTCATAACGTACAAAATTACAAACATAAATTACAAAACAATTTACTACTCATCTTCATTTTGTGTGTGTATGAAAGGGATTTGAATAAATCATGATGTTCCGGTGGTGATAATCGTAATAGGACAATGTTCCTGAATTTTACTGTTGAACTTTGTCTGATATTTTTATATAGTGGTGTCATTATTTTCAAACATTCTTGATCTGCTCCGGGTGGTAGTAAATTCAGAACTTTAAAATTTTCATTATCATTGATTGATGTCTTATAGAAAATTTTATAGGGTTCATTTCTGACAAAACGCATCCAACATATTTTTAACCTTTTTAATTTTTTAAATTCTTCTAATAATGTTGTTGATACAAAATCTTCTTGTCTCATTTAATGTACCATAAAGTTATTACGTTTCCGACACTTTTTGACAATATAATAATCGTCTCGGGAGACAAACAGTAAATTATTATTTTAATGCCATTTGTACTACGTCAAAATCTTTATCATTTGGTAAAAAAACGAATAGCCTGATATTAAAAATTTGTGATCCATGATTTCCACAATATTTTCAAGAACTTGGACCAATTTTAACCACATTTAAGCTACTTTAATGTCTCTATTTTGTCCTGCTATATTGTGTATTTTACTTCCTAAATTTTGAAGACGTTTTAGGATGTATGAAGCTATTTCTTGAGCACCTCTTGATGCAACAGTTTTATCTCAAACGTTCATGTAAATATAAACGTTATGAAAATTGTGAATACCTAAATTTAGAACATACATATTACGTTTATAATACTGAAGTAGTCAACCTTGCATAAGATAATGTTTTTTACAAGTTGAACGAATAAGCGAAATAATAATCTGAATTTCGTGATACTTGTTCCTAATCTTGTTTTAGTGACTTCCTATCAGATTCTGCTAGTTTTAAATGAACATCGTGTTCTTCTGTAAGTTTATTATTTTCTTCATCATCATTCGATGATTAATTAAAAAGCACTAAAAACCTTTCTTCGCAATTTTATTTAAATTAACAGATATATATTTCGGACACAAAGTGACCATTATCAATGTTTTAATACTAAATACAAAACTAAAATTATTCGGCTTATATACTAAATAATTATGCAGATTATAGTGAGGGTTCAGTGCGGTAATTACAGGGAAAAAACGATTTAACGGCGGTACTTGGAACGAGGTATTATGGAAAAAACCCGGATTAAGGTGAAGGGATAAATTCTAGGAGTACATTTTGTAGCGGGCTTACATCAAAATTTAATAAATTATTTTCATGTTTTTTCATTTCGATAGCCTCTAGCATGTTTAATTGATAACTGGAGGATTGTTTCATTAATTTTATATTATTTATTGTGATTTTGTGGCCTGTTTCGTAAATATGGTTAGCTACAGCAGATTTTTCTGGATTGAGATTTTTTGCATGTGTGATGTGTTCTTTATATCTGATTTGTATATTACGTTGTGTTTGACCTATATATATTTTATCACAATTACAACAGCTAATGGAATAAATGCCTGATTGGTCTAGTTCTTCTGGTTTTTTGAAAGTGTTACCAAGTAATTGCTTCAATTTAGAATTTGAATAAAAGGCTGGTGTTAAATTGTATTTTTTAAAGAATTTGTTAAAATGGGTTTCTATTTTAGGGGAGTATATTAATTTAATGAATTTTTTATCTTTATCAGGATTGGAAGGTATTAAGTGGGTTGTGTTTCTGATTTTATTTTTAAAAGCATGTTTATTTATTAGTTTTTTTATTGTATAGCTGTTGTAATTGAGATTTTTTGCGATGTTCAGTATGACGTTGAATTCCTTTTCCCTATTCTTTAAAGATAACGGAATGCTGAAGGCTCTGTGGATAAGGCTATTAAAAGCAGCTAATTTATGTTTCATAGGGGCAAAGGCATCAGAATGAAGGTAGTTAAAGGTGTGGGTGGGTTTTCGATAAATGTCAAATTCTAGTTTATTATTATTTCGTGATATAAGGAGATCTAAAAATGGTAAGGAGTTATTCTTTTCTGTTTCGTAAGTAAAATTTATGCTGTCGTGGAAATTATTGAGGGAAGTAACAAAGGAATTAATTTTAAAATCAGAGTTTACTATAGCGAAAACGTCATCCACGTATCTGAACCATAACTCAGGAAATTCTGTTAATGAATGTTTTGCGTTGTTTTCAAAATTATTTAGGAAGATGTCAGCTAGGAAAGAGATAAAGGGTTACCCATAGCGGTCCCGAAGGTTTGCTTGTAGAAAAAATTATTATATTCAAATACATTACATTCCATTACTAATTCCGTCAGTTCGATATAAATTTTAATATATTCCGCGGGTATTTGATTTTTGATGAGGATGTTTTTTAATATAGAAATGGTGTTTTTAATTGGAATGCTAGGGAAAAGAGATTCAACGTCAAACGAAATTAAAGTTTGGTTATTGGATACGACCGTATTTTTTAGTTTATTTGATAAATCTATTGAGTTTTTTACTGACATGTTATTTTCGATGTGTAAAGTTTGAAATTTGCTAACTAACCATTTCGCTAACTTGTATGTAGGTGAATTTATGTTTGAAACTATAGGTCTTAGTTTATTGCCCTTCTTGTGTATCTTAGGTAAGCAGTATAATTGGGGAATTTTTGGATTATTAACTTTTAATTTTAAACTAAGATTTCTATCAATTAAACATGCTGAGGCTTTTAAAGTGTCATTAATTTTCTTAATGTAAGATTTAATCGGATTTTTCTTTTGAACTAAGTATGGGCCTGACTCTAGCAAATCATTTACTCTATTATTATACTCGGTTTTTTGCATTATCACTACACTATTACCTTTGTCTGATTTTAAATAATAACAATCTTTTTCTTTAAGTTTTTTCACTATTTTTTGTGTGTTGGATCCATCTTCTGACTTCTGTTTATTCCTTTTGATTTTCTTTAGGACTTCTTTTGCCGATGAACGAAATTCTGCTGTTTGGTCTGGTTTTAATTTTGAAGCCGCTATTTCAATGTCGTTGATTATGTCTTCTATGGGAAATTTCTTAGGACCAATTGGGTGTTTCAAACCTCGACTTAATAAATTGATTTCTTCTTCAGAAAAGGAGATGTTGGTTTTGTTGACAACTAATGTTTGTTCCAATTGTTTTGTGTTCGTTTGTGGAATTTTTTCTTGGTGTAGTTGATTTTTTAACAAAAGTGTTTTTAACTTTCTTTGTAGTGTTGCAGATTTGTTTCTTAACTTCTTCTTGATCACTGTATGCATGCGTTTTTCGAAATCGTCCCAAATGTGTGGAGTTACCGTTTTACTGAGGCGTAAATGTTGTTCGTAGGCCTCAATTTCCAAGTTCGTTCTTTTAGTGTATAAAAAACCCATTTCGAATTTCAATAACTTCAGTTTAAAATTAGTCACTAATTTTGTAATGTTATATTTATGTTGCACTGTTTTCACTTGTATAAAGTATAAATAATTTCCACGACAGCATAAATTTTACTTACGAAACAGAAAAGAATAACTCCTTACCATTTTTAGATCTCCTTATATCACGAAATAATAATAAACTAGAATTTGACATTTATCGAAAACCCACCCACACCTTTAATTACCTTAATTCTGATGCCTTTGCCCCTATGAAACATAAATTAGCTGCTTTTAATAGCCTTATCCACAGAGCCTTCAGCATTCCGTTATCTTTAAAGAATAGGGAAAAGGAATTCAACGTCATACTGAACATCGCAAAAAAATCTCAATTACAACAGCTATACAATAAAAAAACTAATAAATAAACATGCTTTTAAAAATAAAATCAGAAACACAAACCACTTAATACCTTCCAATCCTGATAAAGATAAAAAAATCATTAAATTAATATACTCCCCTAAAATAGAAACCCATTTTAACAAATTCTTTAAAAAATACAATTTAACACCAGCCTTTTATTCAAATTCTAAATTGAAGCAATTACTTGGTAACACTTTCAAAAAACCAGAAGAACTAGACCAATCAGGCTTTTATTCCATTAGCTGTTGTAATTGTGATAAAATATATATATATATATAGGTCAAACACAACGTAATATACAAATCAGATATAAAGAACACATCACACATGCAAAAAATCTCAATCCAGAAAAATCTGCTGTAGCTAACCATATTTACGAAACAGGCCACAAAATCACAATAAATAATATAAAATTAATGAAACAATCCTCCAGTTATCAATTAAACATGCTAGAGGCTATCGAAATGAAAAAACATGAAAATAATTTATTAAATTTTGATGTAAGCCCGCTACAAAATGTACTCCTAGAATTTATCCCATCACCTTAATCCGGGTTTTTTCCATAATACCTCGTTCCAAGTACCGCCGTTAAATCGTTTTTTCCCTGTAATTACCGCACTGTACCCTCACTATAATCTGCATAATTATTTAGTATATAAGCCGAATAATTTTAGTTTTGTATTTAGTATTAAAACATTGATAATGGTCACTTTGTGTCCGAAATATATATCTGTTAATTTAAATAAAATTGTGAAGAAAGGTTTTTAGTGCTTTTTAATTAATCAAGTTTACCTTCACGTAACTCACAAAAATCAAAATATAATTCGATGCTTTAATTTTGATGTTTAATAAGTCGCATTTTTGACATGTTTGACAGCTTTTATTTTATTTTCCTTGCAATGAAGATCGTATAAATTAAACATGTTCCTAAGAGTTAGATAAGGTTGTAGATATCTTCTATTAGGATTATGAGATCTGGTATAATAGGATTCAAATTTAGGAAAACTGTTAATATGGTTTTGAACGTATTTTTTCTCTTCCTCAGAAATGTTTCTTGATGATCCAACCGTACGCCCACGTAAATCATTTCCAACATTTCCTACATTTGCAGAGTTTAATGCATGTTAAAAAGTTTTTTTTACAGACGGGAAGTTTTCCGTTTTTAGAATTTAACAAATGCCTAAAAGTCCAATTTCATGACGAACCTTTTCCGTTTTTTTTGACGTCTTCGTTTCACAGTTTTGCGCTTCGTGAAGCAATATATTTAATTAAAATTAAAATTTTCTAAATACCAAATCTTCTCAAAAATTATCTTCTTCTTCGTATTTTTTTATGCATAAAGGTAATCTTGGTTCTATAATTTTCTTTATTTTTCAATTTTCTTTCAAATGATTAGTTACTAATTGTTATACACTGTCTGATCTAAATGGTCTTATCATTTTGATAAGCCTTGGGTTAAATAAGCACATTTTGGCCCCAGGAATCTGTGATGCAGCCATTTCTCCACATTAACATTTTGTTTAACTGCATTAATTAAACGTACTAATTTACTGGAAGCTAATTTACTTATAGCAAAAATATTATGCTTGAAACAGTTTTTAAAAATATTCAAATATATTGTCATTTATAACAATCTGTTACAAAAAAATCTAATAAAAAAGAAGAAAAAAACTTTAAATTATATAAAAGAAGTTTTATTGTGTATATAATGCAAAGTAAACGTTTTGAGACCAATGTATTTAAAAATGACCAATATAAGTGAAAATCAAGTTGCTTCTATCCATAAAAAAAACAAATTTTATACTAAATTCATATTAATAATTATAATATAGGAAATTTGATATTTTAATAAAATAGATGTTTCTTGGTTAAGGTAATATTAGTCCCTAGAAAAAATTGTGCCAGAATTGATAGCAAAAAGAGAGGAATTAAACAGGTTTTATATTTGTCCTAGCATTATCTTGACCAAACTATTCATTGCCTAGCAAATTCTTGACCTACCACCTCAACCGTACTCTTGACCTACCTTAATAATTTTTGTATTACCTTAGTCTACTTTTAACCTGACACAATTATAATTTACGTGAGGTAGGTCAAGATTAGATAGATAGATAGATAGATATGTTTATTGGTGCAAATACAATGTTTACACAAGTCCCGGATATATGTTTAGAAAATAATGATATAATATCTAAGTACACATACAGAATAACTAATATAAATTAAAAGTCTTAATAAATAAAAGTATGCATAGATAAAAGTGATAAAAAATATTAAATATAAGTAAAAGCAGTTGGGTTCTGAGCAATACAACATATTAAAAGCATACATAATCGGGTATAAATAAAATATGTACAAAACAATATTTAAATCTACATATATACAAATAAAAGAGGTAGAAATTTGACAATACAACATATTAAAATAATGTATAGATAAAATCTTAAAATAGATTTACAGACTTAAAAATAGGCATACAACTCGTAGAGCTATAGATTGTTTACTCGACACGTATTTTATAATTGTCGAGTTAGATCATCGATACTATAGTGTCCCTTACAGGCAAGATATGTTCTAATCTTTTTCTAAACTGTTTAATATCCAGCAATTTTATCGATTCAGGCAGCTTATTATATATTTTTGGTCCATAGTAATTTATGCCATTTTGAGTTTTAGATAAACGTGAGCGGGGTAAGCAAATGTTATCACTATTTCGGGTACTGTGTGCGTGTATATCATTATGTAGCTGGTGCGATCCAATATTTTTACGAATGTATATAAGACAGTTCAGTACATATAGTGATGCATTCCTGCAATCCTGTTTATACCCTAAACCGGAGATTACTCTTATTACCCTTCTCTGCAAGGCAAATAGTCTAGGCATTATTGTTGAATGGACCCAGGTGGTAATGCCATAAGAAAGATGAGATTCGCAGAGAGAGAGAAGTAAGCAGCACGTAGAGCGTCGGATGTTAAACAGCTACTTAGTTGTCTCAACATATATATAGCGACATATTTTTGCTGCTACTTCTTCCAAATGCGTGTGCCATGCTAGTTTGCTGTCTAAATACACTCCTAAGAATTTGACATTTGTCTGGTTAGTAATATGAGTTGGTCTTAGTGAGAAGGTAATATTTAATGTTTTGTCATTGTTTGTAGATAATTTGTTACTTTCGAACCATTTAAATGCCTTCTCCTTAGCTTGTCTCTTCTTCTCCAGACACACATTTATTTGTGACGCTTTAGTTGCTATTGATGTATCATCAGCATATAGGTAATATGTTGCATCCGTATTTAAAGACGGTAAATCATTAATATATATTAAAAAAAGAATGGGTCCAAGAATAGAACCTTGAGGTACACCATATTTTAAGATTACTTCAGATGATGAAAGGCCTTTTATAACAACAGTTTGTTTTCTATTACTAAGGTACGAATTAATGAGTCGGCAGGTAGCAAGATGAAAGTTATAAAAGTACAGTTTTCGTACGAGAGTGTCGTGACAGACGCAATCAAACGCCTTGCTTAGATCTAAAAAGGAAGCAGTTGTATGTAAACCAGTCTCAAATCCTTGCAAGATGTTTTCCACCAAGGCGTTGATTGTATCCACCGTAGACCGGCCCGTACGAAAACCATACTGTTGTTTAACCAGTATGTTCTCATTTTGAAGAAAATGCATTATCTGTCTGAAAATAACTTTTTCAAATATTTTTGAGAGAATCGGCAGAATCGAGATTGGACGATAGTTGTTCATGTCTGCCTTATCACCTTTCTTATATATTGGTGTAATCCGGGCTTTTTTTAGCGATTTTGGGAATTTACCATGTGTGATACATAGATTAATTAATTTTGTCAATGGCACGAGAATTACGTAAATTACGTCTTTTATAATAGCAGTAGTTAATTCGTAGATATCGCTAGATTTTGAGGCTTTGAGACTGTTGACAATATCACGCAATTCATTAAAAGGGACTTCAGTTACTTTTAATTTGAACTTTGCTTAAAATCACAGGCTGCCATTTGTTTTACAGGGTCATTACTGTTGGCAGGTAAATTTCCTATAAGGTTACCTGCAATATTAGCAAAGTAATCATTGAGATTATTCGGTTCAATATCACAACTTAGATAAGTTTGTTTTTTTTCACGACTCTCATTAATAACTGTCCACATTGCTTGAATATTATTTGAGGAGTTTTTAATATATGATTCATATGCTGATTTTTTTGAGTTTTTTAGAGCAGCTTGGTATGTCCTCAAATACGAATAATAATTATTTTTAAATTGAGGATCTCGCCTGTATGCCTCCTTAATAAGATTAAGAGTTTTGCGCATTTGGCGGAGGTCACCATTGAACCACTTTACCTGATGTTTATTTTTATTCAGAATATTTTTTCCGGGAAACTAGTTTTAACATAATAATGAAGAATATCCGAAGCTAAATCAACCTCTCCTCGGCAGTATAGGATGTATTATTAATAAAATTCCAGTCAGTAGACTCAAGTAATAGATAAAAATTGTTTATACCAGGTTTTGTTATTTTTCTCATAATTAATTGATCTCTTTGTACGGGAATTATTGAAGTTTGTATTTTAACATGGATTCTAATCTGGTCTGATAGGCCAGAATCACATGCCTGAACCGATAAATCACAGTGGTCAATGTTTGAGAAGACATTGTCGAGACAATTATTATTACGTGTTTTAAAATTTACCTATATGATCCATATGATGCTAATAAGTCGCATAACTCTGAGGCTTTTTTGTCCTCGGTGTTAAATAATACATTAAAATCACCGCCAATAATTACGTGATGATTATGTATGTCGGCGCATTCAAGTACATTGGCAATTACATTTAAAAACGTGTTAAAATATCCGTCAGGAGATCTATATAAACCAATAATGATCATATTGTGAGAAGGTAGGAGCGATGCAGATATTTCACATTGTTTTTCAATTGATAATTTAGTGATATTTGTGATATTAGTTATGTTAGATTGATGTGTTAGTTGCATTACTCCCCCATGTTGATATTCACTACGGGCAAAATATGATGCAACACTGTATTTACCTATATTAAAATATGTTACCTTGTTAGGTTTAAGCCAGTGTTCGGAAAGACAAATAATGTTAAAATCAATGTTGTTAGCTATTATAAAAGACTCTAGTTGATTTGATTTATTGCGCACACTTTGAACATTCAGAAAATACATGTTTAACTCATAATTATTATCAGGTTCTCGGTGGTTCTCGGCTAGCTCGTTTAATAGTATCGGAAGAAATATTCGGTAGAAATGAAGGATTTTTAATAATAAGTAAAATAAACTTGATTTTAAATGGAGACAATGTTAAGCTTTTTTATCCGCTCTTTAATTATAAGGTTTAAAAATATTAATATTTAGACATTACTTTTTGGAAATTCTGTAATAAATAATAGATAATTTAATAATATGGTACTACCCATGAGGTCAGTTTCCTAACAGGAAAAAATAAAGTTTAAGTTAATTCATTCAATTAATTCGTATTAGGTTAAGTTAAAACCATAAGATTTTTACTATTAAAACTTATTTATATCAATTATTGTAGGTAGTTTTATTTATTAATTAATTGAAGGCAAATATTTTAATAAAAAATTTCGCAATTGTGTCGATTTATTTTTATTTTTTAGCAAGTGTACTAATATTTACATCATAATAAAACAATCTACTACCTATATTAATAAACAACACTACCAATTTAAAAATTGATCACAATTAATGCACGATGGGAATTGATTTATGGTAACAATTCCCCGAGTCACAAATGAAATGAACCAAAAGATCATGCGATCTCCTCGGGCGTGCACGGATGGAACTCATCGATCGGTTGGTAAAATATTTTAGTTATTTACGAAGTTAATAGACACATATTCGATTATAAACAAAGATAATACTTATATAGATCTAAATATGGCCATGTAATTGAATTTAATTTGTCAGTTAGTCGAGGGCAGAAGATAACAAGCAAGGACGTGCCCGATAAATTTGATATCAAGGATCGGGCAAGAGCTCACGGTATCGTCGCGTTCATCAATGTGTCCTGGAGTCCTCTCCTCAAGTAGCCAGAGCGGCCGAAAGAGACGGACTCACCGACACGCTAATTAGTGAAACAGAGACGGTGAAATGATTTAGAGCCACGAGATGAATTTTATTCGCTTCGGCTATTTTCCCACGTGTGTCCACACATTTTACATGTTAGCATTCTTCTGTTGGTATGCCAGCGAAGGTATACAGCTCCAGATATCGACCACTAAAGCCCAATCATTATTCCGTTTATTACCGGGCCCCTCTTTTTTTATTCGCTTTTTATTTATTTTTAATACAGCACTAAAATAACACATTGCCCGGATTCCTCTGATGATGGCCGCTCCGGTTCAGCTCCGGCTCAATGAGATATTTACGCGAAATGCTGCGGTTCATCGGGAGGCCTACATTAGAAAGTTATTTCTGGAATTCGGTAAATTGCGTTCGCCCTTTCAGGAATCGGGCACGCAGCAAAAACATTAGCTTCGATGGCTGAATGGAGGATTCATTGTATTCCATACAATGAAACTTCGACGACTGCCTTTTTTCTGTAGAACAACGTTGATTTTAAATTAACTTTTATATGTCAATTCAGTACTACTTTGTATATACCTTCTAATCAAATACGCTTCTTTTAGTTTAATCACAGGAATTAATGTTAAAAAAAATAATTCTTACAATGTAATAAATTTCTTAGTATCTTAATTTATCTATAACTCTAAAAGACATATGGGTACTTTTATTTTAGATTTAAATGGAATGTTAGATTTTCAAAATTATTACCTAACGATAGATTGTTGTATTACCAAAATAAAATAAAAAACAAAAACGGACCGAATAAATAGTTGGAAAGGTATTGGTACCATTTACGCGTGATCGTAGGAAAGTAGTACCCGTTTGAACCGTTCGTTAACAATTGTTACTGTATACCAGTTATCATTATTTTCCGGATGGTCTTCATACTATTGTGATAAAATTAGTGGACACAGAATTGAGCATCTAAAGTAAAAACTAAAATACATGTACAAAAAATACTTAAACATATCATTATCGATTTACAGAGATGCAAAGCTGAACAAATTTATACAACAACCTGTAATAGTAGTTTATAATATCATTATAAAATTTGTTTCAGGGCAAATGGAAAGATATCGAATTTAAATCAGCAGATCGCTATGCAATCAACGTTCCCCTTGACGTCGATAATAGATTCGACAATTTGCAGAACGGTGCCGGGATTCACAAAGTCTCAGCAGGAACTGTGTTTTCGGCAGCCGGAGATGACGGCCGCGGCCCTGCAAGGTCTGGAGGACGCAATGCAGGAATGCCTCTTCCAGTTTCAAGGGCACAGGTGGAACTGCTCGACACTGGCTAGTAAGCAGAATCCCTACACCAGCACTATTTTACATAAAGGTAAGTCTCTTCATAAGTAATTAGATAATCTTAGATTAAATATAATTCACTTGACTTGTTTCACAAATTAATCTAAAACCTATATTAATATAATGTTTCACCAAGAGATTAATGAGACACAAGTATATGATAGATAATCTCATATTTCGTCTTTCATTCTTGTACAAAAGTTATTGATATCAACGTAAGAATAAATAAAAGTATGCTTCATAGTCGACTTATAATTTATATTTAATATTTATTACTTTAATTCTCTTACATGAAACATTATTAATTATTACAAAATCATCACCGAAACGTAGAGCATACGGCCAGGAAATGTCTCATGATTCATTAAATAGTTCTACATGTTATATGACATGTGGCACCGTCTTGCTGAAAGCACATATTGTCCACATCAACATCACCCAAGTTATACAGAAAAATATGGGTTATCATACGCGATATCGAGCACCAGTAACATTTGTTAGCTTTGTTTTCTAAAAATAAGTATGGCCCCATAATGTCTGCAGCCTGATAGAAAGTTTACCAAACAGTAAAATATAGATGATTAATTTCTTTGCTTTTTAACAATCACATGTGAATTCCCTGAAATCCAAACGAGGAAATTATGATGATTAACAAGGCATGTTTAAAAAATCCGCATCCACTTGTTGATGTTCAATAATCAAATCAACAAACTATCTTTGTTCGGCTTCAGTTTTTTTTGTCAATTGAACTTTACAGGAATGAAGTCGCAGATCTTTACTGAGTATATGCTTTAGGAAGCTTCTTGAAATTTGCAATTTCCATCTACAACGTCGAATTGATGTTGCTAGGCACTCTTGTCGCTTCAAAATTGATATTAAAACAACTTGTTTTTAGACTATCAGTATATTTACCATAACCAATTACTCCAGTTTACCTGAAATTTTCAATTACATTCATCACAATTAACGAAGCTAAATCACTATTATACGAAATTTTCAAACTCTGATCACCAGACTCATTTTTTTAAATATTGTTCATGAATAAAAACAAATTGTTCTAGTAATTCATTTTTGCTGTCCCTAGTATCCTAGTAGGATTGCCAATACAGATAATGACGATTTCAATCTTGTGATAATTTTTGAACACACGTCACACGCAAACTCTACAATAGTGGTATTTTTGGTCATAGGAATTACAAATTCCTTCAACGTATGCGAGATGTATTACCAACATTTATCTGATTTTTAGATATACAGAATGTATGGGTAAAGGCAACATTCTACATTTTATGAATACATATCATGATTCAAAATCACAATTCTGCAGTTAATTGCATACATGCGACTCTAACAACAGATCCAAACATATTTCCATATAAAACCAGCCTCTTATATACACAGGAAAGAATGTAATGTTTAAAATGATTAAAACATAGGAGAAGGTACATGATCGATATATCTGGGGCTGTGTTCTAAAAGTAAAAACCGTTGCCCAAATCATCATTGGTATGCTCCAAAACAATCAACTAATTCAGCATTCCACTCTGTGAGGATTCGTCGATACTGGGTATATTTATCGATATACAAAGCCTTATTCAAAAACATTAGACTCAATCAATCTATATAGCAAGGGTTATACCGCATTACCTACAGGAAGGTGTACTCTCTTTCCTGTAGAATATGGCGAGAAAGTATTATTAAAACAATTAAATATATATCTGGTTTTCTGGTTATGGTTATCCACGTGATCGAATTAAAACAATAGTTGGCATCCATTTTTACAAAAGCAAAAACCCTGACTCAAAAACTATGGATAGAAGGAATTTATTGGGACAAAGCAATCTCACCATTGTATCAGAAATAATAAACTCAACTTTCTGGCCAGCTTTACTACATTGAGTCATTAAAACTTACTAAATAGACATACTACACTGATGAGATGAAGCTATATTGATTTAGTGATACATCAGTTAAGCCGTTTGTTGCGGTTGTATACTCCAGAATCGTCCAAAACGTATTAGATTACATTACATTACATTAATAACATTAGTTTAAGCAAAATCGAAAGTAGCTTTAGTGAAAAATAAGCTGACAATCCGGAGATTGTAAAGCGGTTGACAGAAGTCCGCAATACATTAAGGTTTATAGTTAAGGCTGCACGTAATAAGCAAACTTCACAATTACCGTGGCATGGATAAATAGAAAAGACAAAAATGGCATAATTTTGTAAGTTTTAGAGTATCTAAAATTCACCGCCTCTTAAAAGAAGTTTCATTGCAGTATGTACAGATACCTGATAACCCTGTAGAGTTGATTGGTTGAGAAGAATGGAGTCGAAGAAGCTAGTCGACGAAAATTAATCGTGGAAGGGTCCGAAACAGCTTGGCCTCATAAAGGACGTTCAAGTACACATCCAAACATTAATACAACCAAAATCAATTGAAACTACAACACACATCACAAATAATAAGATTGAAACCAAAATTAAAGGAAACTACAATACACGTCGCACAAATCAAGGGAAATAATAATAAGATTTCCAACATTGATAATATTGAAACGAGTTATACTATTGCCCGAAGATTGTAGGAAAAAAAATAGGGACTCCTCACCGCTGCAGAGATGGAAGACACTATCAATCTTATAAAAGTAATTTAATCAGAAATGTATTACACTGAGTACCGAAATATACCTGAAAGAGAACTAATCGCCAAATCCAGCGATCTTAAAACATTAAATCTATTCTTAGATCAACAAGGAATACTCAGAGTTATTGGTAGAATAGATAGAACCTCTCTTCCTTATATCATGAAACATAATAATAATTCTGTCATCAAAACATCACTCATCCAAATTAATAGTAGAAGAAGCTCATAAGAGAACCCTCCACGGGAGAATTAAAGCAACATTGGTATATATTTGGAGAAAATATTGGATCCCAAACAAAAAAAAGTAACGAATGATGACACATTCATGAGTGCATCGCATGCATACGTTATAGAATCACTGTTGTGCAATAATTAATAAGACAACTACCCCCAAAAGATTAGCTCCCTTTCCAGCATTTGCCAACAGAGGTATAGATTATGCTCGTACTGTTAAGGTCCGAACTACATGTGGAAAAGTATGAAAATCTTAAAAGGGATACATAGCTATATTGGTTTACTTTACCACGAAGGCAACCATCTGGAATTCGTTAGCTATATGCCATTTAAAACTTTCTTATCAGCATTTCAAGGTTAATAGCTATAAATATCCTGGAAAACTCAAGTGACGTACTATATGAGATTAGTCAACTAAGAATGAGCTGGCAGTTTATTTTGGCGTTATACTTTATTTGGCTATATAATAAGACTACTATTTAAAGACGAGTAAACATAACAAAAGCATAAGGTGGCGTGTAAATCGACTATATCGGTCATAAAATTGTGAAAAAAAGGTCACCAGATAATAACCTTTTAGTTAATATAGCTAAGACAAAGTTGTTGTTCAACAACAAAACAAACCGTATCGATCTGAAGCTTCTCATTGTTTCTTATTCTGGCCTTTTGATTTAAATATCTGGGTGTAATCCTGGATTCTAAGTTGAGCTGAAGTAATCAATTATATATAACGGTATAAAAAGCGAGATAGCGAGAGGATCGTAGGAATATCGTTGAGACTTGCATTCGTGATTAATCTGTTAGCTATATAATGTCGTTGTTTATTGCAAAATCCTGTAACTGAATAAAAGCACTGCACTAGGTAATGAGTACACCAACAAAGGTGGAACTCATGGGTATACTATACGCAGCAAAGGTAATCTCTGACAAGAAGATCAAGGGGAAAAATAAACACATCATAACGGACAGTAAAGCAGCAATTTCGTCTATTGCTAGCTGTAAAATTACTTCAGCATTTACGTTGAAATGTTACGAAGCCTTGGAAGAAGCGGCTCGTGATAATAAAAATTTAAAAAAAAACATCAATATGACAATCAAATGTCATTAAAATAGCTCCATGTAAAATGGACCTAAATATGCCTCTAATGGCTAAAATATTACCGAATGATGAAAATGCTGTGTCGACAGGAAATTCGATCGCATGAAGCAGAAAAAGGGTCTTATTAGAAGAACACCTAGTGAAATCTGCCTGCAAACCCTGTGAGCGAAATAAGTTTATATATATTATTTATATTAACAGGACATTGTAAAGTAAAATAAATAAATAAAGGTATCCCTATGTTGGATGAAAGGACATAACAACACTAGAGGTAACAGTATAGAACGATATGCGGGCCGGACCCCTCCCTGTAAAGACTTGATTACTCTACTAAATAATGCATCAACCACCAGAAGGGCTCCTACGGACTGAGACTACACTCTAGTTCAAGCTGCAGAGGGTGCGAAGAGGAAGAGGAAACCGTCCAGCATGTGCTTCTGGACTGCCCGGTTCTATTTAACTTATGTGAATCCACAATGGGAGAGGAATGTCTACAGTCATGTCATCAGACATCCTAAGAGTTCCTCTTGCTGCAATCCTGACTTTTTCCAATGCCTGAGTTGGCTCGACCGTGGCAAGCAATGAGGACTCAGATGGGAGAACATACAAAGGGCTCTGCCCTCCCATCGAACAAATCTAGATCTAGATCCAGACTAAAATATTGCGACTATTTTATAGTGGCCTGTTGTTAAATTTAAAACTACAGTGAGCAAACTTTAGCACATTTAACTACAGCTATGCAAATTACGCCGACCACATTTGTAGAGGCACTACCCTCTCTTTCTCCTTTCAACTTATACATACAAATAAGAAGTCTTTAAGTACATAGAGCACTCAGACTAAGAAATAATGGACTCTGAAATCCTTTGAAAAATTGAGTAAAATATGATGTTATTCTATAGCAGGGGCCTAACTAAATTTGGCAATAAAATACCCCTGAAGTATCACTCCATGATTCCCTAGACAGAAGTTACAAGGATTCTTCTTAGTGTCCAAAAGGTAATAGATAGAAAAAATACACTTCAAACCTGGGACAAAATCTACTTGTAATGAAATTATTATTTAGTGACACACTTGCATATGATTAATGGGTGGAGGGTGGGATAGAGGAGCACCCACGCACCCTACCTATGATTTATAGGTTGAAGGGTGGGATAGAGGCCACACACCCACCCTACACATGTTTTATTACTTTTACTTCTGTTACTATATAAATTATCTAAAACAAAAACAGAAATTATGCGGATATTGTTAAGATATTGCAAGCCACATTGCAGCTCAAGATTAAATGAAGGATGGATGATTGACCACTATCTTACTATCCGAATTTAAATTATAGGCGACCAATTCATTAAAATAAATTTTAAAAGAGAGAATTTTGCGCAATAAATCTAGCATAAATCCACTTGTTGTAATTATGTAATTATAAGATGCCTATGATTTATGGGTTAGAGGATGGAATTGAAGACACCCACCCACCCTACATATATTTTGATACATTTTTCACCGTTACTGATTAAGTTCTCTAAAACAAAAACACAAATTATGTGGATGTTGTTAAGATGTTATAAGTAATATGTATATTCAGTTTCAATGTACAACTTTATGTAGGGTGGGTGGTTCTTATTCCCTTTTTCATTTTAAGATATTTACAAGGAAGATACGCTAACTATCTGAGTCGATAATTATTTTTGTAGATTGTGTTCTTACTGCTTCAGTACAAAATTTGTGCAACAACTGTGACTTCGATTGCAAAAAGATTCATTCTGAAGTTTCAGAATCACTTGATATTAAAGGTTACAGTTGCAAAAATTCATCTCTAGATAAAATTTAGAATATACAGTAGTGAAATACTTTGTAAGAATTTTACACTCACTTGATATCAAAAATCACCGTTGCAAAAATTAATTTCTAGGAAAAAAGGTACAAAATTTGCAATCTACAATGCTGAAAAACTTCGCAAGAACTTTTAAAGTCACCTTGGTATCTAAAGTCAGGATTACAGTAATTAATTTTTAGGTAATATTTATAATCTACAGTACTTTGAAGTCCACAACAATAACTTTTTCTATTTTACATTCATTTTAAGCTTACTGCTTTAGTCTAAAAGATCCATCCTGCTTATTTAAGTTTTCTTTCATGAAAAATTCTGCAAGAAGTTCTAGAATCACTATCTGAGTCGATAATTATTTTTGTAGATTATGTTCTTCCTGCTTCAGTACAAAATTTGTGCAACAACTTTGACTTCGATTACAAAAAGATTCATGCTGAAGTTTTAGAATCACTTGATATCAAAGGTTACTGTTGCAAAAATTCATTTCCAACTCAAACCAGAATCGCATCAGGAATATTTAATAAATGTGTGCGGGGACTGTAGAAGGCTAACCTAAATAATCTCTTTCTTTCTTATACATAAATGACAACGAAGGGGTGGAAGCTCTAGCTATAGAGGTAGCATCCATGAGTCACTGAAAAAAATCTATGCCACAAGCTACCTATTCAAAATATGGCAAGATGTAACTCTTGCAGCACATAACGCCAAATGAGGAAATATTATCATTTGTTCTTACTCAAAGAACACATTACTGATAACAGAAATCATATTTTGTTATTCCTTTCAGTATAAACCTAAAAACTCTGGCTAGCATCTAACTGGCAGTTAAATAAACAGCTGCATGTATTCATTTTTATTCAATAACATTCTTCGTGAGATGTCATGGCCGAGATTAGTCAACCTAGTAGACCTATTTCCTAGCAAAATTATAAGCTATAAGGGTGAAAAGCTAGTTCTCCTAATACAAAAGTAATAACATAGTTTTAATTGGCTGCCATTTTGTTATAAATGAAGAAAAGAGCTCTGCTTTCATCAAAAGTTTATTTGAAAGTGTATTATTGGTTACATCCAGATGCATAATTGGGCTGGTTTTACGGCATTTTGAATTGTTGCGCGCAAAACATCTGGCTCCAAATTGGCGAATTCTTCTTCAATGTTAGCTTTCTAGTCTTGCAAGATTCGTGGTTTGTTGTGGTAAACACTAGATTTTAAAAAGCCCTAAAGGAAGAAGTCTGGTGCTGTAAGATCTGGCGATCTTGACGGCTAGTTCAAATCTCCAAAACGGGAGATCACTCGATTGGTGTCTCAAAATCTCCATAGTTACCCGAGCTGAGTGTGCGAGACGTCCTGTTGAAACAAACAATGATAAAAAAAAAGGACCAATCACGTTTCCACTGCAAATGCCGCATTAAACAGTCACTTTGAGAGGATGCAATGTATAGTCTGTTCGTTGGATCTTTCGTCGTACGTCACAAACTATCGCTTCAAAAAACGACGAAAGTTTTACAGTGCGTTCTTTTTCTAGCGCATTTGGTTTACTTTATCAGACTGAATGTTTTTGCGTCGTTTCTCGAAGCGATAATTTGTGACGTACGACGAAAGATCCAACGAACAGACTATATCTTCTTGCATTACATGTGGATTCTCTGTGCCCCAGAAAGGCAGAAAACGATATTCGAAATTCACGTTGCCTTAAAACAACAGACTTAAAATTTGTCAAATAAGCAGTAACAATAAATCCACGATCATGAGGTGTATACCGCTCCATGGCTTGTTGGCAACTAATTCACTATATATCTATATTATAAATGTCAAAGCGCAATGACATTTGGCACCATCTCTAAAAATGGCGGCCAATTCAAACTATGACATTACTTTACCACCTTGTACTTTTGAAAAAATATGTTGGGCCAAAGTGACATTGTCATTTTTGGTTAACGTATATATCTAGATCTTTTATAAATCATAAAACTATAATGACACAATAAGAATGAGTAAAGTCCTTGGTCATAATTCAGATCTGAACATGAAAGTAGAAATTATACGAGAGGAAATCAAATATAAACCGCAATTTAGTTTTAAAAAAAGGATGTATCTATTATTGCAAAAAAATAATATGTTTCATTTTTCAACATTGTCTCCGCTTTTATGTACACATTTATTCCATTGAAGTTTCTTGATGCCATTAATAAATAATGTAATAAGTCGTGTGTTCAGCTAATTGCTCACAGAAGATTCCACATCTGGGTCACTGTGAAACATAGTTGACCAAACACATGAAAGTCACATGAAGAGGATGTTCGAATATTTCCCAACGTATTGCCTCCAATGTTGTCGTAAAGGAGATTTAAATTTCGGATGGTCATCCCTCATCTTTTCTGTCGATAAACCAGTTTTGCTTCATCATGCTTGCAATAATATTCAGCATCGACTCTACGTCGCTCATGAAGGAAATAAACAAGCAATATTTCTGTCCCAAAAAATTGTTGCAAGAACTTTTCCCGCAAACAGCTTCTCCATGTTGTCTCCACTCCATGCTTGCTTATTAAGATTTTAGGGTGTAAAAATGAATCCACCTCTCATCACAAGTAAGTTAAAAAATCATCGCCTACTTGGTATCGTGTCAAAAGCCACAAATAGCAAGACCCAACTCATTGGAAATTGCTGATTCAACACCTCTATGCGATTCAGCAATTTGGTATACTGTCAATCGTCGATCAGTTTCCATCAGCTCACGGATAGCATGAATGTTCGGCTCAGTAATTTTTGTTCGCGGTCGGAATTCATGACTCTACCATTATGCAACCACTTAAAATTAGTCGGCCACCAAATCAGCGTTCTCTCTTCCCTTGACATAACACCCAACACATTCAGCAGTACCGTGCATAACACCTAGCGATCAATAAATAAAAAATTCAAGTTTATATTTGACCCACTCTCGTATATTCCTTTAATTCTGTCTTCACTCCTCCCTGTATTCTTTACTGTATAACTAAGGATAGTATCAATTTTTTTTTTGAGATAACCTATTTATTGTAAATAAATCCTTTATAAAATCCATACGCATTTTTTAATATTGGATCGATGAGGCTGTTACTTGGTGATATTCCATAATATGTACGAAATAAAACACTTCCGTTGAGAAAGAACCTGTGAAAGTTCTCAACGAAAGTATTTTATTTCTTACTCATTATTTTAATTGAGTTCGACATTTTAAAAATTGTTTTTCTTCCACAGGAACTGTTTTATTAATATTAAATAATTTACCACTTAAGCATTAAAATTTTAAAATATATATTTGGGGCATTTTATAAGCCTCCTTTTGATTCTATTTCTAGATTAGTGATTTTGGTTCATTATTGAAATGTCTTTGCAACATTTTATTATCTAATTACTCACGTTTTTTTGGCAATATTATAACACCAACTAAATTAAGTTTCCACAAAGAGTACTTTCTACTTTTATAATTATTTTCTGATAATATTTATTTACCCCCTTTATTTATTTATCACATGTATTTTAATAATTAATTACCCATTTTCTTCTTTTTTATAAAATTTTATATTTCATTACTTTCATGCTTAACAGTATAAAAAAATGAATTTTTATTGACTTTTTGTGTATATTCTAATTATTATACATAATTTATGTTTAACATTATTTATTATGTTCAAGTTATATCATTAAATTGGGTATATAATGTTGATAATACAACTATTGGATTTAAACATATTAAAGGTAAGCCTTTATTATGAACATATTATTTTCCTCTTCTTATTTTTTGTTTATTGTTCTAAAACACGTAATTACGGTAGTAATAAAATGCCTGAAACTACTTCTATTCATTTATTCCTAATTAGTATATTATTTATTTATTAATCAAGTTGAATTATCTTTATTCTATTGACGTTGGTTGTAGATTTTCTATTATGTAAAATAATCTTTTAAAACAGCCGGGAATATAAATACCCACCACCGGGCCCGTTAATAATTCCGTATTGTTGGCTGACAAGAGAAATAAGTAGCAATATATTTGCAAACAATACACAAGAGCCGTTGTCATCCAGGTGTCAACGCTGTAGGTAGCGATGACAGCTCCATTTATGTCATCCCGACAGCGTAATATATTAGGCACCCCTCTTAAGTCGCCGCAACTAATATAAGCCTTAAGCCGCTTTTGTGCGGACAATAGATAAACTCGGTGCCCACAGTGCCTACTGTGGGGCGAGAAGAATTAGTAAGAACCCCTGCCAAGAGGCGACGTACGATTTTATTTATTGACTTCCAGAATGCCCATAAAACTCAAACCTACCTTCAAGAATTTTTAATTAAAAATTATTGCTTTTTGGAAGTGAATATTTATCAAAAAATAAATGGCCAGATTATTTATTTTTAATATTATTTATTGGGTTTTACAGCAGATTAAGGCTATTACTTTATATTTTGGTTCCGTGGAAGGCGAGTTTAGAGACTGGTTTATATTGAAAATAGTTGATCAAAAATAATACATTTTTGATATAATGAACAAATATTTGTTAATTAGGAACAAACTTGCTGTTTTGACATAAAATAAATATTTTTGATATAATGTGTTATGAATTAATCAAATCAATTATAAATTTTTATTAATTAGAAATAAATAACTAATAAAAAAAGATTGTAGGGAGATATATTTAGGTAAAATGGAAAATTAGTGTAAATTAAATATTACAAGGCGCAGTATTAATATTAATGAGATAAAAGTAATAATTAGAATTAATTACTTTGAGCGTGAGTATATATGGTTAATTTAAATATTGATAAAAATAATATTCGTTCATTATTACAAACTAAAACCTGTAATGTTATTTTGCAGACTAAGTATACCATATATTGAAATACCACACCTACAAATATAGTCATCAAATAAATTGCCTGAAATTTTACTTGAAAAATATTTTTATACACAGCTCTTAGATAAGAAAATTTAATGTAGCCCATATTATCTCTTAAAATTTTGAAGAAGAATAATCAAATTTCAAAGTTATTCAAAGTTATTTTAATTTTCTGCAACTTTGTTAAGTTAATAATATTTAGTGTTTAAAAAATAGAATCTAAACCAAATATAATTGATTAAACAAGCAAAGTAAATATAGAAATATTTTTGAAACTTAAACCTCCAGAATATTAGACTTAATTCTGAAAATTTATTTATTTTTATAATAACGACAAATATTGCACAAATAAACTATCTAACCCTTTTGACCATACCATATTCAATTGAATACGTGACACTCATGATTTTCTTCTAATTGTATGGTGCAAATGTTAACAGCGACGCCACCTAGCACAGTCTGATAAAAGCTATTCTAAAACTGGGAAAATATTTTTGGCCATCTAGCGATATTTGGATAAACTACAAAAAATAATGTAGGAAGCTACATGGCTGTCATCACTTGCCCTCTGTCATTTTTGTGTCTGATTTTTTGTACGAATTTTATTGGACAAATTGCATGTTGAATTATAATAGAATAAAATACGCTCTTTCACCCTTAGCATATTTACCACTAATCATTCATCAAAAAGGTCGACAGAATTTTAGAAACTCGTCGTATTCAATTGCATACGCCATGCCTTAATTCCAACTTGAAGGGTTGTATAACCTCGCCTTTTATTAAATTTTCACCCTGTGCTACACAGATGACTCATAATCGTTACTGAAAACCTCTACCTGATTAAGAATTGTTGCTGCTTCTACCGCTGCTGAAAACGATAATTTGACCTCAATATTTTGGGTGATGTAGACTATAATCCCGGGTATTGAGACCACGGTTCTGGAGATAAAACGCCTAATCGTACCCAATGTTAATTTCAACCCTAAAGTGAATGCCCAAGTAAAATAACAAGCATTGGATTCAGCCGAAAATTGCCAATCTATGAAAGAAATAGAAGTAACAATTTTTAATGCTCCACCTTCTGGACTAGCCCCGGAGAGTGAGTGGGTGAAAAAAGAAAGAGAATAAGTGTCTCCAGAAATAAAAAGCAATCCTTGAAAAGCAAGTTCATGCCGAAAAATGAACTAACAAAAACTTAACATATTAGTTGGATGAAAAATTTGAGTTATTTATTCTATGATATTTGATTCAATTATTTATTACGAATAAAGCGCATTCCAACCATGTATCATCTCATGAAGAAAGGCAACGGGATACCACCTTCGTTATTCTAAATTTTCCGGAGTAAATAGTTTCCCAAGCGGTAATTGAATAAAGCAGCAGGAAGAAGAAGTATACTCGAAAAAATAAACTTAGGCACCTGGAACGTCCGTATACGAAGCAGATAAACTGGCAAACCTAAGTCAAGGAACCAAAAGGCTTAACATAGACATACTATTCATAAGTAAGACATGGTGTTCCGGTTCAGGTTAACTACTGGCGGCTCCCTTTACTATTCTAGTAACCAAGATAAGAACCACAAAAGAGGAGTCGGATTTTTTATCTCTAAACATCTTGTAAAAAATGTAACCAACTTTGATCATCATCTGATCACTCACTCCTACTGGCAACCATCAGGACCAAGCATATAACTGACCTTGAAAAGCTCAAACAAGAAGAAATAAGAGGGGACGTTTCAGCTGAAATCAGCTTAAAAATTGAGAATAATATACTAAAAAACATACAAGAAGAAGTTATTACCTACCAATGGGATAAAATGACGGATATTTTGATGAGCACCACAAAGAATAATGTAGGTCTTAAAAAGAAAGTCGAAAACAAATATGGATGACGGAAGAGATTCTCTTATTAATGGAAAACAGGAGCACAGGCACAGACTCAAGAATCAAGACGACGGAACTAACTATAAAGAGGCACAAAACTAATTAGAACTAAGATCAGAATAGCAAAAAATGAATGGCTCGCTGGCGAATGTAAATAAATCAAACAATTGCAGGTACTGTATGATGGCTTCAATTTCCATCAAAAACTAAAAGGAACAGCAGGAGTTGACAGAAAATCTAACCTCTCTATGCTATTTATTCAGAAGAACAAAATAATACTAGATATTGACGAGAAAAGGGAAGTTTACAAACAATACATTAAGAAGCAAGCAATAACAATACTGACTTCGAGAAAGATAACAACTTGACAGGCCCATCAATTAATAGACCTATAAATACTACAAGAAGGAACAAGGCTGAAGGCTTAGATGAAATCACAACGGAAATACTTAAATTTCTCGATACTGCATAAAATATTCTACAAAATCATTATCCTACCCAATGGTTGTCATAAACCTTCATTCCCTTGCATAAGAAAATAAATACCAAAAATGCAAGTAATATAGACTTATTAGCTTCATGAGTAATATTTTAGAATTGTTTGTAAAAATCATTCATTAAAGTGCATATAGGAAATGCGAAAGCGTAGCCAGCGATAGTCAGTTTGGCTTCAGGCAAGGACTGGGCACGAGAGAAGTTGCAATACAAGTTCTTCTACAAAACCTGCACGACCAAAGGAAAAATGTAAATGTAGCCATAAATTTGACAAGGATGTATTTTCGGTAATCCATCTCACCAATAAAGGCAAACAGATAGATTTACTGGAAGCCCGGGATGTACCGTTAATAATTCATCCGGGAATTTACTTTAAAAAAATTATTTTCAAAGTTCGATATCTTTAAAATTATCAAGTTTAGCTTTATGATGTGCTATACCAATTTTGTGTAGAATTTCGAGATAAATTGAAATATGGAATAATATACGGGATGTTCCATTAAAGAAAAGGCAAGTTTGTTTCGTCCTGACTTCTTAACTGATCCTGTATACTTAATTTATCTTTATTCTAATAGTTTAAAAAAACCTAAAACTTTTGTATCTTAACATTTTTCGCTAGCTCTCTTACTTTACGAGATATTTAACCGTTTTCATACATATCAGCAACCCTGTAAATACCTGCATTATTGTTAATTTAAGGACAGTTTAATACTGATTAGTGGTTACCTTGCAATTGAAACTAGTCACGATAAATAAAAAATATAAGTGGTATAAAAAGTGTTTCTTTATTTAAAAATCGAAAATGTACTTCGAAGTAAACGCTTCCAAAATTCAAGAATATGCTTGGTAGATTATGAGAAGACGTTTTAACAGAGTTCAGCATCATAAACCCATCGAAATACTTAAATTGATCAGAAAGACATGCAATGCATCAAAAGCCTATACAAAAACCAAACAGACTAAAAATTATTAGAGAATCTACGAAAGTTATAAAGATCTGTAGGGGGTGAGACAATGTTGTGTCCTATCGCCCCTCCTTTTTAATCTATACTCTGATAACAAGTTCATAGAAGCTGTCACGGACCTTAAAAATGGCATAAATAAACAACACACGATATGCAAATTATTCGGTACTGATAGCCGAAAATGTAGAACACCCCCAAGAACTGGTCAACAGAGTAGGTAATCACAGAAAACGCATGGGTCTGAACATGAATATTACAAAAACAAAATTTATGATTATTTTCCGAGACCAGGATATTTGCTTTCGAAAAACTTACCAATTGAAATAGTACAAAAATTTAAATACTTCATAACTTTAAAATGCTCGAAGTTCATTCATGAACTTGAAAAAAGTTTTTATCAGCATTGAAATCAATTTCAATCTTAAGATATGGCTCATTAAATGCTATCTATGGTCGGTGTTCTTCTACGGAATGCAAGGCTTAACACCTAAAGTAACATATATGAATAAAATAAAAGCTTTTAGAATGTGGCTTCACCGTAGAGTACTAAAGATCTCCTGCACAGCACAAGTTAAAAACGTAGAAATTTTATGATTAGAAGGTAGAGATCGCGAATTTTGACTACAATAAAAAGAAGAAAAATGGAATACCTGGGATATGTCATGCGGAATCAGAAATATTATATCCTTCAAGTAATTATAGAAGAAAACGGTTAATGGGAGCAAAAAAAATTCGGGGCTCAGGAATATAAGACAATAACCTGGTGTGAATACTATCGGTAGTCTATTTCATACACTCAGAAGCCGAGTAAATGTTGGTCATATTGTCGCAAATATCCATTAATGGATAAATGCATTAAAAAAAAGAATAATCGTGCAATTAAGGAACATTGAGCGCATCTTTATCTTTAATGTCTTAAATAAGAATATTAGTAATTTGTAAATATAAATATATCTCTTTTGTACACTGTGAGTTGGAAGTTTTTGTAATCTAGTTTTAATGAAAAATATGGTATAGTGTGTAAATAATTTTGTACACAAAAGCCCATTGAAATAAGAAATCAATCAGATTCAAACAAGTCTTGAGTTGAGTTACTTGTTTCTTACTGATGACTTGAAAACTTAAAAAAACAGTTTCTCCCTCTGCCTTACAACCGACATTTATAACCTTCATGAATCCACATCAACTACAGAACGAACCAGTGTCCTACAAAGTGGACGCTCACTCAAGCAGCATGTACGTACACATCTCAAGTTCAACGACATCAAGTAAGGCCACAAAATATAGGAATTCGCAAACAGAAATTGGATAGCGATGGGCACATTGGCTTGGGTGTAAAAGCCAGCAAAAAAGTAGCAACTGCAACCCGTGGTACTGTTATTGTTGCCAAGCTTTCTGTTCTTCCAATCCGAATATTAAAGTAACAAGATTGGTAAACCACATACATTACATTGTAAGGTAACTGAAAAGTGTGGTTCAGTAACTGTACGTCTTATCCCTGCTCTTTATAGTACCCCAATTGTGCCGGCGCCAGTTCCTAAGAAACTGTTGAGGAGATTAAGGATTGCTACATGTCAGCTGGTGGATCCACGAGTACTCTCGGAAATTTGACCAAGGCTACTTACGCTGCTATCGCAAAGACCTACGCTCTGACTCTAGAATTATAGAAAGAAATGCCAAATATCAAATATGACATAACAAGTTTAATTTGTCCTCTCCTTAGAGGAAAATAAGCCAAAATCGGCAAGAAAATGGTGAAACCTTCATCATAGAGACCTTCTGTGGCAACCCTGGGATCGAAGCAGGCAAGAGTGGAAGAACATTTTATTATGAACTCAAGCTTTTCCGTGTGCAATCAAATTTTTTCTAAGTATTTATTGTTACATATGATTTTTTTAAAATTTTATTATGTAAGCACAATGGATAAATAAATACTACTACTACTACTTCTTAGCAAGTGATGGCAGCCATTTAGCTCCCTACTTTTTTTTCTAGTCTATCCAAATATCGCTAGAAATATTTTTCAAGATTTTAAAAAGCTTGTATTAGACTGTGTCAGCGTGTTCTTGGTATGACCACTTTACCAAGAACACGCCGACAATTTGGAAAAAAATCATCGTCCTATCTCGGGTGCAGTCCGCACTACTGAAGTCAGTTAAATGTTTTTTTGTTTGTTTTTTGAACTTGTTATAATAATGACAAGGCTAAGGTTTTTATTTGGAAAACATTACACCATAGAACTCTTTGACTGTATGATTAAATGTATCAACCTCTATGTATTTCAAAAATTGACTAAATTCCGTTTTACCACAATTGACAAAATGCTGACGTTTATTTAGATACGTGTCATAAAGGCAAGCTCCTCTATTTAAGGATACTGGAAACCTGGTTTAGCAGTTCCTTTGATCTCAGGCAGCATGCAGACAAACATTTCTACTCCTCTAGCGGGTAACAATAAATTTTAGAAAGCCTACATGAAGCTTTTCTTTATTTTTCCGGCCCAAGATGAACAGATGATCCCCTTCAAAGGTAGTCTGAATGTGAGGTAATATATCATTAATAAACTAAAGAAATGTGAAATTAATCTTTTCGCCTTATATTGATTAAGTGGATTTTGTTATGACTTTAATTATATATCAAGGTTTGACCCCCAATTTGCAACCCGGACTCAGAGATTTTTGTTCAGCGCATTTTTGACCCAAATGATTGTTTATACTTTAACAACTTTTTGTAATAAGACCTTTTTTTTAAATCTAAAATGGGATAAGCAGTGATGGAATAATAATCAAGTGGTATGACCACAACAGTTTGGTGATGGCCTCAAATTTTAAAGGTGTCTAAAATGCAAACATTTATTAACGATAGGACAAGTAGCAAAAAGTGTAGAAATTATTCAGGACAATAACATCTCAATGAGTAACGTTGACAAACTTGACTTCCTTATAAACCTGTAGGAGATCCAAAAAATGGAATTGTGCATGTTCGCACACGCCATAGATATTTTATACGCCAAAGATTCTACTACAAATATCGAGACTATGCATTGCAACAAAGGATATTTTGACAAAAATCAAATCCGTAGAAAATCAAGAATTTTTACTGATGGCAGCAGGAATATGTAACACTGCTTTCGATTATAAAAAAATACACTGAAAATATGGTCTTCTTAGTAAAACTTCAATATATAGTGCAGAACTTTTTGGCATTCAATACACAATAAACTTTATCAATCAGAAAATGAAAAAGGGAAAATTTATACAAATGACTATAGCAAGAATTTATGAGGAAAGATGTATTTAAATCCAAATTTCTATCTCTTCTTACATCTATAAATTATTTAAATACATCGACAAACAAATAATAAATTTCTTGTCATTAATGAACATGTCCCTTAAAAAAGGAAGAAACTTCATATTAAAAAGTGATTTAAGTAATTTATTTAAACAGAAGAAGTTATAATGGGTATATAAACTCTCTTAATCATTTATGCAAAAAGGATAATACCATACGTTTATTAAGGATCCGTGGTTTAAGAAAATAGTCATCGAAAGAAATATAATTACGTCTATAGTCCGAATTCAATCCACTCTAGCAATCAAAATTTGCATAAATTTTGAATAAAAAACTGTGTTTTTAATCAAAAATCAGGATCTATAACTCATCTTTTATAGAAGTTCCCTGTTTTATGAATGAAGTATTAAACTATATGAAAAATGTATAATATATCTAAGGAAGTTCCTCAAAATTATATAGATTGTATCAATTGTAGCAAGCTTAGATATAAAGCGATAATTGTATTCCTGAAGGAAATTAATAGTTCTTGGTAATAACTCTAATCGTCTTTCATTAACATTTATCTTTAGATAAAAATCTTTTTCTTTTAGAGTTCAGTTGATAAATTCTTATTTTGTAGTGTTACTCAGACATCATAATCAGCATAATTATTTAAGCAAAACTAACAAAATTATGCAAGTTGTTATTAAAGTATAGAGCGTTGTCGTATTTATAATTGAAGTAAACTGGAACAAAAAAATAATTCGTGTATTTATTTTAAAGAGGTAATTGCAGCATCAGCTATTTAATAAATTCCCTTGTGGCTCGGCAATTAATAGTATCTATTTTGCCACCAATTACATTATATATAAAATGTGATTAATATCACCTCTAATTATACCTATAACGATTTTAATTCGTCCATGTGAGTGGAAATATTTTGAAGTGGCACCGTGCAATTACAGCATTCTTTGGTGTTATTAAAAATATTTCACGGTGCCCTGCCAAGTTGAATCGCTGGTCTCGCCATTTTTCAACGTCGAACGTTAGCAAATCGAGATGTCAAGGTGGCAGCCGCACAACAAATCTCTTTCGCCTGGGCACCCAAAATCACTTCTGCGCGTCGCCGTAGGTGAATATCTATACGATTACAGTCGATTTTGCGGTGGGTTAAACCGACGTTTTGTCGTCAACACCCGCGGCTGACATCCGAGCAAAATCGTTCTTAATGACTTTATGGCTTTCCAGAAGTCGTATTTCTCCACAAGTATTTTTGCATGGTGATTAGATGCACTTTTTGCCCTTCTGCACAATAAAAGTGCAACGTGTGCTCGCAAAATAATTTATCGGGTGTACATGAATGAGGTGGTCCGTAAATTTTGCACGCTCAAATTTGGGTATCCCGCAAAAAAGGTACAATACATTCCGCGAACTTTGTCCAATGTTGTTATTATAATTAGGCAGTTGAGGTACAATACCAACTCTTATTTTTCCAGACTAGCGCCTAGGCTCCTTAAAGGGAGAGTATTGTATTTGGCGCAGAACAAATGCAGCAAAAAGCAGCTTTAAATAGCTTATAATGCAATGATTCGTGTGCGAAGATCGACTTTTTCTGATCATTTCACTTCCATCGGCACAAGGCGGCGTTTGCGGTGAAAAGATCCGAGTGTGCAATAAACTTTTCAACAGTTTTATATAAAAGGAAAGTCACGCGAAGAATCGTTCCTAGAAATTCGTTACCACTCAAGTAGTCTTTTTGCCGAATCTGCGCCACGGGAATAGTTGCGAATGGGCTAATACTTTTTATTGGTGGGATCCCAGCAGACCATTATTTATATTTCCAACTATGATTGCATTACGTGCATTTTGCAATAATACATTTTATTCGTATGATATAAAAGGAAGACGTGCCTGCATCTCCAGTTCGTATCGCCATTTACGTAAGATATGCGCCGATGCTTAATGTGATCTATTGCTATATTTCTTGTTAGTTTTATCTCAGAAATAATAATGGCGAAGAGTTATTGATTTTAGAAGATGCATTTTAAATAAAGTTAAAGAAATGATTTTTTATATATATATATATATATAATCAAAAAACCCTTTTACCCTTTCGGGTGTTGGGTGAAGTCCATAAAATACAAATTTTCATTGTCCGTGTATAAATTTCGCCCATTCCTTTTTGTTCCTGGCTCGATTTTTTGCCTCCGTTATCGAAATCCCCTTTTCTTCTATTATCTTCTTCAATTCTTCTTCCCATGTTTTCCTAGGTCTGCCCTTCGTCCTGTTCTTCATCGTCCGTGTTTGCCATACCCTCTTCGTAATTCTGTTGTCATCCATCCTTACTAAGTGTCCCCACCAAATCATTTGCCTCCTTTCTATAAATGTTAACACTGCTTCCATTTCCAGTTCTTCTCTAATTTTTGTATTTTGTATCTTGTCCATTTTTGTGATTCCTTTGACTGCCCTCAGAAATTTCATTTTTAATGATTTTTTAATTGTTTTAATATTCTACTCTACACAGCTTCTTTCATCCATATTTTGAAATAGTTTTGTATAATTTGATTCATGTATGTATATTTTGATAGCAAAATTATTAAATGAATAAAACTAAATAAATTATTTAAAAAAAGCAATGGAATTTGGTGCCTTACGAACTGAACCCGAGAAATAGCGGATTTTTTGCTCATGAACAGATGATTTGAAGCCAACAAAGAAAGGTCTTTTACATCGGATTAAAACTGATAATGACATTAATTTTTCTACCGAATGTGAGCAAATGATGATGCATTTATTATTCTGCATAACAATTCTCGACATAATATTGTGAATTATGTTCAAAACGCTCTTCTTGATATTACTGGTTGTTCTGATGTAGCACGATTTGGCAAGTCACTGTTTCACTTCACTCGCAGAAATAGAAAATTTAACTTGAATAGCTTCAAACGACAGAACTCTTTATTGAAATACAATTCGAAAAAGAGATAGGAAAAAATAGTAGACAACAAATTATTTTTTTATTTTTAATTAAGTTGTGTATTTGCAATATTTTATTCTGAAATAAATGCATATTATAATCGATACTTGTTCTGCTACTCTCTTGATAGAACCAAATTTTCATATTAGAAGAAGTAAAACTCTTGTTATGTTCCTAATTTTAAATGCATATTGTTCAACATTTAAATTAATTTACAATATTTTTTAATTATTTTCTTCTCAATTACGTAACGTAACCCAAAAAATCGAAAAACAAAAATTAAAACGACATAATTCCAACGTAATAACACAGGCGATAATGAGTTTCCGGTGTTCGAATTTGAAAGTGGACGATGATGGTATATCATTTAACGTTAATCCGTAAATCTCCCTGGGCGGGAATTTCGAGAAAGTAAGGGAAGCGAAATATTCAATTACGGCACAATTATCATATTTGTGGTTAGGTATTTTAATGAAAAACTCTTTCGGTGCGGATAGGCGAACCGACAAAGCGTGAAAATTATCTTAACGTTACATTAATTCAACGATAATAACTTAAACATATAATTGATAGATCATTACAGCGGTTCATGACTACGTAAATTAGTAATTTGTAAGGAAATTGAATAAGAATATTTTAATTACCCCGGTTTATGTTTCCGTTACCGACTCGAGACAGGAAAAGTATTATGCGCTATCTGGCATATGGTGTTGCTTCACTTTAATTCCTACTTACCTAGAAGTGCTTTAAGTAAGGTAGGTGCACGTTAATGCAAAATATATTTTAAGGTGAGTTGTAGTATTTTCAATAAAATAATTCAATCCCTAAATATCAATAAATAAATCACAAATTTGAAATTATAGACACTTGACTTTGTTCCTCAAGCAAAAATAAGATAAAAGTTCTATTGCAGATAAGGCCGTAGACACACGGTTACTTCCTAGTATAACAATTTAAGAAATTTAATCCTGAAAACATTGTATTTTATAACCACAATTATCAAGCAACAACTTTTATTAGACTATTCTATTTGAAACAAGCAATGAAATAAATTACAGAATGATACTTTACCTATTCTGTACATAAAAAGGGGGAATGTTAAATATTACTTGTCTGAAAAACATTTTAGACAATTTAATTGGTTAATGTTTTCTAATAATTTAAACGGAATCTTTTGTAAATAATTAGTATCTCAGCCGGTATCTTAATATTCTAAATTATCAGGTAAACTCTCTTATATTACGCAGCTTTTCAGTAAACCACTTATTATTTTAGGAGCTTTGATGTTTTTACTAGTGCGTAAAGGAAATGCACATACCGCATTATCCACCAAAACTTGTAAGAATATAGTTGTTTGAATATTTATTTTGAATATTTTTCATCGCATGCGTCTATAATATCCCAATTTATTGTTTCAATTAAAGTAAAAATTGATCTTTCCCTCCATCGATATTGAACAATAGATGTTTGTCTCTGATCTTTCAAGATCCAAACTGATTTTAACACTGCAGTCTATAGCCATGTGATCAGATAAGCCAGTATTAATTGTACAAGTCAAAATGTATTCTTGGACAATACTTGTAGAAACATTATCGATGCAGTTTTGAATTCTAGTTGGTGACGAAAAATTAACATCTAAGCCACAGCTTTTAAGAAAATCTTCTACGCAGTGTTAAAATTAGCATTAAAATCAGCTGTTAAAATAAGATTTGATTTGATAAAAGACAATTTACTAAAAACATTCCACAAAACATTTAAAAATCACAAATCAAAATGAGGAATAAATATTAGGATGTTTTGACTTGAGTGTTTCTCCTTTCTTCCTAAAAAATACAATAGAAAACATACAAAAATTTTGGGCAGAAGAAGCTAGGAGGAGTTCATACGATCTTCCACTCGCCTCCCAGTTTCTTTCCAATACACAAACTTTTCCTTCCCTTCCTCTATTCCTAACACTAATCCACTTTATTTTACTTACATTAACTTGCAGTCATATACTTGTTTCTCATTAATCACTTGGTGAAGCATTGTATTAATTTAATCTAAAACCTACATTAACTTGCAGTCCTCTTTTGTCCATATATCTCTCCACTCTCTGCATCACCTCTTTTAACTCTTCCTAGTTTCTCACTAAAAACACCATATCATCCGCATACGCATTCGAAGTGGGTATTTTTTTAAATATATTACTAGACAGAAACATAATTAAAGTGACATCTATTGTGTAGACGTTGCACTAAATGCCTAAATTGAGGCTATTAACCCCCAATGATTATCTCTATATTGAAATCAAAATGCGGTGTCCGAATCACATTACAGACCGAACTAAAGATGTAAATGGCATAGTTAGACTTGGTACGTTTGTAATATTTTAAGTAGTACGTTTACTAAATTTGAGCATTTTGTTTGCTTAGACAACAACAGTTTCAATATAATGGGAAAATGTAAGTTTTCTGTCTAAGTAAATTCCAAGGTCTGTAACTACCTCTACAAATTCCAAAATTTTATTATTTAAAAGGTTAACAAGTTTATTGTTATTACTTATACGAATAACATTATATTACATTTGTATAAATTAAAGGTAATGTCGTTCTTAACACACCAGTTGTATATTGTTGAAAGATCTAATTGTAATATCGCTGCATCATTATCAAAAGAAACTCTTCTGTGCAGTTTCAAATCATCGACAAAGAGTAATATCGTAGATTTTATCGCAAGGTGTATATCATTTATGTAAATAATGAAGAGAAGAGGGTACAAGTGGACCCCAGATGTAGCGTGATAAATATCTGGTAAGAAATCATTTACACTAACTTGCTGAGTACGGTTGGTTAAATATGAAGACAGTCATTTAAGAATAGGTCCACAAATACCATACATCTTCAGTTTATCCAACAGAATGTTGATATTAACTTTATCAAAGGCCTTACTGAAGTTCATGTAAATGGAATGGACTTCAGAGCCAGCCACGAAAGATTGAAAAATAAACTATATACAAAAAGATTGGTTTCTGCAGAACGTCCACTCATAAATTATTGAGGAGAAATAATATTTTTGAAGGTGTTCGATAAACAATTAACAATAAGTGCCTCAAACAACTTTGGAATCGCAGACAGAATGCAAATCGGTCAGTAATTTCTAACATCATTTTAAGACCTGACTTGAAAATGGATTGTACTTAAGATGATTTGCAAATAACGGAAAAATCACTCTGAGTCAACGACATAGAAAATAATTTATATAAAGAAATATAAAGCGTTGAATGACACAAATTAAGTAACAGTGAAGCGATTTGATCTGGACCAATACAACCCTTGACATCAAGATTTTGCAATGCTGTCTGAACATCAGATCAGTTTAAGTTTATTTCGGACAAATTAATATTAGATTCATCGCATTTCATTATTAAATTGAGTTAACGTGCCAACAAAATAAAAGTGGATTAACAGCACATGGAGAAAATGAAGATGCGAGAAAAGAAGACAAAGACAAGTTCTATGACGATCTACAAAAAGCAATAGACAATGGAACGGAGAACACATCATTAGTAAAGTAAAGTAAAGTAAATTTATTCATGTTATTACCTAAAGGTTTACATAAGTCAAAAATATATGAGTATTCTAAGGAACATCTTACCGCAATAAATTAACAATATGAGTATAACCGCATTAAAATTAAATTTCGTATATGCACTAACTAATTTTTAAATAAATTAAATCAGGTAATATGAATATAAAAAATCAAGCTGAAAATCCAGATAGTTTAAATTATATAAAATAAGTGATCATGTAATAAAATAATATAAAATAATTGTAAAAATAAAAGTTCAGTAATAAGATCACAGCACATTATAAAATACATATTAAACATGTTAAATGTAAAAACTATAAATAAAATCTTAGTAAAAATGACATATTAAAAGTATATAAAAGATAAAATATTCAATAAATAATTAAAAACATATAAAAACAGCGTACGCAACTTCACAATAAAAGATTAAATAGCAAAGAAATTAAAATATCGTAATATAAAAGATTTGAATATATAAAATAAACATACGGTACATTTTAACAAATTAAAATTACATCACAATATCTGCAAGGCCACTTGATAAACATTCAGAAATTTGGTAGAAAGCTTTATGGCATAAATATGCTTTAATAGTCGTTCTAAATTTTGTGATTGGCAGAGACTTCACATTTTCGGGGATTGTATTGTATATTATAGGACCATAGTAGTCAATACCATTCCTTGTTTTAGATAAACGTGTGTAAGATGGACAAATCTGAGTTGCTGATCTAGTGTTATGGTCATGTAATTGATTTTGTATTTTATATTCTTCAAGATGTTTGTGAACATAACACAGGCATTCTAAAATATGAAGACATGGTAGTGTAAGTATCCTCAGTTTAATAAAAGAGTTTTTGCAGTCTTCTCTATATGAAACGTTATCCATAATTCTAACAGCTCTGCGCTGTAAAGAAAATAATCTAGTGATTATACTGGAATGGCCCCATGCCAGAATAGCGTATGATAAATGACTCTCAATTAGTGCGAAGTAAGCCGATTTCAAGCAAAAATCAGGGAGCGAGGTTTTGAGCATGCTTAATAGATATATGTTACTACAAAGTTTTTTTGACAATTCACTTTCATGAGTTTTCCAAGTTAATTTCGTGTCAAGATGGACTCCAAGAAATTTTGCAGAACTTATTTCAGCATTTTTCTGCAATGTAAACATTACAGTTTTTGACTTATCTGGATTTACTACTAATCTATTAGCATTAAACCATTCAGTAACTCCAAGAACTGAAGACTGATTTTCACACAATGCGTTTATCCGATTTGCGGATGTGTTTTTCACAGTAGTGTCGTCAGCAAATAAGATCAGTGAGCAATTAAGACGTTGAGCAGGCAAATCGTTAATGTATATTAAAAAAAGTAGGGGACCAAGAATCGAACCTTGAGGTACCCCGTGGTAGAGATTCTGTTCGCTTGACATACAATCTTTAAATTTAACTCTCTGTGACCGATTGTTAAGATAAGAATTCAACATACGACACGCACATGGTAACAAATTATAGCAATATAGTTTCCGCAGAAGGACCTCATGAGAGACGCAATCGAATGCCTTGGTTAAGTCCATGAAAGTCGATACTGAGCAAGCACCCGTTTCATAACCCTCATAGATCTCTTCCGTAAAGGCTACGATTGCGTCGGTCGTTGACCTTCCACCTCGGAAACCGTATTGGCGGTTTGATAGTACATCTTGATCAATCAGGAACTCAATTAATTGCTGGAATAACACTCTTTCTAATACTTTAGCAATTACAGGCAAAAGCGAGATTGGCCTATAATTATCAATACCATTTTGACATCCCTTTTTGAAAATTGGTATTACGCACGCTCTTTTCAAGCAATCAGGGAAAATATTCTGGGAAATACAAAGATTTATGAGTTTGTTTAATGGGTAAATAATTACATCGGTTATTCCTTTCAGTATACTTGAGTTTATACCATAAATATCACGAGCATTAGAGTTCTTAAGATTACGTATTACTGACCGAATGGTATTAGGGCCAACTTCGTGAAATTTAAAATTTGATCTAGATGATGAAGAATTTTGAATCAAATATTGTATCGGGTCGGTTGTAATAGTGGGGAGTGTTTTTGAAATATTTTCGGCTACATTTATAAAATGATCATTAAATTCATCAGCATTGATATCACAGATTTTATCACAGTTTTTATTACTTCCTGGTTTAATTAAAGACCACATTGCTCTAATTGGATTACTAGAATTTTGTATATATACAGAATTTTGTATATATATAGGAAACATAAAAGGAAGAGCGGGCAAACAAAACGAAGGAATAAAAGAAATGTACAATGGTGTAAGTAAGTAAGTAACAAGAAAAGCCGAGATAGGAAGCGATCACTCATTACTCAAAATAAACATAGCAAGAAGACAACAAGAACAGAAGAAGAGAAGGGAAATAATCAAGGAGTAAATAAAAGCGCACAAACTTATGAACAACAATACCGACAAACCAGAAGATATTCAATAAAGAAATCGTCAAAGAAAAAGTTAATAAAGACATTGAAGAAAAATGGACAATATTCAAAAAATGTTTGACAGAAGCAGCAAGGAAAAGTTGTGGAACAACAAAGATAGACCACAAATATAGGAAGAAAACAAAGTGGTGGTCCGAGAAAATAAAAGCAAAAATAAAAAAATAAAAAGAAAGCTAAAAAAACGAAGATTATGAAGAATACAAAGAGAGAAGAAAGGAAGTAAAAATAGAGGTACAGAAGTCCAAACAAGATTCATGGAAGGAATTTCGTATGAAGATGAGCGATTATCGGGATAATCAGAAATTATTCTACAGAACATTAAAACAATTAAAACAAAAGAAAGAACACAGCCTGATGTACATAAAAGATAAGTACGAAAAGATAGGGACAAATGAGGATGAAATAATGCAAAGATGAAAACAATACTTTGAGGAGCTGACAGGTACAGAAACACAGACTAAAACCAAATGGACAGCGGTATGGACAAAGCTGAAGAAAAATGGAAAATCACCAGGCAAAGAGATGAAATAACACCAGAAATGATTAAAAACATGGACGAAGTGGGAGAAAACTGACAGAATTATTGAATGAAATATTAAAAGGGAAAGATACCTATAGAGTGGAATAATAATAATTCTACCCATATACAAGAAAGGAGACAAGAGGGGCTGCAGTAATTATAAAGGAATCACATTAACAAGCATGCCAGGTAAAGTAATGGCAAGAATACTTGAAAAAAGAATCATAGGCAAGGTAGTAAATACAATAGAAGACAGTCAATGCGGATTTAGAAGAGGAAGAAGCATACCAGATTTAATTTTCATACTGAGACAAGTAAGCGAAAAAATAATAAAGATAAACATGTATGTTTTGTGGACCTAGGAAAAGGATTCAACTGAATAAAGAAAGAAGACATATGGAAAACTTTAGAAAATAGGGTAATATGACAGAAAATGATCAGAACAATCCAAGCCATGTATGAAAATAACAATAACATCGTAAGATCTAATAACCAGGAATCAACAGAGTTCACAACAAGCATAGGCGTTAAGCAAGGATGTGTCCTAAGCTCCCTCCTGTTCACACTAGTGTTAGATTCTGCAATAAAAGATGCAAAAAATGAAATGAAAACACTGAAATTAGAATTTTGGAGGATAATACAAATGGAAATAACAAAACTACTAATCGCACATGATATGGTCATACTAGCCGAAACCGAAAAAGACTTACAACAAAATATGCAAATACTAAACAGGGAACTTGCAAACATAAATATGAAGATAAACCTACGAAAAAATCAATAGTAATAACAAAGGAGCGTAAAACACACACTGTTGCAATAGGAGGAGGAACAATAGAACAAGTAGAAAGCTGTAAATACCTGCGGACAATAATCGAAAGCAATGGCAAGCTAGATAAAGAACTAGAAGACAAAATAAGAAAAATAAGGAAACTATACAATATGATAAAACATATAAAAAGCAAATACCTAAGGAAATAAAAACAGAAATAGTAAGTAGTAAGTAAAAAAGTGATTAGACCTACGCTAACCTATATCAGTAAAACCTGGTTAATGACGGAGCAACAAAAATGGAGAATAAACGCAACAGAGATGAGATTTCTTAG
Organism: Ontholestes murinus; assembly: GCA_963969525.1. Lineage (NCBI taxonomy): Eukaryota > Metazoa > Arthropoda > Insecta > Coleoptera > Staphylinidae > Ontholestes > Ontholestes murinus. The sequence continues at coordinate 28,602,525 of OZ018391.1, forward strand.
GAAGATAGAAAACAAGACAAAACTATACAAGGTAAAAAATGAGAAAATTAGACAGAGTCTAAACATTGAACCAATTAATGAAAGAATAGTAGAGGGACAGATGAGATGGTTTAGAAATATAAACTGAAAGAAACACGAAAATGATATATGAAACAAGAGTACAAGGGAGGAATCAGAGAGGAAGACCGAGAAAAACATGGAATGATGGAATCAGAGATGCAACAGAGAGAAGGGGAATTAATTGGTAAGAACCAAAATAGCTAACACAAGACAGAAAGAGATAGAAAGAGACATACAGATTAAAAAGGAGTAAAAATAAAATAAATAAATAAATTGAATTAAACCTTTAAAGTCACGTATCACAAACTAAACTTTCAATCTCACTTTTTGTGTTGAACTGTTCGAAATATTAATTCAAAATAATCCCATGGAATCTTCACCTCGATCGAATGAAGATCAGGCAAGTTGTAATCACCTATTACGATGAATGCAGGAGTTTGAGCATGTACGCATGCACGCTTGTACTTCTTTCGTAAATATATCAGTATAAATGAAAGTTGATTTTAATGTATTCTATCCAGCGATAAGTATTCCACCTCCGCAAAGTTTTGAACTATTCAAGGATTAATAATTGGTACCTATCAATCAATCAATTCAGAGTTCATTATTCCAGGCTCAAGCCACGTTACTGTAAGAAATATATTATTTTTATAATAAACTGTGAAATTAGGAAAATATCCCTTCACCGCCAAACCAACAGGCGACAATGTTGCATCTAACAGGCTCTTTACAAGTAATTCCTTAACGCCTATTTTATATGAACATATATTATCATTCCTGATCAAGTCAAAGCATTTACAATCTTTAACATTCAAAGTGTTTTGACATAAACCCATTGGCTTCTCTCGACAGACATAAGTTTATTTATCCAAAAATTTAGTTGAAGAACTAGGCTGTAGATGTCACCCTAATGGTGTTTTTATTCTGAACGAAGAATTACAGTTTTAACATATATCTCGGTTGTAAAAACCGGCTATTGTTGGCATTTTAATATCTGACTTATTTGAAATAACTTTTAAACTATGATGACTTAATGCTAAATATAGAAGATACGACCCTATAGACTTGATAATTACTAAATACAACTATATCAATAGATTTTAGCAAAAAGTGATGGGATCAAAGCATTGAGGTAATATTTTTTTAATTAAGATAATAATAGGTCTTTTATTTAATGGAGAAAACACCTTTTTGCTAAACAGCACAATTTATCTGAACTCTTAGGTCATTGTATTATTTGGCTAATTTTGAGGGATCCTACTGAAAATTGAACAGATCTTGTGTATACTTTTTTTGAAAAAAATGATCTCTGCATAAATGCCTTTTGTTTATTTATAATTATTTGAGTAAATATAATCAATACAGACAATAGCCGATGAACAGAAAACACAAACAATTGTCTTATATTATAATTAATTTTATTAGTTACATGTAAAGGGTCATTCATTAAACGCTTCCTATGATTAAATTTAAATATAGCAAATTTTTTTGTGATTTATCATCGAAATTTTTTATTTTTGTTAGCTTTAAGGTCCGCTGTGGTTTGTGGTTTATTCGCATAGACCAGTGACTTAAGAAAACCCCAAGACAAGAAAAAGCGAGATGACTATGTCCTCAAATTACTCGTGCAAAATGTACAAAGTGGCATGAACTGTGTTGTCCGTCGTGCCAGTTTCAGTTGAAACCACGTGTCGTTGGTGTCCATATCATCCAATTCAGGCCAAGTCGTAATCATAGACTTATGGCGCTCGCCGTTGACGGTGATGGCCTGATCAACGTCGTTACAGTGACTTTTTCGAGATTTTTTGGAAGCTCTTTAATCTTATGTGGATTGGTATTGTCCCAAATTAGACAATTTTGTTTGTTGGCATTCCAGAAATGGAACCCACGTGACTATCTATGGTCGTTTACCTTCAGATGCTGATACCGTCGAAATTAGCCAACTTTTGGTCTGTAAAAGACCGAATTTTTGTGAGCGATGCGAAATCGACTGTCTCAGATTTTATCATTTGAACGTGATGTTAAACGCTATATCCATCCATGATGATTTGGCAAAACAACCTGAATAAATGTCAGCCTATTCTATGGATGTAGCTTCAACAATATGGCCACTATCAACTGTCAAAGTTCAGAAGCCCCTATTGGAAGAACCTTTATATCATTACTTTTTTTCCTTTTTTTGTTAATAAAGATTTTTATTAGAATCAACTTACCTTTGTTCAGCAGTAATAAATGTCTTTTAAATTAACTAGTATAGTAGTTAATTAGCATAACTTTAGTATTAACTATAAGTAGTGTAAAAAGGTGGCAAGATAACTTGCAGTAGTACATAAAAGTAAAAACGTTTGAATGATATAACCTTCGTGTGTAAATAAAAACTATAATATTTTTAACAAGTTATAAAAACGTCACGATAAAAGCTTTAAAATCAAAATGTCAGATTTACATCAACGAGTACACGTGCATATTTATCATAGAGTACGACAACAAATAACCCAAACAGAGAATGGCCGTAAATCCATCGTGAATCACGTAAGGTAACTACGTACAAGGTATGAGGGAGAGATAAAAATTTTGAGGACAAGTACTATATAGGGTATTCGCTACTGGATAATGCTGCATTGAGAAAGACAGCGTCTCGTAAATCTTCCCGGCCTGGGCTCGGGCATGTAACATTTACACACACACCGATATGCAAGACGGATTGTCTATCCCACTGTCTCATTCCATTCAATCTACATAAACATACTACTTCTATTGTGCAAGATTCTTATTAAATCGCTCTGAATAATGCAATTTCGACATAAAATTGCCCGGAACGATATGCACAAACTTGTCAGTGTTCTAAATTAAAATCATCTCACGAGACACAAATTTACCAGCGACAGACAGCATACGAAAGTATTGTTGTGTCTATCAAAAATCTTGAAAGTGGCGAAATACTGAAATATTACTGGTAGGATACTATACTGTACCCAAAAATTAAAGTAACAAAACCTCACTTGATACATAATATTATATTATTGATATCTTAGCTCCTTTTTTTTCTAAAAGCAAGTGCAATTCTAAAATTAATTGTGTTTATAATCTAATCATTTTTAACATATTTCTATGTTAAAATTTATGATTGATAAAATAGCTTATTGATTGAAGGTTATGAAATACACCTAAGGAAACTAAAATTGATTTTTTTAATTCAAAAATATAAGCAATACATATGCTCCCCCGAGAGCAATGTCACTATATACAATAACCCTGAAACCACATAATACGGTGATCGTGTTACATAAAGTAAAAGGATTTGTCATTGTTTAATGAATTGCACGTGAAAGTGTGCATTTTTTTATAAAAGAAAATCACCCAATTGCAGGACAAGTGAGCGCATATCTAATAACTGCAACTGGGCTGCAATAATAAACCGGATTTTATTGAGTGCACGTCAATTGTAATTGGTGTTGAAAGGGGCACTTTAAAATTTAATCGGTGTAATTCGCTCGGAAATGTTTATGCTAATATCTGGTAATTATTTATTGAGAACTGTATCTATCTGGAGAAAATGTTATTAAGTATATATTGCGCCAATAAATTAAGCGCTATCGCAACGGATAATGTGTGGTTTAATTATCAATATTCTCGTTTGTGCATCAGTGCTCTTTACGGAAAGATAATATTGAAATTCCGCGCGCCGTAAAAATTCTAAAGGTAATTAAATCGTGCAAGAATTTTTTCCTACGGACCGCTAGAGTATAAATCAACGGCTTATTTAATGTGTTGAGGATGTTTGTAAAGTAAATATTTTACACTGCAACTTAGCCAACTTATCAATATCCGTTTAAACAATAATTGTCTTCTTCAATAGTTTTCCATAATAAGTCCAATTTAAAATCAAAAAGACAGAAATTCGTGATTTTTTTTAAATGAAAAAGTTAAAAAGTGCTATAGGATGCTTGCAAATCTAATTTTCAGTGCTGTTTTTATTTATGAAACTTATTAGATCTATCCAGAGAATATAGCTTAAGATGTAGAGACAATTCAGTACTGAGTTTAGTAAACAAAGATTGCATTTCACCGTTAAAAATTTCATTTTTTCCTCGCAAACTTCCTGTATGTTTAAAGAAAATTTGAAAATATTTAGTTATATATTATACTTTTTAGGAACGGTTATGATTTTGTTGCCAACAATAATAGTACTTCTTTACTGCATTGCTACAGCAGAGACCAGATATAATAGCCCTTACCTGCAGGCCTCTTACAAAGCGTAAAGCTAGCGCTAGGCTATATCCCAATGGAATAGAAAGAGGTTAGAGTGATGTTTATCTCCAACCGATGAGGACAAACCCTATTGTCAAATTAGCCCTACCTCATTTTTCCTAAAAAGTCATTTAGACAACGATATAGAAGCAGTGGCTTAAAGGCAAATCCGCTCCATAGGTAGCAATTTGCCTACCAACTTGGTAAAATACTGTGGATGTTTCAGAAGTTAAGTGAATTTAGTTTAATCTAAAACTTACATTTATATAATGTTTCACCACGTTATTAATGGGACACAAGTATGTGATGGACTATGGATGCACTTAATAGTCTCACAACAGGCATAAAAGCTTCAATACAACATTGAATTAAATTTATATTAAGGGTGCGTTTGACAACATAACCTCAATCGTCCCTAGCCCAAATCGCCCTTAATAGCATAGTAAAATGGTAACTGAGGGAAGGCTTCAGTGTTAATCATGACAAAACTTTGGTGGTAGTAGTAGGCAGCTAAATATCAAAGTACCCAAAGTAAAATGCGCTGTCTAATAGTCGCCAAGACAGCCTGATTGAATCAAAAAACTAAAACATAACTGTAATCTGGAATGCATCAAAATCGAAAGCGGGCTCCGGCATATTCATATACGACCCTAAATACAAGAAATCAAATCATCTCAGACAAGGATCATCAGTCTTACAGACTAAAACAATTTTATTAAGTTTAAAGAAGAACACATCTGTCTGATCATAGACAGCCAGGCTGTCCCTAATAACCTCACCGCATACTGATTTAATTCCAAAACTGTAAACAAGCTCTGAACCAATTGATTAAGAGCAAGTGTCAGTATAGCCTGCATGTAGGCAATCGGAAGCACATAGGATGAGCGTGGTCTAAGAGTGGAAAAAGTGGAAAACATGGCATTGATTAAACGAATCAGGTCAAAGACAATCCAAAATGTTTATTATCCTCTCGCCAAGCAGAGCCAAACAGGTGTTGCTAAATAAGACTGGCCTCAGTAAAAATCATCGCTAGTAGACTATGTGGATTGGCAGATGAAATGGCCAAGCACATCCTATGCGTGTAGGTAGCACTGACCATCACCAAAACTATAGGTATGGCCTCTTAGGAAGTTAAGATAACACAGGCCAACAAAAAAAATTGATTTGATGTTGTTCATTTTTTGAAATTTTGGTGCCTAAACTAATAGAGAAACAACTTTTTTTTGTTTTCATCACGCACAGTTTTTTAATAAATTTACTAGGTGTCTTATTTGTTTTTTCTAAATATTTGCTCACAAAAATTAAATGACATTCTAAAAATCGCTATATTACTAAGATTAACTTGTCTACAAATCAATAGAATAGTATAGGGCAATTCCTGAAAGTAAAACTGAATTGCTAGGATGTTCTGATTTGCAGTTAGACCGTCGGCAAACGAGTTATAAATACACGTCTTTGGGTTCTAGGCAACCGTTGTTTAGTGAGTTTACTAAGCTTTTTTGTAGTTAAATTCGTGTTTAAAATGCTAAGACTTTGTCTAACTAAACGAGATACTTTTTGCTATGTGTGTAGTTGTTTTGTGGTCAAAAAATTTAGACGTAAACAACATCACTGTTGAAACACCAATACTACGCGTATTTTAATGTAAAGATTGGTGATCAAGAGAAACATTGGGAACCACATGTTGTATGTAAGATATGTAAAAAGGGTTTAAGGCATTGGAGTAATGGAACAAGGATATCCCTACCTTTTGTAATGCCAATGATTTGACGAGAGCTAAAAATCACCATGATGACTGTTATTTCTGTAAGTGCATATAACAAAAAAAAAAAAAAAAAACATCATTTATCCCAACCTCAAGTCTGCAATTAGGCCAGTGCCACATGGTCCAGATGTGCCAATACCTGAGAAACCAACAAATTTAGATGTTACAAGCAAAGTCGATGGGGTAAAACACTTAACAAGTGTTTAACCCCATCGAATTTACATATCTCGTTTTATCATGAGTGTTAATGATGTTACAAGTAGTTTTGGACCTGAAGTTAAAGAAAAAAACTTTAGCGACGCCAATGAAATTAACTTAGTTAGAGACTTGTCTCTTTTTTCAGAAATTTTGGTGTCCAGACTTCAAAGTAAAAATTTACTGGCAAAAGACGTTAAAATATTGTATTTTAGAAAACGCGAGTATTCAGGATATTTTGAAGAAAATTGAAGAAGAGGAATACTTATTGCCATAAAATCTTTTCTCAACTCCTCTCTCATTGTATGCAATAATTCGATTGAACATCTATTTATATCGGTAAAATTTTATAAGCACACATATATTATTGGTGGTGTATATATTCCTCCTGGATCTAACATTGAGAAATACCACAATCACTGCCACTGTATAGAAAATATTGTAGAAAATTACAGATGTCATAATTTAATTATTTTCGGTGATTTTAATCTCCAAGGATTAAAGCATGATAACGTAAATAATTATCATACTGATGTAAAAACATCTAATATAGTTAATTGTTATAACTTCCTCAATGCATCACAAATTATTGACATTCCAACCTCGCGCGGGGTCTTTCTCGATTTATGTTTCAGTAGTCTCTCTAATACATCTATATATAAAACTCCTGATCCTTTGCTTCCAACTAGTATCCATCACTTCGCGTATGTATTAGAATTCTCAACTATTATAAATAATAATATAAATACATGTGAGAAAATATTATTATTTACACGCCGGTGGTGGCGCATCGGTTACGGCCCCGAACTGACGTGCAGCAACGTTGATTCGGGTCAGTAGTCGGATGGGTGACCGGTACCATTCACCATTGGGATACAATTAATGGTGCTTTAGAGTGACGGGGGCGATCCTTTGAAGTAACAAGCTCATTTACACACACACAAATACACAAATGACACATGGCGGAAGGACCACGTGGTCGATAGCCTAACACTACTACTACTATTATTATTTAACAAGGCTGACTATAACTTGATCAACTCCTATTTTAACTCGATTAATTGGAATTTCCTCACTACAAATCCAGATTTCGATGCAGCTGTTGCAGAATTTTATAACATTATCTACACCACATTTGATATATTCGTACCATCTAAATATGTCTACCATAATAATAAATCTTACCCACGATGGATGACTAAAGAACTGATCTCACTAATAAAAAAAAAGAAAAAGGCACATATCATTTACAAACAAGGTGGTCTACTCGATGACTACCGAGTTTTTTCCTAACTGAGGGATGAGTGTAAGAGATTATCAAAAACCTGCTACAGTAACTACCTTCTTAAAGTTCAAAACTCCTTAAAATCGAATCCGCGCTACTTCTGGAAGTACACTAAAGATCTAAAAAATGAATCCGGGTATCCAAATGAAATGCATTATAATGATATTAAAGCAGATAATGGACTTAACATCGTCAACCTATTTTCTGATTATTTTGCGAGTGTATACACTACTTCCGACACAGTTATCCATCATCATCAAGGCCAGCACCCTTATTCTATGACTTTAGACAGTAAATTAGTTATTGATATCCAGGATGTGTTTAATGCAATTATTTGTCTAAAACCTACTCATACATGTGGTCCTGACAAAATTTCTAGTTATTTCCTACAGAACTGTTTATTTTCTTTATGTCGTCCAATTTATCTCATGTTTAACAGATCTTTGAATCAAGGAATTGTGCCTAAAACATGGCAGATTAGTTATATCGTCCCGAGGCATAAATCTGGATCGAGGGTTCTTATAAATAACTATAGGGGTTTGTGCATCCAATCTACGATTCCCAAAATGTTGGATAAAATGGTAGCCAAACAATTAGCCTGGGCTACAAAGCAAGTCATCTCGCCTAATCAACATGGATTCGTCTCTGGTAGATCAACTCTGTCCAATCTTCTGGGATACAAAGAGTTTTTATCGGATGCCTTGGAAAACCGTTGTCAGGTGGATACTATATTTACGGACTTCACCAAGGCATTCGACAGGATTGATATCAATATCCTATTGGGAAAGCTTGATTCTATCGGATTATGTCGTACGACTCTCTCATGGGTATCGTCCTTCCTAAATAACAGGGTACAGCATGTTAAAAATATGTAATTACATATCTAAACCAACTCATGTTACCTCTGTAGTGCCACAAGGGTCACATTGTGGCCCAGTACTCTTTATTCTATTTGTAAATGACCTGGCTGATATTATAGAAAATTGCAACTTTGCCTTATATGCAGATGATTTAAAACTTTTTAAAATTGTCAATATCAGTGATGACTGCAATGATATTCAATCCGATCTTAATAGACTTATTGATTGGTGCACCACTAATCGGCTACTGTTGAATGTTAGTAAGTGTTACTCGATGTCAACGTTTAGGTGCTGTAATCCAATTACATATACCTACTCAATTAGTTCAATAATCTTGGAAAAGGTTAGCACATTTAAGGATCTGGGCATTACTTTTGATTCGAAGCTAACTTTTAATAATCATATCATTAATATATCCAAAAAGGCCTTACAAATGTGGGGGTATGTATGGTCAATTGGAAGGGACATGGATATTTCCTGCATAAAGACCTTATATTGTTCCCTAGTTCGTTCCATTATTGAATATAATTCACCAATTTGGACGCCATTTACTGCAATCAACATTGATCGACTTGAACAAACTCAAAAGAAATTCCTAAGGTGCATTGAGTATAAATCTGGATATCAACATACCCAAGGTGATTACTCGTCGATACTACATGACCTTAACATGAAGTCACTTGCTGAACGAAGAACTATTGCTGACCTATGTCTACTTCAACGGATAGTTAATGGTCGCATTGATGCTCCACACATTCTACAGTCCATTTCATTTCATATTGCCTCTAGAAGGACGCGATCATCTACTCTCTTCTACCCGGTTACACATAGTTCAGTGTCTGGTCACAATAATTCATTAACACGGATAATGGAGCTAAAAAATGAATTTAATAATCTCGACCTATTAAGGAATTCCCTGGACTGTTTTAAACGCTATCTGAAATATAAAACTTAATGAATTATTAATTTGTTGCAATGTTATCATTATTTATATTATATTATTTTTATTATTTTAATGTTTTAGTTCATTACTAGTTTAGTATCATTGAGATGTCATACTCATAATATTTTTTAGGGTTTTTTTTCTCCTGTTCCGCATATCTATTTGTATTTTAATGATTTTAATGTAACAATATCACAATATTATTAATTTTAATGTATTTGATTTATATTACTTACTTCTAACAATATATTATGTTAAATTTGTATTCTTATTATGTTCATGTTACACATACAGTATTATATATTTATATTCTACTTATATTAACATTGTTTTATATACACTATGTTCTTCCTGTGTTATAGGCGTTTGCCGTAAATAAATATTATTATTATTATTATTATTAAAAAAAACAATGGTTATCTAGTTTATTACACCAAAATTTCCAGTCTGATAAACAAACTTGGCGGCACATACAATTCCGATGATTGCAGGCTTTTTTATTAATTCTTCCAAAAGAAGCCTTAAATCTTTTCTCGTACACAATGGAAATGTTTTTTCATCGATACCGGTTGCCCATTCTGTGCAAATGACAGAAAACTATGAAAATCTTAAAGTACTGCTTGAAAAAATCAAATACAATGATCATAGTTGGGAAATTTGCAGGGATTAGAAAATTGTGGGACTTCTACTAGGACAGCAGTCAGGGTATACTAAGTACCCATGTTTTTTTGTGTGAGTGGAATAGTCGAAGTAGACAGCAAGAAGAAAAAGGGGCGATGTTTCAAATACCTTCGTGAAAAATTTCCCGCTATCTCAGATGCAAAATTAAAAGAAGGATTTTTTGTCGGTCCTCAAATAAGGAGATTAACGAAAGATCAATAATTTGTTAATACCATTACCGAAACTGAGAAGGTTTTTTTGGGAAACAACGAGAATCCTAACAGCAAGGAAATTGTGAAAAACATGCTACAGAAATTTATGGAATTGGGATGTAATATGAGCATATAAGTTCACTTTTTAAACTCGCATCTTGATTACTTCCCCGAAAACCTTGGCAATGCGAGTGAGGGGCAAGGTAAGGGTTTCTACCAAGCATGAAATAAATGGTACGTAGGTATCAAGTTCGGTGGAATGTTTCAATGATGGCTGATTACTACTGGTCAATAAAAAGGCCCTGGAATTCAGCAGAAAATTCACTAAACGAAGTTTTTTATCCAAGCAGGAAAGACCTTCTGGATATAATAGATATTAATGACTGTTTAAAACTTTTTTTCAATTTAATTTACTATTTGTAATTTGTTTTTATCTCTGTATCAATAAAAGTAGCGTTTATTTTGACCATTTTTTTACGTATATCATTATACAAAGGCAGATGTCTGATCTAAATCAACGTACAAAGAGTCAAAATTGTTACCCTGTGTAATACGAAGGTAATTGAATTCCTGGGGTCATTCTAGTAGTAGGGTATTAGCAAAAAATATCTAACCTAGTCGTTGTGATGTAAATCTGTCTATAACTAAAGACCCGTCTAATATAATCTACTAGCCTAAATTACGAAACATTTCATTGATCTTTAAAAGTTGTAAATTAACTCTCTATTTGTCGTTTCTTTTTCATAAAGGTAGCAAAACAGAACAACAATTCAAATCAAAATTTTCCTTTCAAGATAAAAATACATAAACACATTTTAGGGAGTTGCTTTATCCATTGTGAAGGCAAGATTCACTGACTTTGCATTCCCTGTGCGGACTCGCTAACCGCAATTTTAGAAGTGAATGGAATACATCAAAACAAGATTATTTACGAATATTTAATAGTTACTGAGCTTTCGAAAATACTTTTGCCGCGAAATTATAAATAATGACGAGAAAATTAAAACAGTTTTGGCTTTTAGAGTTAATTGGAGTAATCAATAATGCTAGAAAGTTTAGAGACGCCTGATCTTGACTATAGAAAATCATATAACATTGCATAGTCGGAAACACTTTCCTGGGCCGGTATTAGTGACACAAAATAAAATAAAGAGACGAAGAAAACCAAAGAAGAAAAAAAAAACAAGGTAACAATAACCAACTTTGCATATATAACATCATCTGCTGCTTCACCAACAATTCCCGGCTATGGCTTGCTTTGTAACCTCTCATTATCTAGGTGTAATTATTTTTCTTAACTTTTTAATAACATAATATAATTTAATGTGAACTTCAACACATTTTTTCACATGCAGCTTAATGCTAAACAAAATCTTCCTCTATAATCAAATAACGACAATTTGTCATAAATAATGAAAAAAAAGATTCAAAGAATAATATTCTTCGAATCATTTCAAGAGAACATATTTCTGCTTATGCAATAATAGTCAGTAGATTATTTTTGTTTCTAATGAGTATTTATTTTGCCAAGACTATATATTTTTTTATATCTCTATTAACGGGCTACTGACATGACCACCTTGGAAATTGTTCTTTAAACAACGTTCTTTTGATAGATATTTTTGTGGAGATTTTTTTTTTAAATTATCCTTTCGATTTTAAGGGGCCATACGTTTCATTGAGATATACTGCAAATGTTATTACAAACCAAACGGATTAGTCTCTTGATGTAAACGCATTGTTGGCGTATTATTAAAATAGCTATACTTGAAGTGGAAATTAAAATAGAATCATCATATGTAAATCATTTTTTTATATCTATCTCATCATCTTTGTCAGAAGACAACTTCATTTGGTTGTAAGGTTAATCCGTTTCCCCTTTCTGCTTATATGCAAGCATTAGTTTTAATTAATCTACTTCAAAGATTGTATGCATAAATCAGCCATTTCAAATAATTTTAGCCTAAAAACTCAAACGCATTTCTTATGAATGACGATTTTTGATCGATTTCTCAAAGAAAATATGGGAAAATGAGGAAAATAAAGCACACACGTGCTTTTCGATTAGATATGCTATGTGTTCAGATACATCTGAAAATCAAAATGAGTGTTGTCTAATAAATTCAACCTTCTCTCTTATTATTATTTTTATTTTATAGAATATAATTAATAATTAATTAATTAAATAAGGAGTTTAACTTTTTTCTCTCACTTCCACGTTTTCTATGATTAATCGTATGGTTTTGGCCTTTTGCCAGATTTCTTTTATCTTCTATCTTCTTTATAATTCTCTGATTTCATATTGGCACGACAAAACAACTATTTCTACTTTTCAAGCACTGTTGATAACTATCCTTTGCGAGAATGGCACTTCTTGCCTAGTAGAAAACTATATCTTAGAATATCTATTGAAGTGTGCACAATCCGTTTATGTATAATCTTATTTATATTAACCTTTCTATAGTCAAGATAAAATGTACTAATATTTAGAGGTTCAAAATCATTAAAAAATTCTTCGAAGAATTAAATTCTCACTTAACCCGAGGTGAAACATTTTTTATGTTTAGAAGGTTAATTAAACGCTATATATTAAACCAAGTGTTTAATTAACCTTCTAATTAAAAAATATCTATAATTCAGTTTATCATCAATGTTGATACTGTAGCTCCTGGTCGCTTAGATTTACGTAATGTTAAAAATACATCTGATTTGAAAATAATTCTTCTAATACCTACGAAAAATCAATACTCGGCTTTAATACTCTTCTTGAAAAAAAAAACAATGCATAACACAATAACAGTTCCAAAGTTCGAACAAAGTTGAGACTTCAGAAGAATTTCGATCAGTACTTACTTGTGTGATTTAATCCTCTGTTTAGCCATGTTTCCAAATTTTTGATGAAATCAGTTAATCGTATCTGGAAGAATAAAAACAAGAAAATGTTTTAATTTAATAAAAATTAAATAAAACATTAATTGAAAGGCAAAAGCAGACAAACACAAAATGAAGAAGGAGACACGATTACTTTATTTTATAACTGGTATAGTATTAGCGTTTCTTTCTTCATTATACTCAAGATGTATCACAAAGTAAACGCCTTCATAATTAAACAAGTAAACAAAATAATGTTACAATTTATATGATTTTAATAAAAATAGAGAAAAAATTACTAAAAATACAAAGCTGCAAACATACTAGCCATAATATGAAGGTTTAAATTAAAATACACTTGATTTGTTAAAAGAGAAAAATTGTGAAAAAAAACAAGTTTTATTTAATTTACACCTTCATCAGTAATAGTTCAAAATGTTTCACCATGTGATAAATAAGAAAGTCATTCAAGAAATAAAATATAAATATTTTCGTATGTATAATATGATTCATAACATAACAAAGTAACAAGGGTTTAAGTGGAAGAACCTACTTAAATATGATCTCTGTCCGTGCTTCTTTCGCCTAAAATGTTAGCTTCTTAATTTATTTGTTCTTATATGTACTTTTAGGAAAGAAGTTAAAAATAAAATAATAAAGAAAAAAGGAGGAATTTTAATCATCTCTATTACTTCTAATTTCTATCCATGACTAATCACATAAATGAAAAACATGACGACCGTTTTTATGTGGTAATTCATTTTAAAGCATTAAACTTTACTATTGCTAAAAAGTTATATGTTTGCTTCTATTGCTCCAAACAATTTTAAGACCGTCAAAAAAGTCTTACGTTGATTCTGACTTCGACATCTCTCTCCAAGGTGTATCAGTACAACGGAAACAAACATTCAAAAGAGATAAAGTGTATCTAGATGATAGGAAATTATAGAGCAATTCATGGTCAGAAAGCAAGTTTATTATTCTTAATACCCCAAAACCCAGAAATGAAAACAAAACAGAAGGCAAAAATAATTGTCTGTGTTCATTGCTGCATTAGTTTGCTATCATCTTATACAAGATCCATTAGCTATGCTATGTGATACCCCATTGTCATTGCTGTACTCTTTCTAAGTTTGTAACAACTATACTTATACACTAAACTATAATACTAAGAATGTTAAAAGCCATTTAAAAATGACTAATACACTTGCAATCGAGCCAAACTTCGTTTTGAGTACTGACAAAAGTAATATGGGAATTAGATATACCACAAATCCAGTTTAGTAAGACAATAACGAAAGTATTATGTGATAAGGATTAACTTAATTGCAGTAGTAAAGTCGGTCAGGTATTCTTATAATATTTTATGCGGAAGAAATTATCCATTAAGAATCGATTATGCTGTACTTAAATTTCACCTTTAGCCAAAAAACTTGATCATTAGGCAACAAGTTACGAGATAGCTGAAAAAGCTTTAGAACTTTGATTTTGATTAATACAGAAATGGAGAGATTTACAGGCATTTCGTATCTTTTATCTATAGATTATGCCAAGAACATTGTAAACGCTGTAGCGTAGGTGTATTAAAGAAAACATAAAAATTGATCAGAAGAATGATCCGATTTTAAAACTTGAAATAGCATAATTAAAATTTTAAGTTAACATTGCAATTTATTTTCTACACTTAAAATTGTACTGATCTCAGTAAAATATTATTGTATCAAATAACGATCTGCTAAACTGTACCTTTAAATATATAACAGAAAAAATGGTTATAGATTCTGATCTCTAGGAGCAGATATGTCGAAGATATGTAACATGTAACTTTCTACTGGGCAAAGGAGTGGTATAAAGTACTAGTTAAAGAGTGGGTATGCCGTTGCAAAAAAATATTGAACTCGTTTCTTCTAACAGAAAATAAAATACTTAAAATCAACAAGACTAGAATGATAATTTTACATCATCCATCTGATGATTTAGTCAAAAGGATTAATTAAATTTGTTGAGACTACCTGTCTCTTTCTGTCAAATAATCTGGTATCGGTCTCCTCATTCCTTTTTGCTAACCTACCATACATGAATCAATTTCACAGTCCTATGATAATCGGTCGTAAAGTACACCTCAAACTTTGGCTGTTAACCGACAGTAGAAGTGGCAGAAGAAGTGGATGATCTGAGGCGTACAATGAATATTATCTTAAGCAATTTCATCGATATAGTATAGTTCTTTAATCTTGAATTATGTAGAAAGTTTCTCCAAAATTGCAAACATTATCTGATGTCATAAAATGTATTAAAGTTGTTCATCTTGAATATAATGTAGACGGAGATACGATGGCTTTGTTTAACCACTTTAAAACAAAGTCATCGTGTCCCCTTCTTTAACAATGTATTTATTTATTTATTAAAGTCTTATCATCTGATGTTCTTTATCAAATTGTAGAAAGGACCTAAGATCGGATTTATAACAATTATAGCCCTTATTATTATGCTTAAACTAAAAGTTCATAATTTCAATCTTCTAAACCCTTTATGCTTGAAAAGAAAACGATGTGGCAATCCGCGTCATTCTAAAGTAGAATGATATCATAGCAATTGAGGAGTTTATTGTTCCAAACTTTTATAGATACAAGTGGTATAACTAAAGAAATATAACGGAACTTGTTCCAAATATTTCTCGAATATTTTAGAGCACCACAATAGATGATTTGAAAATATGAAATTTTGTCATGTGGTTCAACTGAAAAGTGGCGATCGTAACTAAAGAGGTTCATATAGTATCTTGAAACTAAAAATGTTGAAGAATTTACCATTTTTCGGAATAAAGCAAGAACTTATTTTTGATTGGATAATAATTAAATCTATGCTAGTGTTTGCTAATGCTAAAATAGGATAAACAGTTATCATCCAAGCCAAAATTCTTAGACTGTAGATTATTCACATGATGTTATCGATAGTTTATTCATCCAATTAGGGAAATCAGTGTAACGTACAAACTGATGTTATCTGTATCGTTTCTTAAGGAAGTTTTATAAATTCGTAGTAGTACTTTGTCTCCGTGTCTTCAACTACTATGCACAAATAAAGCTATTAGAATCTTTATATTTTAACATAATTTTTCGCTTTTGACAATTACTTAAATATTGGTGTTTTTTTTTTTAAATTGAAACGATAGAGAAACTCTTTGTCCACCTTATCTATCATATATCAAAATGACGCTATGGACTTTAGTCTAAAATATCCTCCCAAAGGCATCAATTGTAGTATATTTGCTTAACCCTAATTTTAAAGAACTCCAAAAATGGCCGAGATGTAACACCTATGTGTAAAAAAGTTTGAATGATGATACCATTAAGAATCAGAGACTTTTGTGGCCTTAATTATTTGTATGTTTCAATTGAAATATATGCATATAGTGAATTTTGTTTAAGCAAGATAAGAAGAAACAATAACTACCAAAGACTAATATTTGATATAATTCTCTCATTTTAACGTACTTTTATAATTTAATATAGTATACGTATGAATAAAAACAAATTTAAAAAGTCTTTAAATTATTTGTTATTTCAGAAATTCTCTTTCAAAGATGTAGATAAGTATATGAAACATTACTTAGCGATTATTTGTTGTTTATTGATTTTTCTTCTTCTTTAAGTGCCGTTCTCCCTAGGGATCGTTGGCGACTGTAGTGTTTGTGATTGATCTACAGCTCTCTCGATCATGCGCAAGGTGAAGGAGATCATCAGCCTTCATACCAGTCAGACAGTTTTTTAGATCCTATCCATCTTTTTTCTTATATTTTACCATTTAAAATCAGGCATAGGAATTCATATCTAGGTCATCTGCATAAGCGTCCGAGGTATTCCAGTTCTACGTTTGGCTGTCTGTAATATTAGTCTTCCCTGGCCTATTCTGTGTAGAACGTTCTCGTTGCGGATTCTGCTTGTCTACAGTAAATTAAGCAGACTTATATAATTTCACATTTCAAAATTTCAATTTTGTTAATGTCGTTTCTTGCACAAATAAATAACAGAGTTACAGAGCATGCTCAAAATGTCAATTTTCAAGCAGGTATAACATATCTCTCAAAACTTAAAAATGACCTTACTGGATCAAATTGACGTACTAACTAGTATCAAGGTGACAAATATAAAGACTTTTAGAGAGGCGATCTCGTATGCTATAAAACCATCTATAGATATTAAAAATAAACGTTTTACGCAGATGATCACTAAGTAATTGGTCTAAATTATCTAACACATCACTCAATAAGTCTCCGGACTGACACTTATATGGAAACATTGTTGAAACAGCCATACGATTTCCGGGTAGTACTAATCTTCAAGCAGTACGAGTCAAAATTTCATGGGATTCTGGTCGTTGGTTTCAAAGTTCCAGTCATTTTTGTTACCAGGGTTTTGCAATTTTCAAGACAATTTGTAGAAAAAAAATTTGAGTTTTGATTAAACGTTGCTTTTTTGTTGAGAAAAAAAATATTGTTGGAGTCTTTACAATTTTAGATGAAAATTTAGGCATGAGCAAGTTGCTTTCGAATTGGTTGCCGCGTTTGTTCGCACCGGACCAGAAACAACAACGCCTCGTTGATTCAGAGCGCTGTTTGTACCTGTTTAAGCCAAATAAAAGGATTTCTTGCATCAATATGTGATGAAGCATAGATCCATCACTACACGCCTGAATCAAAGAGATCGTCAGCCGAGTAGACAGCACGCTTCCGTATTTTGGGACTAGCATGGAATTTTGTTAATCGATTATCTTGAGAAAGAAAACAATGGTTAAATTCGATAAATTACGCTTTGAATTGCCTTCCCGCCCACTGTACTCTTTAGATTTGGCCCCCAGCGATCACAGGCTTTTTACAGACATTTTCATGTCTTGTTGTTCCAGGGAAAGATATTTGGCTCAAACGAAGAAGTGACTGCCGAGGTTTAATTTAGGAGCAAAGACAAATCGTCTCACATAAAGGACATCAAAAAGTTTGAGGAGGCTTGAAATGAATGTATCGCTCTTGAAGGTGTGTGTGTGTTGATGAATAAAGTAGAATTTCTAAAAAATATTTTTTTTCTTTGTTAGACCGGAGATTATTTGTGTTAATAAAACATTAACATTAAATTAATAAAGTGGAAACTTAATCGGAAGCTCTATTTATTAATAATGCGATAGAGGATTATGGCTAAAATATCAGCAGATAAATTACATTTCATCAGATACATCGAAATATAAACTATAAAATAGCGTTTCCTAGTGTAATAAGCATTTTTAATTTTGTTGTTAAAAAATATCCTAAAAATGGATGTAAAATCTTTAATCTTATGTTATACACACTTGTATAACTAAAATCGATTTTATAGTACTGCCTCAGCTACAACTATTCTAATTCTTTATTATTACAGTAAACTGTTTTGTGAAACTGGAAAAATTAAAAAAAAAAGCAAGTTACTACACAATTTTAAAACTTCAGAATCCGTACAACAGTGTTATTTATTGATATACTCTTCACGAAACCCAAAAAACAAACTTATTATTTCTCATCAGCATAGGGAACCTTATTTTACGGAACCCCCTCGTATTTTCAGGAAATCCCCATTTTTCAACGATTTTTGACAATTTTAAATTTTATAGCGTCGTCTGTCACGAATATAAATAAAAATCAGATAAAACTTTCTTATTTTTTCCCGGAGTATTCAAATCCGTACACAAAACGGGGGTTCCTATTTAACTTTTCTATTTCTCACCCCCTACCCCCTAGGTGGTTGAGGGTAGTGGGTCGAGTTTCGTATCATTAGATGTCCCCCTCCGAGGCGAACAAATTTTAATTTTAATTTTTTTATTCCATGTGTTCTTTTCGAAATATTTCAATGTCTTCACTTAAATTGAACACCCTGTATATTGAATTATGTTTTATTGAGCGTTCATTATGATTTACCAAGTATTAACGGTCGCAACCATAATTATAATCAATTTTGGGCTCTTCGCAACCCTTCATAACTTTAAAATGACATTAAAATATAAATTAAAACATCATCACTATTATTTTTATTTTTTATTGAGTTATCATTTTGCAAAGCAAAAACAGATCATATTAATATAATGTAAATTGTTAATATTCTTCAAGTTCTGTTTAATAACAGTGAAAAAATATATTATGTTATAAATAAATAACCTCTATAAATTATCTTATAATGTTGTGAAAACTGAAATTGAAAATGAACTAAAGTGTATATTAAATATTAACACTGTTTTTACTCTTGATTTGTTTTAAAATATAGACCATAAATGGCGCATTATATTTAAGTAAACATCAGGTTGAGATTTAATGATACTTCACCTTACTTTAGCAATAAATATTTCCTTGAAATATTGATAACTCAATTATGTTATAAATAATTTATAGTCACGGAATAGATACCTTAAGCAAGGATTGTAATCGTGGGGATTATAATGAATAATTAATCACAGATAAAATGTAATTGAGGTGTAGGTAAACGATTTATGCATAGTTTTACATACGTTAATTGCCATATTATTAATATATCTAGTAATTAAAGTAAATTATTGACACACTTATTGATTTGTTTAGTAAATTAACATCGCGCTGGCTAGACCTTTAACGAATTTATTATTCAATGGCACGCAATGACTTTTGACATAAAAGTTGTGTACGTTCGGCGGGATAAATTATCAACGATAAAGAAATAGAGAAAATGAAATTGCGTCGGACTCTTAAGAGTATAGACGAGCGTGTAATTATTGGACCACCTAGTGTTGAATGTCTTCTTTAAAGCCCATAACTCTATATTCAGCAGCGCGTAATTATAAGGAATATAATTATTTTGAGGAGAACTGTGGGAATTGTGCTGTTAAAGACATATTAAAGTGAAAATTAATTACCGATGAATCTGTCGTGCCCTCCTATAATTACGCCCGATACACCATATTAATGTAAAAGTAATTGTGAAAGCAATTTTAAATTGTTTACGCACATATCTGTGTATGTTATTGCTGCGTTTAATTGCGTAATTTTATTGAATTGTACACCCATTTCCTTGATATAAAAAATAATAATCAATTTATGACCAAGGTATTAACATCGTAATAATTTAAAATTATTATTTAATTGAACAATATAGAAAGTGTTCAAATGAAATTATTTAAAGTCTCTTAAATATTAATTTTATGGGCAGAAAGACCGATGGTCGATAGCACAAACGGACAGACTTATATATGTTTCTCCAATTTCTATATACTTTTATATTGAGTGTTCGAATAAAGATGTTATTCTCTCTGTCTATTAATTTTATACGTTCATTAAATAGTTCTTAAAAATTACTATAAGCTTAAATAATATTAAGGATTTTAAATACAACCAGAGAATGATATACTTTTAGACAAGAAATAACTTTTCGAGCAAATTTTGGTATGATTGATTATATGTACATTTACTGGTGGAAAATCCATACTTTAATAAATATGTTGTTTTTCACTTAAATTTACCATACGGAATCAAAACAAGAAGTAAAATCTTTTAACAATTCACATATATAATGTCTACAAAGGAAGAACATAATAACAAATTTAAAAAAGTATATCCCAAAAAAAAGTTTATATTTAGTGAAGTAATTAAAAAAAAAGTAATCGATCTATCGAAAATGTGTTTATTATTTATTTAACTATACAATTTAGAAATTAATTTCTTGAAAATAATATCGTCCAGTTGTA
The DNA here is from genome assembly GCA_963969525.1 of Ontholestes murinus. Classification (NCBI taxonomy): domain Eukaryota; kingdom Metazoa; phylum Arthropoda; class Insecta; order Coleoptera; family Staphylinidae; genus Ontholestes; species Ontholestes murinus. Next base: position 28,623,364 of record OZ018391.1, read on the forward strand.
AGCCTTCTTGGTCATGACATTCATTTATTCGAAATTTTCATAACATCTTCTTTCAAATGCATCAGAGAAGCTAAGATTTGAGTACTCTTGATGAAATGAAGTTATAACATTAGATAATTTTAAAACATAATAAATGCTCTAATTTAAAATTATTTAATGTTAAGATTTGATACGATAAAACCATAAAGGTGCCATCTATTGTCTAAACGTTGCACTAGATCACTACCTCCTAAGTGAATCTCGATTTTGTGTCTCCAACTGAGTTACCCTGATGAGACCCAAAAAGATCTAAACCGGTCCGTGGCTGTTGTTGACGGGGAACACTAGTTAAGATTTGAGATCTAGATTTAGAAATTTATATCACTTCTCTTGGAGATCAATTTTGCAGGGAAAATTTAACATTGACCGACATCCTGGGGCTTTAATTCTTTAACCAATTGAATTTTATAAGAGTACAACTCTAGGTCTTGTAATAAGGTATAATGATGATTTCGGCATATCAAAAGCGCTTATGCACTTCCAAATTGAGAAGTTCGGATTGTCACGAACACATTGATATACACTATCTCAGGCGTTGACCAAGATCATCAAGAGTTTCTGATGTTGTACCCGTCTATTCAAACTTCTCCATCCATTTTCAAATAAATGATTAGCTTTGAGACTCACTTAAACGGCAAAAAACTCAAATTCTGTAGACACTTCTACGCGCTGCAGTTTCCGAATTACAATACTCATTACGAGCTCCTGAGAAATGGGACTAAATTCCCAAGAACTAGACTACCGATTGACATACCCTCGCACCTCTCAGATTCGTTACGTTCACACAAAAAGAAGAAACATAAACTATTGAGACAACCTGCATGTTAATTATGTATTTATGTATGAAGAGCGTAATATATTAAAACTTTGTTAAATATTGAAAGCATCAAAGTTATTAAAATTGTTAAATTCATATTTTGGACAGTTTTGAGACATTTTTAATGAAAATTTACACATAAATCTATCAAACAAATACTTTGATAAGAGGAAGAGGAGGTAATTATATCATTCGATACATCAAAAACAGACTGAAAGCAATTTAACCATAAGATGACAAACCAAATGCATGGAAGAAATGGTAACGGGTGCTAAAGTGGAAGAAACAACAGAAACTAAAATGGAGGAAACGATAACAGATACTCAAATGGAACGAACAAAAAATGCCAAAACAGATTCTACAAATGAAGAAACAAAAAAAGATACTGTAACGAAACAAACAACAAAAGATGCTAAAATGGAAGAGACGACGACAGACGCTAAAACAAACTCTAAAGTAGAAGAAATATTGAAAGGTGCTAAAGCATTAGAAAGGACGAAAGAAGCTGGAATAGAAGAAATTTATCCAGGGAAAGATGGACATGTCAGGGTTGTAACTGTCAAAAGAGCGCAAGGAATGAGTCATAAAAGAGCCATCACTAATTTGATTCCGTTGCTACATCACATAACCAATGACATAAAACAGAAAGAGAGAACAGCATCCTACCTCATGACAATCAAAAGATGACATGTGCAGCAACCAGTGAGCCCCTATTGGATATTACTGTTACTACTAGGACTTTGTACTACCGCAATGACCACGTTCCAATTAAAACAAGTTCTAAGTGAAATATTAGTGGAAAAAACTAGGATACGCCTATTTGAAAAAGGGAACCTTTAGAATGCACAGCATCAATCCGAGAGCAGTTCAGAATCATGAAGACATTAAGCTTACAGTTCAAAGTAGCCTGTGGAGCTGCATCGGCGTACAATCATAACGTGAAATTCAATTACATGCAGAAACAACTACAAAGTTTACAAAAACTGCAACACCACTTAGAAGAAACGAAAATCCCATCAATCCAGAAGAGGCGTCTTCGGGGATTACTAGGAACAGCACTAACGGCAATTTTTAAGACGAGGTATAGGTAGATAACCTGGATGAAAATCAGTAGAAACTAATTAAACAAAATAACCACATCGAAACAGTCATGTCATCAACACTGCATGCTGTTAGTAGTACGTAACAACGACCGACAACCCATTTTCAAGGATTTCAGAACCAAATTGACATGGCACTGGAAATAGTAAGAAATAGGACAAACAAACATTCTTCAGTTGCGCTTGTTGAACATGTTTGAACAAGCAAAAAATTATGTAGCAGAAATTGAAGACAATTACAAAAAGCTGCAGTGTGTAGAAGCAGATAATTCAGTATTTCTTGAAATAGTCTAGCCCGTGCAAGTTGCTCACGCAACTAATAAGAGTAATGCTTTTCCAGTTCACCTTGTTATCAGAACCACGACATTAGAAAAAGCAATGGTCATTAAGAACAGGACACACATCACCGTAGTTTGACACTTCTCTATCATCAATACCACGCCATATGAAGTTACCAAGGAGGTCTATTTGACATTAGACACCACCAGGAAGGTGGAATTATAGGTGTGAATTACAACCTACAATAATATTTCAGATTCAAACACGCATTTGCAGTCCACCACTAATAGAGAAATTAGATGTCCGAAGAAATTGTTCAATCGAAGCTCTACACCAAAATAATGAACCATGCCTACACAAAATAATAAATGGTGATGTGGCCATCATAGTACTTTCCCTATATTTTTCTCAAAAACTATGAGGTTCATGCAAAAAGGCTATTCTTAGTAATTTGTTGAATTTTGAATTATCTACAATTATTTGTTATATAAATTTCATGTAGCTCCAATAGTTTAATAGCAATTGGCAAAAAATCTCAAAATTTTCAATTTTTATTTTTTTTTCTCGAAAGTTAAGAATTTTATGAAAAATATATTCGAATAAAATTTATTCAGTTTTTCATTCTCTTTAACTTTTGTTTGAACCGTTTTTTTTAAATTTTTCATATTTAGAAAAATATCACGCAAAAACAAAAAATGGCCTCGAGTTAACATCCACTTCCGGTTTTTGAATATTCACCAAAAGCTTTTCAGTTCCAGTTTTTAACGATAAAACCTTAAGTTTAAAGTTTCATCTCAATCAGATTATTCGTTTTTGGATTACAGCGCCCACAGACATTTTCTCGCACGAAAACAATACTTCCCCTATATATACTATATAGGGAAAGTAAAAAACATTCGTTGTAATCCCTCATCACGGAAAATGTGGATGTTTGTAAAAAAACAACCTAAAACTGTTGCAGTTGTTTGCTTCGGGGAGCGTACTAATGTATTGTTACAGGGAACAGTATTCTGGCCCAAGAGATCAAATACATGGATAACATAAAACAGAGGACTACTTGGCATACCATTCCACATCATGAGAATCTACATACATATGTCTGGGTGATAACAGCATTCATAGTCACCGCGTTCAGTATAGGAGGGACCTTTTGGTACATCAGATGTATCCGAAAACCAGCCGACGTTGACTCCATTGATCTAGGATTCCCAATATGTTTAATTCAATAATTTAACAGGGCACCGGCCCACCAACACTAGATAAGCGCGCAGGCGCTTTCTTATCGCTAAATCGTCGAAATTCAAAAGACGCGCATTCCGATCGTTTGAAAAGGCTGATTGTGAATAATTATCTTTTAGTTGTAAATAAGAAAATACCATTAGTGATAACTTGTACTCGAGTTAATTGTTTCTCACTGAAAAGCCTAAAAACCTCAGAGAACAATTTCTCCCTCATTCTGTTTAATCTCGCTGCCTTACAACCAGCGTTAACAACCTCCACGGAGCCACATCAATTCTAGCACCATCTAATATAGGCAAATATTTACTCCCAACTTGTAATGGTATGACAAACAAGGGTCCGTTTTTAGTTCGCGGAATTATGGGTATGTAGGGTGTTAGAGTCGCTAGCGCAGGTTTATTCAATGACTAATCATTAGTATATATATGTATCGAATATTATCATAACGAGGTCATTCGTATTTTTAACTATCGTCAATCAACCATCACAATGCGGCAGAAATTGCGAAATATGAAAAAAGTAGAGTTCCTTGCCAATCAAGAAAAAGTTTTCAAACCATATTGAGCTGTCATCTATTTACGAGGACTCTTGTCCGGGAAAAATCATGGTATACAAGTGGCATAACCTTTTTAAGCAATATTCCCTAATCAATTGAAGACGATTCCCGACCTGGGCGGGAGGTCATCACTTCAAATCTCATAGAAAAAAATAATTCATATTGGAGGATGCACGTTTAAAAAGAACAACTAGCAGAAAGTTTCTGAACTATTTTTAACATCCTCCGTAATCATCTCAACCATCTTGCACTGAAGATGGGTGCCTAGATTACTCACAACACCTTCACAAAAATAGCAGCGCGTCGAGTGTCGGTTGCGGTTTTGAATCAGTGTAACGAAGACAATTATGTTTTTCTGCAGCAAATTGTTACTGGAGATAAAACTTGGGTTTATTACTATAAACCTGAGCATAAGCAAAATTCAATGCAGTGGTATAAAAGAGGTACAACACCGCATAAGGAATTCAAGGTGTCGCAGTCAGTGGGAATTCTCAGGGCGACAGTTTTCTGGGATACAGAAAGAATTTTGTTGATTGATTATAAGAAAAAAGATGTTTCTATAACCAAAGAACGCTTCAATTTTAGAGCAGTTAAAAAAGCTATCAGATAGAAAAGAAGAAGAATGCTTCTGTTCACAAGAATCGAGTTACGTTGGCTGCTTTGCATACGGTGGGCTCAAAATAATGCTTAATTTTGTAGTGAAAGTTCACCCAGTAGTTTTATTCCAAATCATCGACGCTTATGAGCGAAGAAATTCTGAATCCCATCGTGTTATTAGCATATTACTGGGTACGCAAAATAAAGGAGTAGTGGATGTGATAAATTGTTTCTGTGTACCTCACAAGGAATATAGATCAAATAGAGGCCGAGCTGAGTTACGCCAGCGATGTTTATGATTTAAAACGTCGTATGAACTCTTCTAAGAACATAGTACGATGTTGGACAATAGAAAACGAAGTGACCAACCACAGCTCTGTTATCCACGCAAATTACTCGCACGATTGCAACAACTCCGTACTTTTAACACTAGATACCAGCCTGCAAGAGGACAGGATGCATATGTTTGTGTTACCATATGGAAAACAAGGCTGCCTGTTTACACATGTCAATGTTGAGATTACATGCTACGATCCTGAAGTTTTTGGCTTACAGTTGTGCTAAAACACCATGGATTCTTGATTGGAGAAGGTTAGAAATGTACATTCCATGCTAGATATGACTCAAGTATCTGAGGCAGGTTCAAAAATGGGTGTTTTATTGGATCAAGTACTACAATATGTCGATGAGGTGCTTACAAATAGAGTAACACCAGATAATGCGGTAGAAAGGTCATTGTTGATCTTGTCGATTCTGTACCTCACATGAACAACGAACAGTTTCTAAAGATGTTTATTAGTAACGTTGCGGATCTACTCATAGTGATTACTTGTCCCAACTTTTGAAAACAACTAAATGAAAAACTCACATTATTGAGATCAGTGTAAATTGATTGTGTGACTGAAGTTGTCTGTATATTGGGAAATAAAATATCATGGAACACCAACTTTATAACACAAATTAGGTTCTTAACATCAATTATCTCTGTCAAAATCTGAAAAAAGAGCTTCGAGGACAGAAACTTTCTACGGATACAGTTTTAGCGTATTTTTCAGACGAAAACAAATCATCTTTTCATGAACGTATTCTCAAGAAATGTGTTGGGTTGCAAGCGAATATATTGAAAAAGAAAAATAATTTTGTAATATTATTCTATCATTTTCTATTCTTACATTGAATTGAAAAATTCACTATGTTTTAACCACAAATAATTGTTGTTCCGTTGTTCACAATGCAATAGTGTGTATGTAGGTCAAACAGGACGAAGTGTATCAACTCGTTTTTCCGAACATCATCGTGCCTTTCGTCTTAATCAAGACACTAGCTCTTTTTCAAATCATTGTTTAGAATGCAAACACCAATTCCCGAATAAAAATAATCTAAAAATCTTGCATAATTGCAACAAGGGCGCTAAGCTTAATCTCCTGGAGTCATTGGAAATTTTCAAACAGAGCCGTAATCCGTCAGTAAATCTTCTTAATGAGCAGACCGAACTAATCTTTTCGCCACTTTTTAATCTGGTACTACCCTCCCGAGATAATCCGCAAACAATTAGCGGCAGGTATATTCCCTCACCCCAAAATAGTTAGTATAAAATCACAATTTCATCAATTTATAATTCACTTGATAATGACGATAAAACGTCGAAACTCGAGTCGTGCTTTGTTGTTTAGATTTATATAATTGTGCCTACACGTTATATAATATTTTTACAATAATTATTTGTGGTTAAAACATAGTGAATTTTTCAATTCAATGTAAGTATGGATTACCACGTAGTAACGGTCGCAACCATTCTCTTTATTTTCTATTCTATTCCGCGAATTCAAAAACATACCTTCGTAATTCTATCATGTTTATGCTTTCTTTTTGAAATATGAGATTAATATTGAATACTATATTTATCTTAAATTTTAGGATAAGAAGGGATGTAATCGAAAATTAATGACGCACCTTTTCGAAAAAACATAAAAGAAGAGTATGCAGAAGAATTAGACTGACAAAAAAACAAATATATAGACAACAATAATTAAAACCTGGTACAAGCAGATACCTAATAAGATGAAGAACTAAATAATATTAATGGCTGAGGCGTTCATTTCGTGATATATCTTGAATATTTAAATAAAACTCTTTCTTTGTTGATATAAAACAATATTTTCTCTTGATAGAAACTCGAGTCACTTGTAAAAATTATTGTGATATCAACCAAATATCAAAAATAGATGCTCTAAGTGGTTCTTTAGATGAAGAGCACAAATGCACCTACAACCAAATCGCATAAACAAAAACTTCTCAATATATTCGATTGTTGATTAATACACTTCGTATTATTTCATTGTTTTAATCAACAATCGAATTAACACAAAAATATTAATTAATTTATCGCTTCTCAAGATATTACATTTCAAATTTAAAGAAATTTTAAACAGTAAAACAAATTTGGTAGTAGGGAGTCAATAAATCAACCTCCAAATCACCAATAGTCTGATATAACGAAGCATTTAACTTAGAAAAAAAAATAACTAAAAACAAGGAAAACCTTCACATTACATAACATAATAATATGTTAATAAATACGTAAGCTCAAAAATAAATTAAGAAATAATTAAAAAATACTATTAAAATGAGATATTTAGCATCAGTAGAAACTAAAAGAAGTTTAAAGAAATTATAGGTAATAAATCCTAAATCCATTGGGCCAATAAAATGTGAAATGACAGAAAATGCACTTTAAAAGGAAGATTATTTTCAAATAAGAAAATTAATCTCCTTTTTCATATCAACAAAGAATTTTATATGAAATCCATTTCCAAACGCTCTTTTATTATTTATAATCCAAATTAATTTATTTACCTATTGTTTGTAGAATCAAATAATTTAGCGACATTTTACTTGACTTGTATTTGAATATTATTCAATTTGGAAATATAGGTATAAGTAAAGAAAACACTTTTTTCTACCACTTATATTTATTTATAAAGTTAAGTGTTTTCTTTATTTAAAAATCGAAAATGTACCACGAATTAAACGCCTCCAAAATTTAAGAGTAATAATAGGAAGAGTCATAAGCTTTATATTACTTGAATTGTTTTTCAATTTATTATATTCTGCTGTTCTGGTATTCTTCGACTAGATTCAAGAAATATATACCATCAAGGTATATACAAGGATATGTTAATCTAGTTGCATACCCTATTGGAAGTTCTAAAATGAAACTGTTTAAATGAATCATCTGCGAATAAATAGGCAATATTACAAAAGCAAGGTTTCTAAAAATCCAGAGGCAAAATTCAGTAATTACAGATATGTATTTTCTAATAAAGCAAGAACCTCTAAATAGTTTCCGTTTCTTCAAATAAACTACGCTGATGATATCCAAAATAGATAAAAACTGGTCCGAAAAAACAAAAAAAAACTAATTAATTAATTTACTAAGGTGAGGAAGAAACGCAAGGACCTAAAGTATTGATACTTTGCATAATTTACTGCAAAACTAAATATAGAATATATATAACTATTATTAAGTCTCATAGGGCCAAAAAAGTTATAAGAAAGAATTACTTTTTTTACTTTATATTATATTATATTTAAAATATTCTGGTTATTACATTGAAAGGTTATTCTGAATCGTAACATGAAAAACATTAATGTCTTAGCATAGTTAATAATATACGATCTAGAAAGAGAGAAAAGAGAAGCGGAAACGGATGACCTAAAACGATGGTATAACACTGAATGGCATTAACTGAAGCAATGACTATATTAACTTGATTGGAATTAAAAACATTTGGTAATAATTAATTGCATCAACAATCATTATCGGGAGAAAAAAGTTTCTATGTACAAATCCAGACTGAAAAACTGTTTTAAGGACTATTTTCTCTTGATTATTTGCATTTATACTTGCTGCCATAAGTAAAAGAACACCAAGAAATTGTCGTTCAATGTTTATGAAAATTTCAGATAATAGGTAAATAATCCACACTAAGAAAAGATTAAAATTTCAACAAATAAATGGTGATGTGGCCATCATAGTACTTTTCTTGCATTGTTTAATTTATGTATACTAAAAAACGGCGATATTAAAAAAAACAGCTGCTCATTAACAAATATAATAATTCAAAGTGTTTTAAAACAATAACAATTTTTAGTGACGATTCTTGAAGAACTAGTGATCACTAACTTTTTGGTTACTTTAATATTTCAAGAAATATATTTAAAAAAACTAGTGAACATTTTTGGTTTGTTCAATATTTTAAAGCGACGTGTTTCAGGAATACCATGCTAATTCCATCCAAACTCATCAGTTTGTTTTCAGAAAATTATAAGAAACTCTTCAAAATTGTTTATAAAAAAACAATAAATTTTAGAGAAAATTCTTGGAAAATCTGGTGATCACTAATTTTTGGTTTCTTCGACATTTCAAAGCTACACATTTCAGAAGTATATTCTGCAGAGTACATCATAATTAGTCAGGTGGTTTTTTAATAATTAAAAGAAAAACACTTCAAAGTTATTTTTATCAAAAAGTTTAAGTGGAAATTCTTGACAAACTAGCGATGATTAATTGTTGGTTTCTTAAACATTACAAAGCTACCTATTTCAGAAATATATCCTGCAAATTCTATCAAAATTCATAGGGTGGTTTAAAAAAAGTGATTATTATAAAAAAATAAACAACACATTTCATTATAAATTCTGGAAAAATAACTGGTAATATTTATTTTTTGGTTTCCTAAATATTTCAAAGCTATTTCAGGAATATGTTCTGAAAATTCCATTAAAATTCATGGGACGATTTTCAAAATATTCATAATCACTTCAAAGTGATTTTTATTTTTAAAAAAAAATAACGAATTTTATTCAAAATAAAACTTTAATACATATTTTTGAAAAAAACATCATTAATTTTTGGATTCTTCAATATTTCAAAACCACAAATTCAGCAAGTGCCATCATAATTCTAGAGGTGTTTTTCAAAAAATTCAAAGAAACATACTTATAATAAAGAAATAAAATTAAAAAATTAAATTAAATTAAATTTCTTTTTATAAAACGCAACAAATTGTAGTAGAAATTCTTGAAAAACTACTAATCATTAATTTTTAGTTTCTTCAATATTTCCATGCCAAATTTTCCAGGAATATATCCTGCAACGTTCATCAAAATACATAGCGATTTTAAAAAAATTCAAAGAACAACACTTTAAAATGTTAAAAAAAGAACAAACAATGTTAGTGAAAATAAAAAAAAACTAGTGAACATTTTTGGTTTCTTCAATACTTCAAATCCACGCAGTTCAGGAATATATGCTGCCAATTCCATCCAAGCTCATATGGTGGTTTTCAAAATATTCTAATAACAACACTTTAATTTAATTTTTATAAAAAAATACAATAAATGTTAGACGAAATTCCTAAAAAAACAGTGATCCATATTTTTGGTTTCTTCAATACCACACATTTTGGAAATATGCCTTGAAAATTCCATCAAAATTAAGCAAGGGGGTTTAAAAAAATCAAAGAAAAATAATACAAAGGATTTAAAAAAGCAATAAATTTTAGTGGAAATTTTTTGAAGAAGTAGTTATCACTAATTTTTATTTTTTCAATATTTCAACGCTACATATTTCAAGAATATATTCTGCAAATTCCATCAAAATTCACGGGGATGTTTACAAAAAATTTAAAGTAAAACACAACTTGATTTTTATATAAAAAAATATTTTTAGGTGGAATTTCTTGAAAAACTAGTGATTTTAAATCTTTACTTTCTTTGATATTTCAAAGCCACGCATTTTATACATATATCCTGCCAATTCCATCTAAATTTATCGAGTGGTTTTAAATAATTGAAAGAAGACCCCTACAGAGCAATTTTTATATAAAAAACAACAAATTTTAGTAGAATTTCTTTAAAAACTAGTGAACATTAGTTCTTGATTTGTTTTATGTTTCAAAGCCACAAATTTCAGAAATATATCCTGCAAATTTCATCAAAATTCATCTTAAGGTTTTCAAAGGATTCTATAAAAGGAAACAAAAAAATAAAACTAGTGATAATTAATTTATGGCTTCTTTAAAATTTCAAAGCCCCACATTTCAGAAACATATCTTACAAATTTTATCAAAGTAAAAATAAAAGTTATGTTTTAAAAAAACGACTCAAGTAAACGCCCACTTCCGGTTTATGAATGTTTACCAAAAGCTTTTCAGTTCCAGTTTTTAACAATAAAACCTTAAGTTTAAAGATTCATCTTAATCGGATCATTCGTTTTTGAGATACAGCGCCTACCGACAAACAGACATACAGACAGTCAGACAGACAGACAGACACAATTTATTTTGCCAGAAATCGGTGTAATGGGCTATGTCCCCTGAGACCATTACAAAACGGATATTTCGCAAAAAAAAATTCAAAAAAAATCATTAAAACAATATGGTACTTACTCTATATATGCGTAGTATATAGGAAAAGTAAAAATCCTGGTAACTTTTTCTTTAATTTCAATAATAAGTTGCTCCTCCACGATTTCTGGAGCATTCAGCAACTCGCCTAGGCATACTAGAAATCAAAGTGTTAATGTCAGCCTGAGGTGACTGAGTGGGAGTGAGTGAAGTTGGCCCAGTCTTCTGCTAATTGTATCCCACGCGTGTTAAATAGGTGATATGAATAGATCTGGATAACGAGAAGGCCATGGAAGTAAATCAACATTAGCTAGTTTCAGGAATTCGTTAGTAACCCTAGCTGTATGTGGCAGGAGCCCTAAGCGCCACCCCAACAGCAGCCCTAGAAGCCATCTTGAACATACCACCACTACACATCTTTATTCAAGGAGAAGCCAGGTCCGTATCAAAGACCGACAAAGGGGTAGGAGCAGGTATATACGGCACAAAACCCGAGACAAAAATTTCTGTCAGTCTCACCAAGGACACCACGGTGTTCCAAGCAGAGGCGATAGCTCTTCACGACTGCACAAGAGAAATAGCAAGACAAGACACAAAAAGTAGGTAAATTGCTATATTCTCCGACAGCCAGGCGCTACTAAGACTCCACACAGGTCGAATCTAAGCTAGTGTGGGACTGTATACGCGCTCTTAACCAACTTGGCTGTCGGAATCTCTAAAACCGCAGTCAAACGATCCATAAAAAAATGGGTGGAGACACAGGCCCATACCTGGTGGACGAACTCACCAGGACAGAGACAGGCGAAACAGTTCCTTAAGAAACAATCGCCAAAATTCACGACCGAACTCCTAAACCAAGACAGGAAAATGATCAAAACAATAGTAGGCCTGATAACAGGACACTGCAAGCTCAACAAACATATGAGCAAAATAGGCCTGGTGGAAGAAGCATCATGCAGATTCTGCCTAGAGGAAGAAAAGGGCCCGTTCCACATCCTATGCCACTGCGAGGGTCTAGAAAGGATTAGATATAAAAAGCTAGGCACTACAAACCCAAGCGCGGAGACTTACAGCCAAGCCCCTCTGGCAAGGCTAATAGGACTAATCAAAAAGGCAAAGCTAGAGCTGGTCATCTGAGATAAACAGGGATCCACAATAGACCTGGAAAGGTCGCGGTGGAATAGGCGCTGGTGCAACGAATACAACATCTAATCTAATCTAAACTGTTGGTCAATAAAAATGGACAATCCGGCCCTAGAATACAGAAAAAAATCCACTAAACCTAGTTTTTCATCCCAGAGGAAAAGACCTTCAAGAAAGAAAAGAAATTAGAAAAATTTGTTTAAGACTTTACTATTTGTAATTTGTTTTTGTCTCTGTATCAATAAAAGTAGCGTTTATTTTGACCAAATTTTATAGTAATTTTATTTCAACATTGATAAAAACCTTACGTGTTAAGACAAAATTACACTCGGATTTGAATTCAGCAAATAAAACTTATACAAAATCAGAGGTCATGTTGAAATCAAAAATTTTTGGCCTGTGTTATCATTATCAGGAGAAAAAAGTTTCTATGTATTGTATTTAGGTAATTTGTATGAACAAATGCAGAAAAATTCTTTTCTCTTAATTATTACGAATTATTAGCATATATTATCGGTTAATATTTCTATTTCGCCTCTTAAGTTAAGTCTTAAGTATAAATAAAACAAATTGCCTTTTCTGCGACATAACTTTCACACCGTAAAATGTGACGCGGTTGTGATTGAAAGTCTTATCTCCCCTCGATTTGCCCTTATATAATTGAATCCTTGGCTGCTCTTTTGTTTGAAGTAAAAAAGCGGCATCGGATCGAGGCTTCGGCTATCAGATTGTCGGAAGACTATCAGTCGAGTCCGAGATTCGAAAAGAAGTGAAGGGAATAGTTCTTCTGGAGGCGAGTTGATGTGCGATATAATTTATATGAAAATGGGTAAACGCTGAGCGAGTTACCCGGCGACGATTATACCTTTACAGGCACACAATTAGATAATCAGTGCCGGTGGTCGAGGACGTTAGAGAACCATAACCACTGATCGGATGGCCTCTCTCATTCAAAACAGTTCCGTTTAAGTCTGTTCTTATATGGTTACGACGTAATATTCGAAATGTAGGTTCGCGATTTAGTTACAATTTGCTGGCACGTCACGAGCGTACGTAGATTGCGGCAAAAAATATTGCCGGCCGCATATGGACTAACCGGACTGCATTTACCTGCTTGTAAATTGCACATTATCTGTTTGTGATTTAAGATATTTAATCATTGAATATTATATTAGTTTCTTTGAGAGGTGGCTTTTTTGTGCGACGAATGGCCACTATATCTCTCGTTATTTACAACATGACTATAAATACTTCGCACTTTTTCGGATCGCCGGCTTTCAGGAATGTAGTTTTTAGCAATTGTACTACCAGCTCCTGTTAATTGATACTGTTCTCAAACAGTGCACGGGCGACTAATCTTATTATGGACACATCCGTAATTGGATTAAAAAATAATTGGGCCGAACGTGATCCATTGTTCGTCTGATCAAATGCATCACATTATTTAGATGTCTAATATCATGCCAGTGCTTCTTGATCAATTAATATGTATTGTATTTTATAGCCGACTCATTAATTATCAATAATCATTGATCGAGTCTTGGTGGTCGGGCGGTTTAGCACTTATCTCTCGACTTCACTTTCTCATCATATGGGATTATAGGCATATCAAACAATAAAATAATGAAACATTAAAATTAATACCTCTACTTTAAGTGTAATTAAAGGCATCCGGAAACTAGTACCCGTTTGGGAATATGAAAAACCTAGTATATATAAACAAATATTAACGTTTTATTTGTAAAGAACATACCTTAAACTACTTTTCTACATAGTGACCCCGCAGCCCTCGAGTTTTGTAAACAAATGGTAATCTTAACTAAGTGTGGACTATAGGGTGGGTGGTTGAACGTTCATCCGTAATGACTAAGTGCCGTCTCTAACGCTCGTCTTCGTGATTGTTCTTTCTTCATAAGTTAATATTCTTCAATTGACGATAAATATCGCAAGGTCGCACATTTCTTGCGTTGAGAAATCTAATCATAGATCTAACTTTACTTCATTATTTTCTTGAACATTCGAAACAATCACATAAGCAGCACAATACCGACGAGATATAACAGCACATAGGCAGCTCAAATACAAATGCTGCGAGTCTTCTCCCCTGCTCCCCTTTCCTATCTCTTCCTCCATCATTAATGGCAAGTGATCCGAGCCCTCCACCTCTTCCACGACCATCCTCTTCACCTCACTATTCCTACACCCCTTCACCATAGCATAGTCTATCACGGATCCTCCTCCCTTCCCAATATACGTTCGCTTCCCCTCCCAATCTCCTTCTGTGCATCCGTTCAGTATCTGCCACCCCTCTTCTATCACCCATTCCTGCAATCTTCTCCCCTCCGCATTTACACATTTATCTTGCGATTTCCTCTTGATCCCTCCCCCATCCTCACTGATTTCGCCTATTAATTCCCCCATTCTTGCATTGAAGCCCCCCCCCCACGACATATCTTCCTCCTAACGACTAGGTTAACCTATTGTACACACCCGTGCAAGACATTATATATTATATAAATACATCTGCTATTCATGATTAAGTACTTACTAGTCGCAAAAAGTTAAATATTAGTGATATATAAAGTTTTCTTTGTTTTAATAAATTGAAAATATACCACAAAGAAAACTTTCCTAATTAATTATTAAAGTTAAAAATTGAAATCAAATCACCAAATGTAAATAGAGTTATACAAACCAAGTAACATTATGTTTAATTTGTCCTTAGGGGTTTATTCAGTAATATTCTAAATTACTATCTAGATTTTCGCCAATTTTCTATTTTAAAGATGATAATGAATTATTTTATTTAAAATAATATTCCATGTTCTCGCCTGAGCTTTCATTTTGTAAGGAACACGCGTAATGAACGACGTAGCTAGACTGATGAGGCATGATACCCCGAAACACATGTCTCTAGATTACTGTTCAATCAACTATTAATAACCGTAATCAGCGTATTATCTGATAAGATTCTTAGAGAAGTTATTCATTAATAGAAGATAATATTACTATCTTTCTCTTTTTTTTGTGAATAAACTAAACTAAACTAAACTACTAAGTGGAAATATATCATTATAGTATTAAAATACAATATTACTCAAAAATAAACTTATTTTGAATATTTAAAGATAATAGTAGTCATTTTTGTTGAAAATTAAGATTCTATAATTATCTCCAAAATTTGGCTATTATATCTTAGTATTTTTAACAATATAGTTACAGACAGACCTTATAATCCATTCAACTAGGAATTAATTTCAGCAAAAACCATAAACATAAAAATGGTAATGTCTATATTGGCATCTTTAAACGTGTTTTATTCTAATGTTAGAAGTTAAGCGACATAATAAAATGCTCCTTGAAAACTGGCAAATTTCCTGCAAAGTTAAAGCAAACTGTCCTAGTACCTATATAAAAAAATGATGACGAAAATAACCTTGGAAATTATAGGCCTATTAGCCTGTTGAATTCTACATCAAAGATTCTTGAGAAAGTAATTTATAATAGACCACTTAATTTCTTTACAAAACATGATATTCTATCTTTTAAATGTTGACCTGAGTCCCTTAAATAATCCGCTACTTCATCTATTACCTACAAAGAAACCGAAATAATGTAAATCCCTTATTGGACTAATTACTCCCTGGTTTTCCCTATAACCTCTTCAATTTAGATGATTATTGAAGAAGAAGAAGATTGCAATGATATGAGTTTTCCTACCTGAGTTAGCTTAAAAATGAACCAATTAATATGAGATAATTTATCTGCGTCTGAACTTATAAACTTTAAAAGCATTAATAATTCTAAAAATAACTTGTACTATATAAATTCAGTTTCTGGAAACTATAATGATATAACTACTATGTTTGAATATGTTTATTTGAATATAACAGCCCTTATCATGTTCTGTATATAATTATACCATCGGTCGATGAAGTCCATTGAATAAATTACCCAGAGTTTGTTTACGATTGTATTTTATTGTACCATAGTACAAATTTATATTGCTCAATTGTTACGGGCTAATATTGTTTGGAAATGATGAAATTTGCCTTAAAAACCATGAGCTCATTTATAACACTCTTCGTGCCTTCTCTTCTAAGTATTCCGATGGTGTTTTTTTTTAATGTTTTCAACTAATATATCTGATCTGAAATAAAGAGCGATAATAAGCAACTATTATGTTAAAAAAAGCTACCATTACGCTCATTATACATTTTGTTTACGAAACAAGGGACTAAAGGTCAGCTTTTGATTAAAAAAAGTAAGAACACCTCAACCTATGCGAATCACATGCTGTCTAAAAGCCACACCTCTAATTAATTCAAGATCCTCCATAGAGAGAAAAAGAAAGCAAATTAAATCTATTGGAAAACCTGGAAATCAACAAATTTGCAAAAACGGGCCTCCTAATCAATAAAGAAACTGAGTTATCAAAGTCCCTACTTCTTAAAATATTCATGTCGCCATATTGCCAAAAGTGTTATCATACATAGTTCTAAGATACATAATTTAAGTGAAAACTTTCATTCATCTGAAGAAGCAATACATTTTCGAAACAACAAATAAACACACTTTTTTTTGAAAACCACAGAGCTTTTCATAACCTTATTAAACAAATACTAAAATTAATTCAAACAATAATTTTTAACCCTTTGAAGTTCACAAGTAACATGTGGAATACCTAGTGATATAAATTCATTTACTGCTGTATTAAAAATGTAAGTATATCCAGAGTAATGATTGTTGACACATATACTTGCGTAACAAAAATTTCGGTTTTAGTTTACATTTTGAAGATGAAGGTTTTGTATATCAAAATTAAGTCTAGATCAAAGCCAAGGAAAGTTAAATTTTTCAGAATCTGTTCTACTGAATAATTAAAAACGTTAACACGCCTTCGTATTATATTATTGTTGATGTTTTGAAGTCACCTAGATCATACCAAAATTAGAATTTATAACTACAGGCCTATTTTGAACTATTATTCCTGAAAAAAATTAAAATTAATAACTAAAGTATGGTCGTGTAGTTTAGTGAGGCCCACAAATCAGTGCCGTCTACTTATGTTTGTATTATAGAATGATAGACCATTTTAGGAGAGGGACATTTTGCGTTAAGATGGACAAAACAAAGGAACTGAAAGGAGAAGAAATCGCATAGGAGTAGGAGACTTAGTGGGAGCAATTCTGGACAAATTATTTAATTATTCAAATTGTTAGAATTGGAGTGTTCATATTGTGAAGTTTCAGAATCAGTCCTTTAAGCCAGATAGTGCCGACATCTTACTGGGAGTCAAATAAGACAGCAACAGTGGCTTGGCCAATGATATCAGAGTTTACCGAAGAGAAGGTTAGGGCAAATATGACGTCTTGGACAGAGCGATCAGGACGACTTAAGCCATTTTCGTGGTTGAAGAATCGAGTAATTGAAAAATAATTATTCGTTCCAAGAGTTTGCTCATCTTGTTAAGTAGGAAAGTGAAAAGGGCTTGAAAGAATCTTTATTCTTTTTGGGGATCATTATGAGAGAGGAATATTAGAGCAAGGTAAAAGAAAGATTCCCGGAATTGACAGACACGACAGAGGAGGTTGAGGTAATCGAATAAGAAACAGGAATGCGTTACCAAGTCAAACGAAGAAAATTAATTAAGGTAACCCTGGGAGGGACGGAGATCGACATGTGGGAAAAGCTAGAAAGCATCAAGTAAGAAACAAAAGGAGAAGGAATAATAGCCCTACACCTTGTAAAGATGATGAACTTTAAGGACTTTAAGACGATGATAGAATGTATCGTCTACAAGGAAAAAACAAGTGAAGTAATATACACAACTAGAAAGAAACCAAAAGATAGCTCAGGAAGCCTTGTCTCTTTTGGGTTTCTTAGAAGTAGAAGGCAGACATATTCACTAATAGTAGACGGCAAGTGAAAGTGTTACAAATATCTACTACAGGACATAAAAATGAATTAAATGGCAACAATGTAGCAGAAGATGTAAAATCCATAAGGAGCACGAGGGGAAGCTTCTGATTGCAACAGAGAAAAACCAAGAAGCACTAAACAAAATACAAAAGGCAATTGAGTATGCAGGAATAGTTATCGGAAGAAGGATGGACGCGCCAGAAAACAGTGAAGTAGTTCACATAAGAGGCCTGTATGCGATAACAACCAAAGATGAAGTGGAATAAGCAATCGAAGAAGAAACGGGGATCAAGAACTTTAAGCTAAGTGAACTAAGACCGATCCATAATGAGACCCAAACACTCACGGTAAACATTGATAACAATTTCACCGGATGCTAATCCAATAATAATAGTGCAATGTACGGCAGAACAACAAAAAATGCTACAAATATGGCATGGAAGGGCTAAAGCGATAGAATGTACGAAACGAGGAATACTGCCCGTTATGCAATGGAACAGGACATAGCACAGGGTCAAACAAATGCAACCAATTCAGGAGAGCCTTGAATCGAGCGCAAATAGAAAACTCTCAAATAACAAACAACAACAAAATCGTTGGACCAAAGAGGGAACAAATAAATATAGACACGGAAACCCCCCACGAGACCCCAAAAGATTAGTGATTTTAATACTCTTATTGAGCATCAGCATGAATTTTACCTAAAAATCACTAAATTTAACTTATTAATACATAGCCCAAATGTAAACAAAGCCTTAAATCCAGCTTACTATATTAAGAATTATTTTAATAGGACTTTCGTAAAGTTTTTCACAGAGTTAATCATGATAGGTTTGTTTTAGAATGAAGTAAATATGATGTAAGTCCTTCATTGTTATTTTGAAAAAAGTATAATTTAGCAACCTACAAGATAGGGTCGATACTGCTAGTTTTCTTTTTCTTTTGTTTGAGAATTAACTTACTTCTTATATGAATTAACTTGTAACATCAAAATCTCTCAAAATTAATAGATTTCTTTAAGAAATAATATTTATAAAAATTTCTGAATGTTCAGAAAGCATTTTATTCTGTCTGGCATCAAGGCTTACTATACAAGTGTCAGCTCCTAAATATCCCTCCTCATATCATTTTTACTATTAAACTATTTTTTTTTCTAATAGATCCCTGAAAGTAAAAATCCACAACTCTTCATCTTCATCTTTTACTCCCTAACAAGAACTCCCCCAAGGCTCTCCTCTTTCACCTCTATTATTCAACATATTTAGCATCGACATCTATAACCCTGATCCTTCAATCCTTCCAAATATCTTCTGCAATTTGCAGATGATACTACCTTAATTACCCATGCTCCCACGTTACAAAAAGCCCTTCAATTCCTCGAAGAGCTTATTGACTCCCTTCAGCATTGGTTTGCGAAATGGCGCATTAAAATTAATCCCCACATATCACAGCTCCTAATTCCATACCATGGCAACCGATAATTCCCATAACAATGACTCAATTTCCAAAACTATTATCCCCACCCCCTTGGGGAGGGAGGCATAACCATAGATACAAAATGGTTAACCATAGATACAGAAATATAAAAAAATCAATTTTGGAAAACACATTGCTATAACCAAAAGCAAAATAACTGCCGGAGCAGAATATTTCAGATGTTTAACGTATAAAAATACAGGGACTACTACTAAAACAGCTGTAAAAATATATAAAATGATTTGTCGCCCATTACTGGTTGTGTCCTCTATCCCAAACCCATCAATCCAACCTCCCGTAATATTCAAGTTAACGAGCGAGCATCCTTTCATACCCTAACAAAACTCCGACATCCTCTAAATCCTTTACATAATCCTTCCAACGAACTCCTCTATGATCAGCCCTTTACATCCTTACAATCCATCTAATATTTTCTTATATCAAAAAAATAAAATAATTCCTTAAACATCTTTTCTTCTTCTTCGGCAAAAACCCATGTAATCTTAACCGTACTTACAACCCTTCAATAACATGCAAGCTAAAATACATTGAACACCATTGATCAATTATCTCATCGCTTCAAAATGACACTAAAGATCATACTCTTTGTACAATAGTTAATGATTAATTGAACAAAAGTAATCATCACATTTATAAGGTATTTGGTTCAGACCCAAAGACCATAGCTCGATAATGTGTTTTTTTATATAATTTTATTGTTCAATTGCTTTTTGACCTGTGTAAGATTTTTATCATTAGCACCAATAAACTATTATTAATTGTGCAAAAACTGGTGAAGTGAAGATCTTGTACTTTTAGCTAGAAAAATTATTTATTATGATTTCTAATTCGATTTTATCATTTATAATTATATACTGATACACAGAATATTACCCCGTGAAATTTAGAATTAGAAAAAATATAAAATAACACATAGTTACGGAAACCAAAATTGTGATTATACCATATTGTAGATACTATAATTATCAATATAAATAATAAATAACTAATATAATATACTTCTATTAGCAATAGCTATTTTTGATTTCAGCACAAAAGGGCAAATCCATTGACGCATAATTATTCAAAAATTGTATAGACATCCTCTAATCTTTTCCGCATTTTTTCTAAAAATTCCTGCATTTTATACAAAATGAGTCATTTTTTAATGTACTAATTATATTCTACAATTATAGTTATTATAAAACAATAATCCTCAGTTTTTAAAATTCACTGCAAAATAGTATTAAACACTAGTTTATTTTGTTGAGTGTATAAAAACCAAAAAATTAATTCAAAATGAACAA
Source organism: Ontholestes murinus (assembly GCA_963969525.1). Classification (NCBI taxonomy): domain Eukaryota; kingdom Metazoa; phylum Arthropoda; class Insecta; order Coleoptera; family Staphylinidae; genus Ontholestes; species Ontholestes murinus. Next base: position 28,644,249 of record OZ018391.1, read on the forward strand.
TTGCTTTGATATAAATTGTATAAGCCTATAATTATACATCTATTTTTAATCAATATTATACATTAAATCAGCTCGGAAGCAATTTAGTATACGTGTTAAAATCACTACTATTCTATTAGCCATATCATTGATTTATTAACAAATTACTTAACTGTAACAACTATAAAGCAGGCCTGATTATAGAAATTAGAAAACATTACGACCATATAATTTAATTCAAAAGTGTTTGATTTTCATTTACAATTATGCACCATTATACCTCTCGATAACGTGTAATTATCTAACAGCAGTTTCCTTAATAACTCAATTTAAATATTTATGGTGGCAATTTGTAACCGGCTAGATAACAGAAGTAAGTGCTCCGAGGTGCGTTCGATAACTAAATTTAATGACCATTAACAAATCTGTAATGCGGTGTTGTAAGATATATTTTCTAAATCTGTTTTATTATTTTTATTTTTTCAGGCTACAGAGAAACGGCGTTCGCTTACGCCTTATCGGCCGCGGGTGTTACCATTTCGGTGGCGAGAGCTTGCAGCCAAGGAAGGCTGACTACTTGTGGGTGCGACCATAAAAATTACAGGAGTAAAATGTCCAAGTCATCACCGTGGAAGTGGGGTGGGTGCTCTCATAATTTAAAGTTTGGTATGAGATTCTCAAAAATGCTCCTTGACGATCGTGAGAAGGCTTCCGATCTACATTCGAAAATTAATACCCATAATAATGAAGTAGGAAGGAGGGTAAGTTATGTAATTTAGTTTATTAAACAAAAAAATGTAATCTAATTTACGGTTATATGTATGTGTAGGTTTAAATTAACCGTTATATTAATTGTTATGGTGGAGAATATTTTTAAAGGCACTTATCCACAAGTCGTGTAAATTGAGCGCAAATTGACATTAAAAATGCCATTACCGAGAGTAATCTCTGATCCTTTGATCTTGCTCAGATAATAAAACCTTACATGAACAAACATATTCCTTTCCTAAAGCGTTCCATTGAAAACGTTATTTAGTAAATTGCACAATTCATTCATTTGCCGGATGGGTTCTGGTTTTATGGACGACAAACATCAAAGATCCATCCGGTCCTAATCGTCCTCCTTCTAGCAACACGCGGTCCTTTCTTCGCACAGAGGCCTCGACTCTGCAGCACTTGAATTAGTATGATTTTCCTATTGACGCTCATTGCTCATTGATGTCTGTGCCTGCCTATGACTAGAGTGGCGCTCTCGCATTATGCCTGCCGGAATTACAAAGGAGCCGCAACCCCGTTCGGGGGACGGGATGGGGATGATCCTGATACAAATAGCTCATTCGCTGATTGAAATCGCCGACTTTACTACTTGGATGCTATTATTAGTATTGCGATAAAGCATTAATTACGATACCTCTTTCGGCCGGTTTAGATGTATTAATTAATTTTATAGCTCTCTAGATACAGATTAGGGGGTACTTAATTAATTTTAGTTCGTTGCAGTTTTTATTACAATGCCAAAAATGAAATTATGAAATATTATTTTAATCTTTAGCATCTTAAATATCAAATGGTTTTAATCTTTAAAAAAAGCATTATTTTCAGTATATTTTATGAGCCATTTGCTCATATGTACATTAAAAACATATTATCGCAGAAATATCATAAAAAAATATTATCGCCGCTAAATTTGCTTTTTGATGTTTATAAGATTGATAAATAAAATTCAAAAGGCAAAGATATGGTAGTTTAGGTATATTTTCTGGATCTACTCAATGCATTTAGTAAGTTATACTGGCTCATCATTTAGTAGCAATTGAATTATACAAGTTTTATGTAGAAATTGAGTAAATCCAGAATATGTACTAAGAACTAATAATCAATATTTTTTTGTAATTTTATTTATTTTAAATTAATGTTTTTTTTTGTTTGGATAGTTCTGATCCGATTTCTATATTATAGTCTAACAGCTTTGGAGAAAACTTGTATAAAAAATTGATATTAAATGACGGTAAACTCAAAACTCTAATTCATTACGATTTTTACTTCGAAATCTTATTGTTCATTCATAAACATTTTTTCTCTAGATATCGATAGTTCTGATATGCGTTTGGTGTACGTTACGAATTTTACAGGAAACTCTTAGCAAATTGCTATTAGCAATTTCACTAGAAACTTACATTGTTTGGATAATATATAAATCAATAATTATATCAATGAAAATATTATCTACACCAGTAATGTCATTAATACAGATTTTTCTGACCACAATGGATAAAAAGTAGAACCGAATTTAGGTAACAATTTTGAAACCAGGCTAAATATTACAATATAGATGTATCTTTTGATAGATTTATGTGAATACTTTAAGATGCAGCAAAATTGGAGTTTCCTTTAAAATCACATAATATTCATAAGCCGTCTGGTAAACTAAATTGGTTTAATAACAAATTAAAAGAAATGCGTGATTACTTTTCCTTATTTACATGAATATGTCATAAAAATATGTCTATTTAAAGACAAAATCACGCTTTTTAAAGCATTAAATATATAATGGATGCAAGTAACGGCATTTTGAAGCAGCATTGGTGATGCAGAATTATAGGTTTGAGTGGAAGATCCTTTGAAGAAGTGAACTCCGCCCGTCCTCCTTTCAGCCAAAATTTTGAGTATATTTTCTTATTTTGTAATTTTTTGGGATATTTTGTTTGTTTGAAAGGAGTGCAAAGATGTAATAAATAAATAAATAAATATAAATCACCCGCATCTACATTTAACTGAATCAATTAAAAAACTCAAAAAAAAACTTATGAGGCTAAAAGTTTAAAACAGAAAAAACTGAAAAATGATACATATATCACATACTCTAATAATAATGCAAAATCAATGTATAACATTGTAAATACAAAGAAAATGTGTAATAAGACTTCTGAAATAAAACCTGATATACTATTTAACGAATATTTCGCCAATGTTGGAAATGTGTAGATAATATAAAATCTACCCTACAAACTCAAAATACTATTCAAACAACATTTACCAAATTTAATTTAATGAAATTCTCGAATAGAAGTTAGGGATATAATAAATAAACTTAGAAATTCAAATAGTTTCAATGCGTACCGTTTAAATAGCCAGATTATAAAACACGTAAAAAGCATAATTATAATATATAAATATTAATTATCACAGCAATAGATGCAAAATTATTTTCGTAGTCGCTAAAAATAGTTCCTGTTTTCAAAATAGGCGACAAATTAAAGGTTAGTAATTATCGTCCTATAGCTATCATTCCAAGCATTAGCAAAATATTTGAAATTGCAATAAAGACTAAATTAACTCAATGTTTCTAAAAATTAACCTTTTAACAAGTGCATATGCAAAAATAAAAGTACAGTATCTGCACTAGTTGACTTGAATTTCATTTACACAAATATTGAAGATGGGAAATATGTAAGTGCCTTACTTTGTGATCTAATGAAGGCCTTTGATTCTATTTCTCCAACATTCTTTTACATATACTTAAACAATACAAAATTGGTGATAATAAAACTCAATTTTTAGGTCCTATTTTTGTGAACAACAGCGTTGACGTCAAAAATTTACATCTTTTCAATATTTATGCTAATAATATAGATCAACAATTAAATAAAACAAACCTAATTCTTTTGGTAGATTATACTTCTGTGTTAAATAGTTCAAAAAATCTGAAAATATTATTATCCGCAAAAACTAATATTAAAAATCAATTAAACTAGTGGTTTTCAGCAAACGAATTAACACTAAATGAATTAATAACCGAGACAATTATTCTTGAAACTCGAAACTTCTAGGTATTTTGAAACATATTTTTATTAAGATTTCCAGCACTATATATTTTTGATTTATTATTGTCTATAAAGCAAAATATAACAAAATATGAAACTGTAAATGACGTTCACAATTATAAAACAAGATTAACTGACAATCTATATATTCCTTTCAGTCCTCTTAAGAAGACTCGATGCAGTATCAATTAGTTTGGATTGAAATTTTACTCCCAACCCGGATCAGACATTTAAGTTTCAATGAATATGTTACGGTAAAAGTAGATATTGTGGCAAATGTACACATTTTCCGGTAAATGTGCACATTTGCCTCCTCGTTTGGGTAATGTGAATTCAACTAACATTTACAATTTCAAAAAAGGGAAATGTACATTGAATTCACAATGACCATGTGGTTTTGGTAAATGTGAGCATACAAAATACGAAATCGCAAGTGCTAGTAATGTGGTGCGCATGTGCACTTGTAGTGGTACGCGAACTGCCATTTCGGCTAGTTCAGTAGGCGCTGCTATTTCACGTTACACATTTCGTGCAAGTGCTCTATTTAACGGGTGTCCAACAATTATTGCAGTCCCTGGTGGCGTTGGAATCAAATGCGTACGTCGATTCTTGCATGTGCCAAATACATTGAACTGACATTTTAATTGCCAAACATAATTCAAATGTGAATTTAAAGTGTTGTTAACATTAATAAATAATTAGAATATGTTTACTCAAAAACAGATGTATGTTTGACAATTAAAATATCAGTTCAATTTATTTGGCACATGTAAGAATCGACCTACGTATTTGATTCCAACGCCACCCAGGACTGCAATAATTGTTGGACACCCGTTATAATGTTAATGTTGTTATGTTTATGTACCCTACCTAACCTAACCTAACCTTTTTTTTGTGGCCGGGAGGTGGAAAATCTTTTAAAGCCTGAGTGTGGGAGTCCCCAGAACTATACTGGTATACCCACTAAAAACCACCTCCCCAAGTCGACCCGACACGCCGCGGAACCGCCGTCTGGCATTACTTCACGGGGTGTAGGGTGTCGTCTGCGTCGGTGATGTGTGCGTGTGTATGATGAGTGTGTGTGTGTGTGTGTGTGTGCCACCCCGCGGAACCGCCATCAGGCATAACATCACGGGATGTCAGTGTCGTTGTGTGTGTGTGTGTGTGTGTGATATGCGTGTGTATGAAGGGCTCGGGTACTGGGGTCGCTACTCCCAAATGGCTGTGCACGTCAACCACCCCTGCAGGAAACCTAACATAACATAACCTAAGCTAACCTAACCTACGACATATTATATAATATGCAAAGAAAAGTATGTTTTGTTTGTCATTTACATTTTTTAATTAAAATAATTTTAGTTATTAAAGCCTTTTTCATTATGTTTATTTAAATAAATATTTTTATACTGCAACAACATGTTTAATTTATGTGTATTCCAACTCTTCTTAAAACATGAAGATAAGAGTATACATTTACTAAAACGCGAAGGCAAGAGTACACATTTGCCGGGAAATGTACATATACATTATATTCAGTTCACATATACCTAACTTTTTGGGAAATGTACACATCTTACGGTAAAAGTGTACATTTCCCGAGAGTGTACATTTACCGTAACAAATATAAACGTTGTATAAAACAGTTCCTTATTATGAAATGTCCTTTCAACATAAATGATTTTTTACTTATACATTTTAGTTTACTTATGTAATATGAAGTATTTTTATTTTGTTGGCCAGTGTAAATATTTATTTATAAATGTTTTGACTTAATAAATATTATTATTATTAAGTTTTCTGTAGCAAAAAATATAAACATTTCTGCTCTGGCATTATATGTTACCTATAATTTATGCTCAATTGCCAAAAATGATGATGTTTTGATTGAGTTTAGAAAAGAAACGCTATTTTGCTCCTAATATTATAGGCGAAATCTTTGATTCTTTGTGGAATATATTAGTTTACATTATATCGAGGTAGCTTGGCCGGCTATTATTATTGTTATTATTGATTTGTATGACACGTAAGCTCTATAGTTGGATAAATAATTGTGGAAGCCTCTACTTTGTGATACATTCTTATTAATAAATTAAATAAACAATAACCCTGAAATTCTAGTAATAAATGATCAAACTGACTTAATATATACCCCTCTGTTTAACGCTATCTAAATTGTTTGTAAAATTGTTTTATAAAGTTGTTTGTAAAAATTTGAATTATAGTTTGAAAATGACAGAATATATGTCGAAATTATAGTCACATTAAAAATAAAAGTGTGTGATACATAAAAAGGTATTTAAAATCATTTATTCTTTATAGATGGTCCCTCGAAATAGTACAGAGCTTATTACTTTTAGAGTTTTTATATGAAAATTGTATAAGGCTAGCTTTTATTACTCACCTAAAGCAGTGCTAAAATATGAGGTGTAACTGTTAAGAATTATCTTTACTATTATATAAAAATTTAATTTTAGAAAAACACAATATTTGAAGATGTAAAACAATTTTTAACAAAAGGGTCGATATATAAGATCGACTATTTTTCCAATTAGAGCAATGGCTATTCACTCCTTCCCTATTAATTATAAGGGCTAAGATTTTAAGACATATTTTGAGTTTCAATAAAATAATTTCGGCGTATGTATCTACTACAATTCCTTATCTTTATTATGTTTTCTATTAATCATTTTATAAACTCTGACAGTCGCATAATCTGAAAATTCGTAAATTTAAGTCATGTAATTATTGAACTTTATTCCTTTTACTATAATAGTGTATGATGTTAGTTAGTCAAAACATTAGCAAGGTGTTTGCATTGTTTTTAGTTCTAAGCTTTAATATATTTACGACACTTATTTAATGGTAATTCTCATTAGAATATTAAAATCCCACATTTCAACCATCTTACATGAGCTAATAAATCCAAAGATCAACAATTATTCAGGTTTATCGACTGTCTTTCTCAGACAATTTCAAGTACATAAAGTAAACATAGTCGTCTTTCTTTAAAGTATCAGTGAAGTATTATCCATATACTAACAGATTTAATTGTATTAAGCATTGCTATCTAGAACTATGAAGTGACTCTTTAGTTAGATATTAAGTAATTTTCTATTAAGGTAGTAACATTTTTTTTCAAAACTTTAACAATGAATGAAATAATTAGATAAAGTTCACACTTTCTCTGCTACACACTTGATGGAAAAGTATAATAGATAATATATTTTAATTAGAACACTGGTTATTTTCCATTTTAATATATTCAATATCCTGAAACGTGTTGTGGTTTCTTACAACCATTATCAAAGGATATTATAAGAAATACTAATTCAATATAATATTAGTATTTCTTGTAACACCATTTGATAACGGTTGTAAAAAAATGGTCATGTGGCCATCATAGCACTTTCCCTATTTTTGAATTCTCTACAGTTATTTATTATATAAATTCCAATGTTTATTGGCAATTGGCAAAAAATGTCAAAATTTTAATTTTTTTTTTTTCGTGAAAGTAAAGAATTTTATGAGAAAAATGTTAAAATAAAACTTGTTCAGTTTTTTATTCCCTTAACTTTAGTTTGTTCTGTTTATTAAAATTTAAACAAAATTTAAAAAATCACTATATACTACGTATATAGGGAAAGTAAAAAGGAAATTGAATATAGCAATATGGAAAATAGTAAATGTTCTAATTCAAATATATCTAAAATAATTAGGATGGGTCGATAATTATCAACAACGTTTTGACGGCCGTTCTTGTACTGTTATAAGTGAATACTTCCAGCACGAAAAAATATAGAAATCCAAAGATTACGTGATTACTTAAATAAATACCAGTTAGGTCTAGTTAGTGAAAATGCACTCTAAGAGAGGCACTAGTGGCTCTCTAAACAAATAAGGTAATTAAATTGTAAGTAAGAGTTTTATAGTATGGCCATTCAAGTTACTACTAATCTCCCCCAAGGCTCCCATTTGGGTCCCTATTATTTAATATATTTCCTAAAAACTTTCACAATTACTTTAAACATTATCAATAAATATTATTTGCTGACAATATTAAAATATATGTATCATTTAATAATAAAATTGATTCTAAGAGTAAGTAGAAAGATGTAAATAGCTTCATAAAATGGTGCTCATTTAATAAATTGAAGTTTCGTATTGTTTAAAGTAAACAAATAAAAATCTTCTTAACTTAGTCTGTATAATACTGACTTTATTAAGTGACTATAGTTTTGACAATTAAAGCTTGTCATTATCAAACTAGAAGACATCTTCTTCTTCTTATACAAACAAAGTTAAAACGTTTTTTATTTGTGAAGCTTAATATTGCTAAACGTTATTTTTATATTTGGATATTAAGTTACGTGAAAATAATTTAAATTATACAATATATGGGTTAAAATTTACGTACTTCACAATTTACTTTTTGCTATTGATAATGAGCACTTAATACTCGAAATGTGTAGTTTTATACAAATTTCTAAAAAGTTCAATATTAGTTATGAAATGAACTATTTGGAAAAAGTTAGACAATGGTTTGCTTTGTAGTAATTTGTGCTTCTCTAAACATTATTTGTTTTGTTAAAGGGACAATAATATTTTGATTTGCCTCTATAAATCTTTTCAATACGGGGTGTTTCTAAATAAATAGCATGATTATAGAGCATTAAGATAGGAAGTACCAGTTACAGTTGCTTCTCCAAACAAAAACTTTCCGCCGAGATATGGCACAAAAGTCTCGTTGCAAATAAACCATCTCGCAAGGATTATCTAAGCCCCAGATTCGCATATTATGAGTGTTCACATGTCTATTTTCCGTTCTTTAATCGCCATGTTTGCTACTAGCGCCCTCTAGCGCATACGCGTACCATCATTTTTATTTTTTTTTTTATTTTACGTATAAAGTATTAATAAGAATGTTAAATATATACAGATAATAAATCATTTAATTTAATTACAACATATAAAACCACACGCCAACTGAGGTCTCTTAGGCAACTAAGAATATAGCAGATCTTTTTATCAGCTCTCGGTTGGTCAACAGTCTAATAAATTCTTCAAATTTCTCCAAACTATTAACTTATATGCACCATTTAGGAAATTAAGAACCATATATACGTTTTACATCTTCTTTATATGTATTGATTTTATAGGACATTTCAGATTATGTAGGATAGATGATAACATCAATTATTGTTAATACGATTTCTTGTTAATCTTAATGGTCTACGACAGTATCTTTGAATATAATGTTTTTGCTTGTATTTTTTGTCATTCTTTTTATAATATAAAAATGTATTATATATACAATATTCTTTATTTGGACAAAAGATAATACAAAGAAATATAGATACAATAAAAATAGATGGCGTTAGTCTGTCTGGACTATAGACCTGAGGTCTTTCTGCAAAAAGTGTATTGTTTGTTTATATTTTATAATTTTTATGACTTCAGTTGCAATGTGGCACTCAAAATGCCTTATATTATCAACGTTTGCAGTTTTGTATAATTGCTTTTTTATTCAATATGATTACTGTGCGAAGATAATCTGATGGGTTGGTGGTCTAAACTGACTTGTTCAATAGTCACTGGAATCTATAAATCTAACGTCATGTAATAATATTCTTTCTTTCTGGTTAAAGTTGGCACTTAAGTATATTTTTTTAAATAGTTGAATTACTAAGATGTAACAACTTTTTTATGGGTTTTAGATTTGAATTTATTTATTTAAGTTATAATTCTTATTTCAACTTTAAGCTACGTTCTTGCAGATATATCATTCAGGTGGCATATCAATAAATTTCTCTAATTGAATATTATAGGGAACTGTCAACAGCTACAATTATAGCATTAAACAATGTCATGTTGAATATTCATTAATTTAATGGAAATATTATTTCATTAAAAGAACAAATGAGCTTAAAAGCTGAATAATAGCCGCCCGAAGAACAGCAACGATGGATTCTTCACTATAATAGGCTGAATAGGTCAGAGTGGAAGAACATTTCGAAGAAATAAAATCCGCCCGGGTTTCTTCAATTTAAATTATAGTAATATTATTTATAGTAATACGTATTTCAGATTAATTTAAGAAGAGAAACAAAGCAAACAATAAACAATAAACAATTAAAGAATAAACATTGAATTTTTCCTGTCAATAACAGCTACCAATAGGCCTATTCAAATTATTTTATATCAATATCTCATCAATATAATGCAATTGAAAAGAAGCAAACATTTTTTTATAAAAGGAGAAGAAATCAATTATGGGCACGTTTTTTATAGTAGTAGTAGTAGTCCTACTGACTTATTCCAGTCGGAATAAAATAATGGCTAAAATTTGGAGGATACGGTCGTCCTAAGTGGTACTCTCTACGAAAAGAACAGCGTACCTAAGCGGATTATCGTGACTAAATATTTGAAAGGGCTAATTAAGTGCCAGTTAGAATCGTAAAAGGCTTTTAATGTTTGCTATCAGCAGTGACATCGGTTTTCGGTTGAAAACTTAGAAACTTTTTTTATGAAAGGAGAGGAAAACCATTATGGACACGCTTCTTATAGTAGTAGTACTGATTATTCTAGCTGGAACTCAAGCAAAATAATAGCGAAAATTTGGATTATATGGTCGTCCTAGGTTGCATTCTCTAGGAAAGAAGTAGGAGTTATTCTAGCTGGATCTCAAGCAAAATAATAGCTAAAATTTGGATTATATGGTCGTCCTAAGTTGCACTCTCTACGAAAGGAGTAGCGTCACTAAGAATATTATTGTGTGTAAGGATTGTAAGGATTTGAAGGGGGTAATTAGGTAGCAACTAGGATTGTAGAAAGCTTTCAGTGTTTGCTATCAACAGTGAAATCGGTTTTATACTAGAGATCCTCTCTGTAGAAGTTTAGAGCTACTTCTTTGATAAACTTTAGGATATTTGAAATTTTGGAGCCAAATCTATCTAATTTTTTAATTGATCTTTTGAAGTAAATAATCTAAACTAGACCTGTTAGATTATATTTTATTATTTTTATTTAAGTTTCCATGATGAATATGGTAACCTTCAAAACACGAACTAAACTCCTTCTATTCTTCTACTCTTCTATTTTGTGTTCAAAAAGGACAAGGTATTATTTAGCTGTGATAAATTAATAGTTTTTATTATCTTTTAAGTTTAACCTCAATTCACATATTTAATACATAACATCTGTATAAAATCCAAGTTACCTAAAAGTACAGTCTATACCACTATTATTATTCGTGTTAAGCTTACTTTTTACAAACGTTTATAAGAGGTAAAGTGTATATAAATGATGGAAAATCACAATGAAGTAAAGGTGGGAAACCCTTTTTATTTTATTTATTTTTATTTATTTTATTTAAATCATTTATTGACCATTATAATTGAAATACAAAATATTATACAGAAAGACAAAAAAATAGTAATAGCGATTCCATCTTCTTGGCACGTTTCTATGTTATTAGTTTTAGGTACAAAATATTTACATCTTCTAGGGCATAACTGATTATTTCTTCTTGCGAAGTTGTATACAATAGAACGAGTTTCTGCTTTTGAAACATGTTTCAAAAGTTGGTAAAATTTAATTTTAATGGATAAAATATTGGTATCAAAATTATTCACATATAAAGTAGGCTCTCTATAGTTTATACAACGAAGAAACAAAATCTGGAAATGGTTGTCAATTAAGAACACCAATAATAAAAAGGATAGTAACACAGAAACCTAAAACAATATGTAGATCAAGGCTCTTAAACTAGATTTTTTTTCTAAAATGTTTATGTAAATTGGTCAGAAAGTTATTAAAATGCAAGGTATAACAAAAATTCCACCCTCCTTTCTTATTTTAAAATTAATAAATGTAATATAATAATATTTATAGAGAATTGTACAGGCTGCTTTTGCATGTGCAACTTTTAGTAATTAGATCATTTGATTTATTCGAGGTGAGTTCTTTGATGTTAGTGTAGGTTAAGAAATATTTACATTAAATAAATAAGGGATTGCTTGTAGCATTACTCTCTAGAATTATGAAGTTACTCTTTAGTTAGATAGTGAGTAATTTTCTAGTAAGATAGTAACACTTTTTCCAAAAATTTAACAATAAATGAAATAATTAGATAAAGTTCGCACTTTTGGAAAAGTATAATAGATATATTAGAATTAGAACACTTGTTAATTTACATGTTAATATTTCAGTTTCCTGACACGGGTTGTGGTTCTTTACAACCATCATCAAAGGATATTACAAGAAATACAAATTCAATTATGAATGATTATGGGAAATAACAAGTTTTCTAATTCAAATTTATCTGAAATAATTAAGATGGGCCGATAATTATCAACATGGTTTCGGCGAAAATGATCAATTTTAATTTGATATGCCAAATAATGAAAATGAAAAAGTTTACTATGATATGCTTTTTTTGAAACAAAAGCAAGTTTGAAAACAGCATAGTTTTTATTTCTGTGGGGTCATATATCGGTTGCAAATTGTTTGTATATTGTTGTTATTGCTAGTGTCTAAGAAACAAAAACTATGCTGTCCTTAATCTTGCTTTTGTTTCATTATTTAAAATATCAACGTAAAGTTGTTCATTTTCATTACTTAGTATATCAAATTAAAATTGTTTATGTTTTTTACTTTCAATAAACTTTGAAGAACAAAATATTATTTTTTATTCAAGCAATCAGTTAGTTGACTATTACCAACGAAAAAACACGTAAAAAAACTAAAAATTTCTAAAATAACTTCAAATAACAGATTGGCCCTAGGTAGTGAATTTTTTCTAATAGTTCAATTGCTAAGATGTTCGAATTTATTTATTTCAGTTATAATAAATATTTCAACTTATAGCTACGTTGTGATAGATATATCATTTATGTGTCATATATTGTCTAAATCGTGGTATTAAATTTCTCCAATTAACCACCGACAATTATAGGAAACTACCAACAGCGACAATTATAACAATAAATATTGAATTTTTCCTATCAAAAGCAACTACGAACAGGCTAAATTTGGAGGATACAGTAATTCAAAGTGGCACTCTCCACGAAAGGAGCAGCGTCACTAAGCGGATTATTGTGACTACAGATTTGAAGAGACCAATTAAGTACCAATTCGAATCGTAGAAGGCTTTCAATGTTTGATTAGTAGTAACATCGGTTTTTGGTTGAAAACTTTTTTTATGAAAGGAGAAAAAATCCATTATGGACACGCTTCCTATAGTAGTAGTCCTACTGACTTACTCTAGCTGGAACTCAAGCAAAATAATAGCCAAAATTTGGATTATATGGTCATCCTAAGTTGCATTCTCTACGAAAGAAGTTCTAGTTGGAAATCAAGGAAATTAATAGCTAAAATTATATGATCCTCCTAAGTTGCACTCTCCATGAAAGGAGTAGCTTCACTAAGCGGATTATTGTGTGTAAGAATTTAAAGTGGCTAATTAGTTACCAATTAGAACCGTAGAAGGCTTTCAGTGTTTGCTGTCAACAGTAACATCGGTTTTACTCTAGAGGTCCTTTCTTCAATTTAGTGTAGAAGTTTAGATCGAGCTCTTTGATAAACTTTAGGACATTCCAAAATTTAGTGTCATATCTATGTATTTTTTAATTAATCTTGAAAAGTAAATAAACTAAACTAGACATGTTAAGTTACATTATATTGCTTTTATTCAATTTTCCATGATGATCTGCTGAATATGATAAATCTTCAAAACACGAACTAAACTTGTACGTTCTTTGAATACATTTAATAATCCCTCGAAAATTTCACTCTATTACTAACCTCTTTCTATTCTTCTGTTTTCAAAAAGTACAAAGCTGTGATAAATGAATAGTTTTTATTATAATGCATACTTATTGATTAAGTTTAACCTTAATTTGCATTTTTAATACATGGCATCTGCAAAAAATCTAAGTTAGCTAAAGGTACAGTCTACATCACTATTAATATTCGTTTTAAGCTCACTTTTGAAATTCAGGGCCGCGCTTACCAATAATTTGAAATATAAAGTGTATTAGCATAATGGTTACAAACGTTTAAAAAGGGTAGAGTGTATCTAGATGATGGGAAATGATACTGAAATGCATAGAGGGAAACCTTTTTTTAGCGAGGTACTATGTCATCTTCTAAGTACGGATTATTTTCTATATTACTAGTTTTAGGTACAAACTATTTACATCTTCTTGGATCTTTATAATTGATTCTTTCTTCTTGCGAAGTTGGATTCAATAGAAAGTTTCTGCTTTTGAAATTCAGTAAAATTTAATAATAACCCATGAATAAAATAAAATTATTCACATATAAAATAAGCTCCCTACAGTTTACACAATGGAGAAAGGAAAAAGTGTTGACAATTACACCAATGATAAAAACGATAGGAACACAGAGAAATAGGACGTTTATGCAGATCAAGGCTCTTAAACAAGTTTTTTTTGTTCTAAAACGTTTATTTAAATTGGTCAGATAGTTTTAAACGGCAAGGGATAACGAAAAATCCATACTCTTTTTGTTTAATTAATAAATATAATATAATAATATTTATAGAGAATTCTAAAGGATGTCTTTTGACATAAACTTTTAGTAATTAGATTATTTGAGTTGTTCGAGGTAAGTTCTTTGATATTGGTGTAGGTTTAGAAATATTTATATTAACTTGCTTGAAGCATCGACGCATTCTAATGAGATTATCGGTATGCTTTTTTATCTCAATTACCTCACAGATTATTATTTTTGAAAAATACAACTAGGGAAATAATGTTATCGAAATTAATATAATTTTCTATTGTCCTGCAATGTTTGATAAGGAATTAAAAAAATATCTTTCTCGAAGAGTTTGCATCTGTAATATTCAAAATAAATAAAGTTTCTGGAGAGTTAAGAAATTATTTGGTTTTACCTGACTGGTATATACAGTTTTGATGATGTCGTTTTAATATTCCATAGATTATTTCAGTCATACATTATTTATTAAAATGCCATGTTAAAAAATTCTTATAATATTACGTATATTGTCTAAATACGTTAGCGACTTTGGCAGCGGTGAAACCATTTTCGACTAAGGATGTCTTGATTAAACGTCATAGAAAGAGAGCTGAGACAGTTTTTAATAAAAAAATTTTTATAAAAATAATAATATGATGAAGTGTCATTGAGATAAGTCTTGGTATTAGTTAGTTTTTTGTATATATATATATATGGGCCAATAGGCCATTAGAACATATTTTGATTATCTTGCTGAGGAATGGAAATTATATTTTCGTTCTATTTTAGTAGTGATTTTAATTTTTAAGATGAATATTATTAAGACATTTAAAGAGACTTTTGAGCTTATCTAGAAAGCGTGATCACATCATAATTTTGCTACCAATGTAGTGTAACTAATACTTTCAATGATTTGGTTTAAAAATAATGGTAATACTTCTCTAATGTGTCCTTAGTAAATGCCATTGTACATTATACAATATATCTGCAGTTGGAACATTTTGCCTTTATTTTGATTTCTGAAGTTTCATTTCTTACCAATTGCATGCTTAAAATAGAGATAAAGAGATATTAAGTCATTAAAATTAATATAAATTTTTGCGAGATCTATGAAGTACTTATTATGAATTATTTATAAAAGATTTAGTGATTGATTGGATTGGAATGTTTTAGTGGGGGAGCCTTAGAAGCCAACAAAAATTGAAAGTTTTCTGTCTGGTATGTGTATGTCATAAAAGCCACATATTTTGAAGCATTTAGAGAACTTTCCGTGCATTTCGATTGTTTGTTTTCGCTAACGAGAGGTAGCTGTATGATATATATATATTACATATTTATTAACAAATTTTTGTACATATTTACATTGTAATAGTGAATAATGAATAATGAATGAGGTGTTAATGTATTAATTTGTCAAAAGGCTATCGACCAGAGGTCTTTCTGCCTTGTGCTGTCCAGTCATATGGCGTCAGTCGTTATTGCGTAAAAGGATGAAATGAAATTAAATATGGTTGAATTGGGATTTTTAAATTTAGGGTTTATACTAGGGTTTCTAGGAAGACAATATTGGGATAATATATGGAAGCTGAAAAGATTTTTGGAAAATTTTTCTGTTAGGAATCGAAGGCGTTCTAGGATAGGGATAACTAAAGTGGTATCATAGAGGAGTTGATTAGATGGATTGTGTAGAGGATTAAGAGGATGTCGGAGTTTGGTTAGGGTACGGAGGGATGCTCGCTCGCTAACTTCAATATTACGGGTGGTTGGATTATTGGAATTGGTATAGAGGGCACAACCATAGTCGAGTAGTGGGCGGCATATCATTTTATAAATTCTAACAGCTGTGCTAGTATTAATTCCATTGTTCTTATAGGTTAAGCTCCTAAAGCATTTTGCCCTAGAAGTTATTTTATTTTTTATTATAGCAGTATATTTTTTGAAATTGATTTTTTGATCTATGGTTATGCCCAGGTATTTAACGGAAACTGAAGGAGGGATCATAGTTTGGGAAATAAAGACTTTATGGGGTGAATTATTGGTGCGATGATAAGGAATTAGGAGTTGTGATTTGTGGGGATTGATTTTAATGCGCCATTTTGCAAACGATTGTTGAAGGGGTAGCTGTATGATTTTCACTTTATTGATCTTTCCCAGATATTTAGATAAATTTTTAGGCACCGTCTACCAATAAGTTATTATTTTTTTGTATGTCGATTTGTTAGGATCGAACAAGGTAATGTCACAGACCTTTAACTGCCGGTGTGATTAGAATATTTTTCTTTCGAAGTAAATTATTGAAGACCGAAAATTTAGTTAGATTGGATTAGGATTACTATGAAGATCGGAGTACTTGAACCACTTCTTTTAAAATAATTTTTGAATTATTACTAATAGTATTACGGAAAATTTATAGAACGTTACATATAATCAAGAGCGTTTCCAGTCAACTGGCTTAGGGGGGATGATTTGAAAAAATGAAAATATTTTTTTATTCCAAAAATAAATAAAATATAATTCTATTATTTTTAAATATAAACAAAATAATATCACACCTGAAATATATAAAATCATAATAATATATTTTGTAAAATTTGAAACAGATTTTTGTAACTAAATTTATTAAAAAAACGATTTTCTTTGCTTTTTAATAATATTGTCAATATTAATATCCATAAATCAATGAATATGTAATACAGCTAACTCGGTTAGACTTTTTTGAGACATAGTGGCTCGCAGCCATCATTTGAATCTTTTCAGTGCAGAAAAACTTCTTTCTGCAGAAGCAACGCTAACAGGAAGAGTACATAATATTTGTAAAATTATTTTTATGTTCAGTAACTATTCGGGTCATATTTTCTGTATACATCTAAAGCATTTTCTGGTAATTGTTCTTTGATTTTCTTTTTCTTTTGCCATTGTAATTTCCAAAATGCCAATTCAGACTTAATTGCTATTGCATATGTTACGTTTTCAGGTAAAATTTTATTTAAATATGTTGCAACAGATTTTGAAGTGACATCTAAATTTTCGCCAGTTTGTTATCAATAAAACACTAGGTATTGTTGTGTTAAATTTGAACAAATTCATCGTGTATTTATTAAATCTGTATTGCAGATCTGTAATAATATTATTCAGGAGAGGTAAATATATATTAATTCGATAATAATCCTCTGTTCAGTTCAGAGGAACTTAAAACAGCGAACCACGTACATGCAAAAGTCCATAAAAAAGTAAATAAGTAGTGTTAACATATATAAAACTAAAAGGAAGTGGGAAATAAAGAAACAAATGAGTACAAAAAGAGAAAGAGATATCGACAGCCCTAATTATGGATTCCAAGGATTCCAAATGAGCAATGGAGAATAGAAAAAGATAGAAAATCGAAGCAGTGAAACAAAACGTTGTCAACGGGATACAAAAATAAAACAAAGGAAGATGAAAACAGAAAAAAAACTCACGGAGAATGAAAATCTAAATATATCTAAGAACGATGTGATAATGGAGGAATTAAAGAGCATGTTTAAAGACTCGATGAGAGAAATGACAAAGAACTAAAAGAAGAGAGAGAGCAAAAAATATACAGGGGAAAGTATGGAGATGAGAACAGAAACGAAAATGGAAAAACAATTATAGAATTATGTATAGCAAACAACCTCATTGTGACAAACACAAAATTCAAATACATACATAAACACACTAGAGAAGTTAAACTAAGAAAAGAGAAATAAAATACTACTCCTTAATAGACGCAGAAGAATGGAAAAGGTGAAAGATGTTAAAGTAATAAGACAAGCTGAAATAGGGAGCGACCACTACTTGGTAAAAATATAAATTAACACAGAAGCTGATAACTTGAAGTATACGAAGTCGAAAACAATAATAAAAAAACACATAAAGCCAAAAATTGAAAAGAAAGAAACTAGGAATGAATACCAATCAAAAATAGAGAAAAAGACAAAATAGAAGGAGAAAAGAAAAAGACCAAAGAAATCATAAGTGAAGCAGCCTAAGAAAGATGTAAAACAATCACTATATCAAACAAACAGAGGAAGAAAAACAGGTGATAGTCAGAAGAGGTAAAACAATTTGTAAAAACAAAAGAAGAGAATTGGAAAACTTAAACAAGGAAACAAGGAAAGAATAAGATTATAGAAGATATATAATAGCAAATAAAAATGTGGAACAAAAATTCAAGATAGCAAAAAAGCAATCCTGGGAGCAGTTCGTTAAGAAACTCAAAGAAACGTTCACAGAAAACAAAAAGATGTTTAACATCACTATTAAACAAATGAGCAATTAAAATACATTAACCCAGCCAAGTATAAAAGATAAAAACGTAAATATAATAACAGAAGAAAATAAGATATTAGAAAGATGGAAAGAATTCTTTAATGAAATAACCAAAACAGACCAGCACGGAGATATAGAAGGTGAAACAAATGGAGGAATCAACGAAATAAGAATCGAAGAACTGGAGGAAGCAATCAAAAAAAATAAAACTAGGAAAATCTCCAGGTATAGATAACATCACAGCCGAAATAATGAAATATATGGGGAAAGGGGAAGGAAGAATTCTTGGAAATAGTAAATGACATTATCAAAAATCACAAGATACCCGAGGAATGGAACAAGGGAATTATAATATCCATACACAAAAAGGAGACACAAAAATATATGATAACTACAGAAGTATTACACTCACAATCAAACCAGGGAAAATTTTTACTAGGTTAATAGAAGCAAGAATAAGAGGAAAATTAGATCAAAAGCTGGGAGAAGAACAACACGGATTCAGAAAAATAGAAGCAAACAAGATTTAATATACATAATGAGACAATTAACAGAAAAGATGATTAAAAAGGGAAAAGATTTACACATATGCTTCATCAACCTAAAAAATTACAGAGTAAGAAGAGACGACATATGGCACATACTCGAGACAAGAAGGATAAAAAAAGCATTATAAATATAATAAAGAAATAACAAAAATAAAGTAAGAATAGGAAATAAATAATCAGAGGAGTTCAAGACCAAAACAGGACTGAGACAAGGATGTATATTAACCCCGTTACTATTTGCATCACTTAATGACGAAGCAATAAGAAATAGCAAACAAAGAGCCGAAAGCTAGGGATAGGGTATAGAAATATTAAAAACTATTAAAAATGCAAATATGTATTAATGTTTGCCGACGACATAACATTAATAGCAGATTCAGAAGAAAACCTGGAAATATTCAAAAAAGAGCTGGAAAAGATAAATATAATATCATCAAAAGAGAGCAATCACAAAATAGGGTTAAATACCTGGGATCAACAATAGAGGAAACAGGGAAGATAGAATCAGAAAAAGATGAAAAACTAGGCCAAGCAGGAATGATCTACAACACAATAAAGAAAACATTCTTAGAGAAAAAAGAGATTGCAAAAACAATAAAAACAGAAGTATATAAAAGACATTAACTGCTACATATAGTCCATCCGTTGGATGTTCCGTCCTATGTCACAAAATATCGCTTCGAGAAACGACACAAAAACATTCAGTCTGATAAAGTAAACCAAATGCGTTAGAAAAAGAACGCACTGTAAAACTTTCGTTTTTTGAAGCGATAGTTTGTGACGTAGGACGGAAGATCCAACGGATGGACTATAGTAGTGAATCGTGAGTAACCACAGAGAGTAATAACAAAAAAACCAATGCAATGGAAATGAGATACCTAAGAAAGATAGAGGGAATTAGGAAGACCAAGGGTTGGAACGAGCAAGTACATCAAGCATCAAGCAGCGGAAAGAAAAGGAATAGAATGGAAAGAAATAAGAAAATAGCACAAGCTACGCAACAGTGGTAAAGAAATGTAAAAGAAATTAACTGAGACATATTGTAGAAAATAAGTCTGACACCCATAATGGATAAAAGGGAAAAAGATAAATAAAAATAATCTGCTATAATAGGTTTATCCAGGATTGGTCTATTCCTCTGGCAAATTCAATGGGGTAAAACACTTGTTAAGTTCCATAATATTTTTATTTTCAGTTGCCTGACACGTGTTTCGATCATTCCTGATACAAAATTTTTGTACTTTGAAAATGAACAGGAATGATCGAAACACGTGTCAGGCAACTGAAAATAAAAATATTATGGAACTTAACAAGTGTTTTACCCCATTGAATTTACATATCTTGTTCCATCAAGAGTGTAGCTCTACCAGTATCAATTATTCCTCTGGCATTTCGTAATTCGCCGTTTTGTCACTTAAATTTGTAATTCGTTTAAAATATTGACTGCATCATTATAAATTGTTTAAAAGATGTGGCAGTATTTTTCCCCTTGTTGGATTGTTATTTATAAAGTTATTAGAGCAAGATTCATTTTATTTATTCTATTTACTCAAAGTCACTGTATTTCAAGAGACATTTGTGAAATATGTTTAATGGTTTTCCAAATGATTTTTTAAAGTTGTCACCAGATGCAATTCGAAATGTAGAATTTCACAAAATTTGCGCTCGTTTGTAATAGATTTTGTATTTAAGAGAGAACCAGCAGCACGATGATCTCGTAAGGGAATATTTTGTTTCCCCTAAATATGATACTTTTGATTATTGATTTTAATCTATGTCTATTTTCTTCAATTTGTCGAAGTCTTTCCATATTTAATTTATTTCTTATATCTCGTGATTTTATAAAACAATTTCGCATAAACAATTGAATTTTTATGGTAACACAACATTTTTACCTGATAATTTAGAATATTGAGATACTGTCTGAGATACTTATTTTTGCAATGGCACTTGTTGGTGCAACCCACCAAATTTTGTAAAAAAGAAGCAATATTTGCAAGAATCTGTTTAAATGATTAGAAAAGATTAACCAATTAAATTGTCTAAAATGTTTTCCAGACAAGTAATATTTAATATCCTTCCTACTTTTTATGTACAGAATAGGGTAAAACAAAAGTATCTTTTACAATTTAAAATTCGAAATTTCTCAATTTCATTAACATTACTAAATTTAACTATATGAATGTAAATTTCAACATTACTATATGTACATATTGTATGCTTCTTTTTCTCATGATGAAAACAACCTAGTGAAGATTTCTACTGCTAAATGTCAATGAAGATGTAGATGGATGATTTAAATTGACTGTTGACATAGATCGATCTTTATTTGTTGAAAAATCGTGTTTTTTTAATTTTCTGAACAAATGAATCCAACGTAAATTATCAATTTTCATTTACTAATTTAATTACAACAAAAATCAGGAATAAATTAATTTAAAAGAATGCATATATTATTCCTAAAATCAAAAAAAAAAAAATACCTTATGTATAATTGATCGAATTATAATAAATTGGTAATTTATCAGCAATCACTAAAAATTTAGGATTTACATGCGATGTGTAAACAGTTTCGGTTTCTATCTTTTACATTTAAACCAAGTAAGACAAGAAATATTATAAATTAAACTAAGAAATGTGAATCGCGCTCTTTTAATGTAAAACAATGTAACGATTTACGATACCAAAGAGGCGAATAGTATCAATATATGTCGGGTATTATTAGAAAGGGGAACCCCCCGTGCAAAGGAAGTCATCACTTTTCTAACGGTGCTTGCGCAGATAATTTTAATTTGTGTACATGGAAAAATGCACTGTCTTAGATCGCTGACTAGAATTACCAACAGTTAACTTGTTTGTTTGAAATATTAGTAATTTCTAAGAATAAACAAAATAAGCGAATAAATAATTCTTAGGGGGGGTAATTACCCAATTACCCCCCCCCTTGAATACGCCACTGCATATAATATGCAATGTTGTTAAAGGCTGGATCTAACGATTTTTAACTTCTAAATATTGTTAACCTGCACTTAGTTTTAAAAGCATATTGAGAAAGACTAAAACTGAGTAAACATTGATTAAATGATTCAATAGAAGGTTGATATTGATTTAAACTTTTTGTAATGCAAGACCAAGAATTTTATTTAAATAAACAAGACAATATAATAAAAGTAACTTTGTTATTTCTGCGCAACAAAGTAATCGCATTTCAATTTCGAATATCATAAACAGATATATAAATGCACGTGTGAACATTCCTCCTTCGGCCTCGCCATTACCACCTATAAAACTTTACGGCGTCCACACGTAAAACACCGTGCAATACCCTCTTATTATAAAGTTATTACGAGGTGGCCACATACAAACACGCAGCGTTGCGCTGGCAATAACATTTCATTTTCGGACAATGGTGGCCGACCGCGGAATGAAGAGATATCGTCGCGGTATGGTATGGTAAGGTGAGCGCGTGAAGGAGCGAGAGGAGGCGGACGGGATGTACCTTGAAGTGTCTGGACATTTGAGTTAATGAGAAGAGCAGCGCGTGTGGTCCCTAGTGGTCCATAATAATCATAATAACACAAGTTCGTGATGGCGGGCCTTTGTCCGAACCATCCGAGAGGCGGAGTCCCATCATCTCTTACACTCACAATCAGAATCGGACGCGACCTGTGAATTGTGATGTTCCTGGTAATCTAGAAACTGTATTAAACGTGTAAAGAATATGCAAATGCAAAAAAATGGAACATATTTACATAAATAGATAAAAACTAATACAATTATTTGATATTGTTTTCATTGTATGTTTTTATTTTTTTAATATGTTTATTTTGTATTATTTAAGAAAAATAAATAAATAAATTACAAGAGCAAGAACTTAAAAGACATGGAAATTTTTGTTTTTATTTACCTCAGAAATTAGAGGTTCCAAACATTTTGAAAATTTTGAAAATACTAATCGGCTATTGTCTCTAATAATTTAATCTCCAATCTCCATTTTGTTGTGATTCTTAATAAAAAATTAAATGTTTAATTGTGAAGGCGTTTACTTTGTGGTACAATAAATTAAATTAAATTAAATGTAATCTGAACACTTTTAATTTGTTGTTATTATTTACATTTATAAAAATAGTACTAAATTTTATTGCTTAATGTATATTGATAATATATTAGAATCTGAAACATTCAAGTTAATCGAAATATTCTGGAGTTAATTATATTGTTATTATAATTAAGATAAATAATTTTAATTCTATGTAATTAGTTCAAATACCATGAATATCAAATTATTGGGTTACTTGATAACGAATAAAAAATGTGATATTTTGGCTATTACATCACGAAACGTTAGAAATGTGGACGTTTTTTACCCAATGCCTAGTTCACGCTTTCGGTCGTAGGCCTGTTTCTACGCTTTCGTTCATAATTGATTATCCCTGGAAATCAGTAATTTAATTTAATGTTCACTGAAATAAAATAAGAATGGTTACAAAAAGTACCGGATGTTGCAATTGTTACGGGTAAAAGCAGATACGTGAAAAATACATAACATAAATATTAGAGTATATTTCATATTATACATCAGTTGTACTCCAAAGTACATAAAAAATATTTTAGAATGATATTAAATTGCTTAGTTATTTTTATCAATTTTAAGATTATGTATTGACATTGCGTCATTAATAAGCCTGTCGACGTATAATTTCTTCTAGAAGTAAGTAATACATGTATCTAATGTGATTTAGAATAATTTATATATTGGTCAATAAACCATAAATTATCGCGCATCTATTGTTAAAATAATATAATACCTCATCTTGTTATAATTAAATATGGAAATTCAATTGGATAATTACTTTTTTCTTTCTGAAATCGTTTTTTTTATTAAATAAGCTCATAATAAAATAAATAATATGAAATCTCACAAAACTGGAAACCAATTATTATCACCAAAAAAATATAACAAAAATAACAAGCTGAAGTTGTCAAAAATATAGTTACAAATAATTAGAAAAAAACACGAAAACATTTCGCAAATCTACAACAAATGAGTTTTATTAAGACTACAAAACAAATCACTTTTTGAAACAACTACTTCTTTGGCTATATATCGACAGACATTGAATGATACAAAAGTAATTTATTTCTGTAAAATAAACTAGAAATGGTTGAATGTGCGTTAAATAATTTATTTGTGAGTGTCTACGGTATGATAAATTTGGAACAAAAAGTGAATTTAGATTAATGTAATTAAAATAAATTAGCAAAAGTAAGTAAATAATTTAACACTCAAGTTTACAACCACCTGCAGACACGTGTTTCGATCTTTGGATCTCGTCAGTACAGCTTTATTATAAAATTGATTTTAAATACAAATAAAAATAAATTATTTTCATGGTAAAAGAGGAGTTATGATAATTATACGCAATACAATTGTTTTCAAAGAGTGGCACATAAATACAAATTTCGATAATAGAATTGAATGTTGTGCTATCACAGTTACTATAAATAACAACCAAGTTAATTTGTTAGCAATATATAAACTCCCTCATATAATGACAACAATTACAGATTGGAGCAATTTACTTCTACCAACCAATCAGTTCTGTATTATAGCTGGTGACTTTATCGCACAACATACACTATGGGGCTCACTATACAATAACAATGAACGTGTTGCCTTGTCAAATGCCACAAATAGTTTATATTAACCAGTACTAAACACAGGAGAAGGCACCCGCCTTATTTCACCAGGTCAACGTAAACCTGTAGTGTATATAACCATATCATCTGAACCTATCTCTTCTGCTATATACATAATGGGAAATACTAGAAGATACACTAGGCTCAGACCACTTCCTATAATAATAACTGTAAATGATGAGGTTAATAGACAATTCAGAAGGAAAACAATGGCAAACGAACAGAGCAGACTGGTGCGAATACTCTAATACCATACAACGAACCATGAAAAGTAATCATAATGATCCATGTGGACCGCATTTTCTAACAACAGCGATAGAACAGAGCGCAAACCACCATATTCTACAAATAAAGCATTGCGAATATAATAAGATACCTCTCTGGTTGAATGAAAATTGCCTTAAATAAGCGAAGATCTGCTTTTAAAGCTTATAAAACAAACTCAAATTACGATAATTTTATGGAGGCAAAGAAAGCAGTAACAACGGCAAAAAAATGTATAAACAAAATGCAAGACAATCCTGGATTCATTTTTGTGGTAATTTGAATAAAATTACACCTATGAAAAAAGTTTGGAAGAAAGTTCAAAAATTTCTGGAAAAAACACTTCAATCATCCCTTCCCATATCCCTAATTCCCTTCTTGATAATATGGTCCTACTATCAGTTCTATTATGTTTTCCTTCCTTCACATAACCTTATTTCTACCATCATCTAACAATTCCATGTAATATTACCGAGTTTCAAATATCCATTAAAAATACCCCTGGAATAGATGGAACAACATATGATATGCTCAGACAACTACCAGAGAATGCCAAAAATACCTTCTCAATATATATATAACAACTGGTGGAACAATATGACTTACTATAAAGAATTTAAGAAGGTATTTTCTATTCTTAAGCCAGAACAGAAGAAAGAAGAAGTCACATCAGATAGACCCATATCCCTACTAACGTGTATACTTAAAGGGTTCGAGCGGATGATAAATCGAGGACTGAAATGGTGGTTGGAACATCATAATAAATTACCTATTCGTCAATATGGTTTCCGACATAATACCGGAACCCTAGATGCCATTAATGAACTTGTTACTAACATTCAGTATCATTTTTCGAAAAAACTTATATCATCCCTGCGTATTTATCGACTTGAAAGGGGCATGTGTGAATCTAAACATACATCGAAATAAAATTACACATCCAGCAACACCTCATAAGGTCGCCATAAATATCATTGCACTGTTTGCTAGACACTAATGGTAAATTAATAGGCCCTCGAACAACATCAGTTGTACTTCCTCAAGGTTATGTTTTCTCCCCCATATTGTTTAACATATACAGAACTAATTTGCATAATCTAATTTCCGGAAATTCGAAGTGTATTCAATATGCCGATGATCTTGTAATTCATGCTAAATGCAAAACTCTAGAAAAATCTTTTCAAACATGTAGAAATATTATGCAAAAATTTAACAACTGAACTTTTCACAATGGATTCTCTATCTCTGCGCAAAAATCGGCAATCGTTTTATATTCGAGACAGGATGGAACCCATAGAAACAACATCACTCTATGTGGAATAAATTTTCCTATGCAGCAACAATACAAATATCTTGGAATTATAATAGATAGATAATTAAAATGGAAAAAACATATAGAATACATTGTAGGAAGATGTGAAAGAGCTATTAACATTATTCGAACCGTTTGCAAAATGAATTGGGGTGCTGATCCATCTACAGCGCTGCTCTTTTATAAAGCTTATATGAGATCCATTATGGTTCCTCAGTATATGGTTGGGAAAAATAGACAAGGTTCAACAAAAGGCCCTAAGAATAGCTATTGGTGCTATGATTTCATCACTGATTAATGCTGTATTAGCCTAATGTCAGGAACCCTCTTTATATATAAGAAGAAGCTTTTTGGTGAATAAAACAGTATTAAAATATAGGAAGGTTCAAAATTGTCATATTTTAAATCCACTGGCTACATTAACATCAAATACATTGGCAAATGCTTTTTGGAATGAGAAAAATACGCCCCCTCTGGTTGATGCCTTCATCCATACACGTCACTTTTCAGGGTATATGGAAACCGATAAAATCTATCATTTTCAATATGATTATGATTTATATCTCATCAATATTACGCCAGTTTTTCCCAAATATGATGGAACTTGTAACAACTTTTATAAAAACGTTATTCAATCAAAATTTTCCGACAGAACATTAATATTTACGGACGGATCTGAAACCACAGTAAGAGTAGGATACTCGTTCTTTACTTCTCCTTTACAAATTGCATACAGCAATATAATCAACAAGAAAGTATAGATAACAATTTTAATGTGGGCTAAAAGTCATTCCGGTATATTGGGCAATGAACATGCTGACAATTTAGCAAGATTAGCTTGCTTTGAAAACAGATGCAAAACATCAATGGGAACTGCAGTGGATGCAAATGAAACCCACGCAAAATAAATCCCTTTACGCCGCCCTTACAAACTTCTCCTCCCACATATCTGACAATTATATTATGCGTTACTATCACTAGACTTAAAATTAATCATGGCTCCTTTCCAAAACACTTATATAAAATTGGACTTGAAGAAGACTCGTTGAGCCTATGTGGACTCGAAGGTCCAATAAATCACATTATTTACAAAGTTTACAAATTTTCCTGTGAATATTACACATTTGTTAACATTTAATAAAAGAGAAGTTAATTTCGCGTTGTTCGAATTCTTTATAGAAACAGAAATTAAAATTTAAGCACTACATTAACATCATGTATCTACTATTCAATGTTCTTCAAGAGCTCTTTCCTGTGTTGTAGTGACCTGAGTGTCATGACGGCCCTCATCGACTACGTACTCCTTTCTTGTAATGCAAATGTCTAATATCTTACATTACCATATAAAATAAGTTTTTGTTATTACTTCTGTAAAAGATAATAATATCCTAAAATTGGTAAAACTTCAATAATATTATTCTGAACTATATACTAACCCTGTCGTTCAGTCACGACTAACGCCTAAGTCAATTCACCTTAAAAAAATAATCCTAAATACAGTAATTTTGATGATTTCGTTCGAAAAATCAGTTTCCACTTATTGATCTTCAGAAATCGATTTTGCAAACCCTCTTCACTGTGCATGGTCATTAGGCTTCATATCTTATGACTATTCAATTTATATAAACATAGAGGCGCAAATCTTTAGTTAGTATATGCTGTGTAGAACTTTCTTCCGCGAAGAATCAGACAATCTTAAATTACCCTCAACCATATTCACAAAAAACTCTTTTAAGATTACAAGGTATGCTCAATTATATTATCGAGTTATTAAAAACTAAATCAGAATATTAGCACCACTAAAAATTGTTTTTACAAATAAAAAGATTTGCAAGAATTTAGTTTGGTTGTCAGAAGTCTTTTGAATTAATTAAAGGCACTTTGATCTAACCAAGGTTATATTTTTCCTAATTCCAAAAGCTCGCTAAATATAATGGTTGATGCACAAAATTATGCTGCTGGTGCTGATTTACAAGAATATATTTTAAATGGGAATTTTAGGCCAGTGACTTATTTATCGCAGACCTTTTTAAACAAAACAGAAGCATAGTAATTTTGGTCGCGAGTTTTTCGACATCTACTTAGCAGTGAAACTTTTTGTTATTATCTAAAATATAACAATCACCATAATCCTATCATCGCTATCTAAAATTCTGTGCGTTCCTGACCATGTGAATCACGCTATTTGGATTACTGATTATTTACTGCTGACTTAAGATATGTTAAAGGTTTAGAAAATTAAGTAAAAGACACATTGTCGCGTGTTAAAATAGACATAAAATTCATCCGTCTCGAAGAACTCGTTGCAAGCACAAAGCAAAGAATTAATGAACTTGATCCAAAAAAAAAAAACACCAATAAAATTAGAACTACGAAATTTTCCCAATTTCCCCCAAACCGGTACTAATTGATACATTACTTAACAAAATTCGATCGCAGTATCATAATATCATTTCTGCCTGTCACAACCTCTCTCAATATTTTAAACATCAAAAAACTGCCTCCTTTGTGAGTTAAAGCAGTTTTTTTTTTAATTATTGACAGCGAATAATTTATGCTAATAACAGTCCTCAGCAATTATGTGACTTTTAATAAAGCGTACCTTTTATATACCACCAAATGCAGAGAATAATATTCTTTCCAAAATAATTGAGTATCATCTATTTCTTATCGTCTGTGAAGATTTTCCACTAGAAAGGCTTCGACGTTGGTTATTCAGCAGAGAAAGACGCGCTGCCAATTGTTGATTTTAATTCTTTCAGTGAGTTTATTCAGAACCCATTTACCTTCTTTCTAGATTATTTCTACCTTGTGTAGGCGCTCGAAAATCAATTTTCTGCGTTGGTGCTGAACTTCCAACGAGCATCTTCTCCAATCTGCAATTTGCAACTTTTGTTTACCACAGCGAATTAATGTCCCTAGACTTTTCCAAACATTTTCGCGCATTACGTCAATATTGACATTTTAGTGGCTCACTTCTGGATAACCAGTATGTTTAGTATTATGAATTAATCGAATTTGTTTGATATTTTCATTTACTCTCTTAACACTCGACAATATTAAATCACTATTCTGGCCGAATTATACAAAACTATGACCGCCAGACTTATTATTTTTTAAATATTGTTCAACAATTAAAACATGAAGATTTTTTAAAGCATTTTGATGTACGATGATTCTCACGTGTATTCTTGGTTTGGTTTATCCCACATATATTTAATTGTAGTCTTTAATATAAATTATAATAATAATAATAATAATAATTCTTTATTGGTGCTAGTAACTTTTGTTTTACGCAGGTCAAGTATTACAATGAATTACAATATAATATAGCCAAAATAAGAAAATTTAAATATAGTGTTTATGGAGAAGCTTAAGATTAGGTATATGTATAAATAAGTATCATTTTCATATTAAAACTTAAAGACTTAATAAAAAAATAAGTATAAAAGCTCGAATTATTTGTGAAAGTATGTAAATATAATTAATGTAGAAATAAAAGTTAATGACTAAGTAAGATCACAGGTATACAATTTAAAATTGATTGTATAAATAAAACTTAAAAACTAAATCAAATCAGAGGTATAAAAAATAAAATCATTGTATAAGCGTATGAGTAAAAAGTAAGGAATAAAATTTAAAATATGAAGTGTATAGATTAGTTCTAAAATGATAAATAAGCATATGGATTAAAGCTGTGGTGACAGACAAGTGTATTTAAAATAATGTATTGTACAATTAGAATGAATTAATTTATAATATTAATGTTATTAACATCAACAAAATTTATAATCATTGGTCTGAGCTTCATTTAACGTGTAAAATGCTTTTTCAATAAGATATTTTTTATAATGTGCTTAAATTGTTTGATGTTTAGCGATTTAATAGATTCAGGTAATTAAAGTTAAATATTTTAGGTCCATAAAAATGTATACCATTTGTGGATTTATTCAGACGCATACGTTTTACACATATATTTGCCTCTGTTCGTCATGGTCATCTCTATCTCTGTTTACATTATAGGACGAAATATTTTTTCGAACATGCATGAGACATTCTAGAACGTACAATGATGGTAATGTCAGAATGCCTATTTCAATAAACTTTGCCCTACAGTCTTCCTGATACTTTAGGTCAGATATTATCCCCAAGCTAATATGCCACAGACAAGGTGAGATTGACATACCGCAAAATATGCAGTTCGTAAAACATTTAGTTAGAGATTTATCTTCAGTTCGCAACAAAAATATGCAGCGACAAACTTTCATTGCGGTAATTTTCCCGTCATCATGCCATATCAACGTATGATCAAGGCATATGCCTAGGAAGTTTACCGTAATTAGTTTAAAAATCTCTGATCGAAGTGAAAATATCAGATTTACTGTTTTTGTTTCGTTTAAGGATAGTCTGTTTTTCTGGAACCAACTGACGATATCGTTTTTGCACATTATATGTTCATTAGATATCTGAGCAATATGTTTTGATCTATTAATAAAAGTAGTGTCATCTGCAAAATGAAAAAAAAAATGGGCATTCTATTGCAGAAGATAGATCATTCACATATAATGAAAAAATTATCGGTCTGAGTATAGACCTATAGAGGTATTTCATATGATTGGATGATTGATGGTTTATAGCAACTATCTGATGCCCTTGATTTAAGAAGGATCTAATTAGACGACAGCTACTTGGATGGAAATTGTAGAAGTATAGCTTTCGTAGGTGAATGTCGTAGTAATACATGGTATTGTCTCTTGAACGGAATTTTATCTGTGGGATTATCTGTAAAGCTTCGTATTTTGTCGTTGTCGTGAAGACTGTTGCAATATTATGTCTCATGGGTCCTCAGGTGATTCTGGATATTTTTATTATTTGTTTTATATGATATCGCTTTCTCTACATTCATATTGACCTTTACAGATTGTTCAGATATAAGTAATTTGATCGATGGCAATTAGGACAAGCCAAGTCGTCTAAGATGTAGTGTAATTTAGTTCCTCTGTGTCCAGAGCTATGGTCGCATTTCTTTTATCTGTAGGTAGGTAGAATCAATCAATATTTTGGCGTAATGATTGTAAGGCCTGAAATTTTTCTTGCCTAATAGTTTATTGGGGCGGCATAGCTCCTTTAAGAAATTTTATGGTGTCTTATTGGATTATTCCAGCGTCATTTCGGTTTAATTTACTAATTGCTATTTCTACGCTGTAAAAAATTCCTTGGTCGGAATTGTTATTGGAGTCAATATAAAATATGCTCTTTTTTCAAATCGAGTAGATAAATTTTAGACGGCCCTTGGTTTCGTTGTGTTTAATACGCA
The DNA here is from genome assembly GCA_963969525.1 of Ontholestes murinus. Classification (NCBI taxonomy): domain Eukaryota; kingdom Metazoa; phylum Arthropoda; class Insecta; order Coleoptera; family Staphylinidae; genus Ontholestes; species Ontholestes murinus. The sequence continues at coordinate 28,675,983 of OZ018391.1, forward strand.
TCTGTTGTTTGATGAGGTGATCAAGAATATTTGAAAGAGGAACTATCTAAATTCAAAAAAAAAAAATCTTGCGTCTAGAGGCATTTAAATTACATATCCACTTTAAATTAAGCACAACATTGTGGCCAATTGAGTATCTCTTCCTTGCAGGATCTACACATAATTGCAGATTCACAATTTTTGTTTAATGTGATAAATGGGATTGTCGACTGCCGGAAATTTTGAAAAACGTAGTAAGGTTATTTTTCGTTTACCAATACATAGAACTAACTACGGCTATCATTAACATTTGACGAAAATGATGAGAATGACCAACAGACTGCAGGAGAGAAATAACTTAACTTAATAATGCTCTTTTGCAACAAGTCATTTGCAAGAAATCTGTGCATAATTAACCTAGGCGAGGTTAGGTAGGTTATTTCCACTTTTGTTATTATTTGAGGAATTGTTTTTTTGTGCGGTAACATGTCTGTGTACGTTGTAAGTATATCCAGTGTATTGGATTTTGTCAAATGTTGTAATATATTTAATGTTATTTTTTGTAAACTAAAAGAAACTTCCCGTTGATTAATTAATAAATTAACTTATAATCTTACATTTTTTCCTAAAGTAGTTTCAAACTCTTAGTTTGTAGGAATATTACAAGAAGTTTCGCTTCTTATTAGTTAGGTATCCTTTCGGTTTATATATTTTTATTTTTTATGTATTATATCAGAACCAGAATTTTCGAAAATATTATCTATGTTAATGTCCAAAAAGTGAATATTTAAAGAACTAGTGACGATAGTTTAAAAAATGCAACACACAGTTTTTTAAGATATCTCATTATATTAATGGATTTAAAAGACCTTCAAATTATATCTTTAATAAAGCTCCAAAAAATCCTTATTATTTAAAAATTAAATATATCCGACATTCAGAGGCACGGTATATTCTGGCAATACCCCAATCAATTATTACTATAATAATATAATTTATAACTACTATTTCGAGTGATTGCTAGAATATTTTTAAAACACAGACCTCGTAGATATTATAGAATTTCACCAAGTAACAGCCTCATCACAAATTCACAAACATCACTTGATTATTTCTTTTTATCCTTACGACTTTTAATTTAATTGTGCTAGATTATATATACAAGATCGTAGAACACAAAAACAAGCAATTGAGAAATCTGCTTATTATTAGATTTCTTGGGGAACACATTCTTTCTTAATTAAGTATTTCAAAACTTTACCGTAGATTTGAATTAAGGTGCTTCGAACTGATATGCGTCTATAATTCGATAATACGTTTCTTCTTCCCCTTTTCTGAATGGGTTTTATCCATGACGTTTACCAACCTAGTAGAATTGCTTTTTAATTTTATCTTTTACTTCTTTAAGGTATAGCTTTGATGTTTCTCTAATATTAGTTCCGCAGATATTTTTTAGATCCAATCGCATTCATTTTTTTTTATTTTCTTTACAGCTGTTATTATTGTGTATATTGTCTTGATAAAATAATCAAGTATGCTTTTCTAACCTCTTTCAGTTATTTTGCATTATTTTTTACCATTTCTTTGATTTTATAGTATTTATTCTAAAGTTATCATTTTAGATACTGAAAGTTAATTAGTTTTATTCTTAGTATTTGATTATATTGCACCATACTGAATCTGGTTGATCTGTTAGCCACTATATGGTTCAAGTTATTTTTATCTAATTACGAATTTCATTTAGCCTTTTAGTGCAATATTTTATATATTTTCAAACTAAATAATAAAAATGTCATCATGCCTATTTGAGCAAACGGCTGATATTGTTTATAACAAATTATTAGGCTAAATAATTCGTTATCAAACATTAGTGTATCAGTGTATCAGTGAAGGTGTTCAGTTGCAGTGAAAATTTATACATTTGTACTTTGTTGTATAATTCACCAAAACGAAAACTATGAACAGATCCTTAAAAACCAGAAGAAAATTACCATTGACATAAACAATGTCTCCAAGTGTTGCGGTTAGCCAGCCTACTAGAACTTGCCTTTAAATTTTTTTTTCTATTGTAGAAATTGGATATTAAAACAAAACAATACAACATACATTTTTAAAGACTGCACATATTCATCAATATCCATCAGCAATTCATAAAGTTTTAGAACTATATAACAATTTAACATTTAGAAAACACAACATAATAATTCAATCAATTAAAAAATGGTTTCTGCCTTTCATCAATGATAAATAATATTGCTAAAATTTAATTGTATTTGTATTTATTGGATAAAAACATCATTTAGTTGGTTTATGAAAAGTGGGACCAATATAAAATATTTATAATTCTCATAATAAATATACATTAACAACTTATATAAAGAATATTTATTCTATAACATTCTTAAGGTGTTTATTACTACAATTTCAATGTCTGTATGATTTTATCATTTTAATTCTCCGATTTTAAAATACCCTATTACCTGATTATATATAAACTTGTAAGTTTATTTTCTAATTCACTCTTGATAATGCCTTTAAAAGCGAAACTATAGTCGAGCAAATATAGAAAAATTGTGAAACAAACCAAGTGTAATTTAATTTAAACCTTCATCAGTAATATTTCATTTACTTCTTTACTAATATAAATTTCCAAATATATTTATTATAATTAATTTAATTATCTTGAAGTAATGACACACTCTCAATAAAAATGTACAATATATATTTTATTTTATTGCTTAATTGACTGCGAATCACAAATAGCATGCCTACTATAGTATGTCAACATCCTGTAGGCAGCACTCATTTCCACGTATTTATTGCTTAATCATAAATCGCATTAATGGTCCATCATTAACCAATTTAATAGCGTATGCACCCCGACAGTAAGATGAAATAATGGAGCCGTGTGCAATGGATGGGAACAAATAGGCAATCGATTTTATCCGCACATCGTACTTATAATTTCTGGATAAGTTACGGTATCGTAACAGTAATCCGGTGTACAGTTATACGCGATGTGTGCGCTCTTGATGAAGTTTTACGATCTCGTCCGTTTTCAAAAAACCCAATAAACCTCCTCGTTTATTATAACCGCTCGCAATTAATTCATCTCTACGTATTTCTGAATATCTGTTAAGTGAGTTCCCATCGTTGCCGCTTTATTAATTAGAAAATATATCACGGTAATTAATTTTGTTAGATAATTACATCGTTAATCATTGTGTGAAATGGTTATTTCCTGTGTTTTCTTAACTAATATGCAAATTAGTCAACTATATTTTATATTAGTAATGTGGTGATTAAAACTGATTAATTGAAGCAATAATATATTTTTATTGAAAATGTGTTCTTCTGGTATTTGTTTTTTGGTGGAGGTGCCGGGAAATTATTTTTATTGTTAAAGTTTAAAATAATATTTACTAAATATTTATATATTTAGGCTTTAATCCATCACTAGTAAATAATACTACAGTAATTTTGAACATATATTTTAAATAAACTAACTCAAACACTTGATTTTACCACTATAACTTTAGTGGTAAAATCTAGTGTTTATCATGAATTAGCACGTAGTAAAGATCCTAAACTATTCTTAAGACATATTTTAACTATATAAGACTATAAGAAAAGTGTAAATACATTAACGTTGGTGATAGATTCAAATTATCATATCGTATGATTGTAAAATAGGTAAATCTAATAATATTACAAACAACAAACAGTTTATCGTTATTATATAATGGCCTAATGGATATTAGGCTATTGAATTTATAATAGACATAAACAATAGAAGTTAATGTATCTTGGACATTTACTCTAACAAACTCTATTATTTACTAATATTAATAGTTTCGACCGTTACTGCGTGATGATTCATAATATAAACACTAAACAAAAGTTTTACAATATTATCATTTCAGTAATTAAGTTCTAGTTTATCTTATCTTTTACCATTGAAATGCGAAACAGATACGAATATAATATGATTATTGTAATAGGCAATTAAAAATCCGATGATGGGGGCAAATAAATTTAAATAGATAATAATCAAAATGTAAAAATGAGTAAAAAATAATGCAGTCCATCTCTCAATCTGGAAAAATATGATTCTATAGAATTCTCTCAATATGAAAAAATAAAAGGATAATTAAGCACTTGGTTATGTTTCACTATTTTTATAATTCTCCGACTAGTTTCGACCGTTGGTAAATACAGGAAATAAAAGTAATGTTAATTGATTTAACTTAGAACTTAATTAAATATGGGATAGTTTCTTCTTTCTGTCAATTGTTAACTATTAATTATTAACTGCCAACTATTAATTACCAACTATCAATTGTCAATTATCAACTATCAACTCTCAAATTTTAATTTCAACACCCCACTATCCACTGTAAAGGATCAAATAGCCAACTAGCAACTACGAATTACCAACTATCAATTACGAATTGTCAACTATCAACTGTTAACTATGAAGTATTACTTGTAGTCAACTATCAATTGTTAATTATCATAAACATCTAACAATTTCTATCAACAATCCACTGTCAACTGCTAATTGTCAAACATAAATTTTTAAAGGACAACTATGAATTATTAACTATCATTTAACAGTTAAATTTAAATTATGAATTTTCAACTATTAAATGATAATTCTTAACTGTCAATTTTACACTGTCGATTGTAAGTATCTACTGTCAATTTTCAAATAGAAATGGTTGATTTTTAGCTGTCATTTTTAAATTACTAAATAACAACTGTCATCTATTGCTGTTAATTGTCAATAATCAACTGATAATTCTCCACTAACCCCTGGCAATTACCAAGTATCAATTAATGATTGTCATCATCACTATTAAAAAATGTTTAAATCTAGAAAATTTCTCTTCTATAAATAACGTTTTAGTACTTATAGAAATATTGTTACTCCGCCTATTAATAATGATTTCACGAATTATATTATGAATATTGAACACAATATTAAAAATGACCCAAAATAACTATGGGCATACATACAAAATGAGAAAAACACAACTAGACTACCAAGTGTCTTGAAATTTAATGATTCTCTGTTAGAAACACCATCTACGATTACTAATGCCTTTTCTACTCACTTTTCTAGAGTTTTCTTTTTAACAAAAGCATGCATATGAAATATTTCATCCAGCCTTTCCCACATTGTCGTGTCAATTTTTTGGAGAAGCTGAGTATGTAGTAGCAGTGAAGTCATTAAAATTTAACCTCACTATGGGAGTTGATAATATTCCAGCACTAGTAGTTTGCTGTTGCACATATATAACTTGATAATTAAATATAATTCCTTCCCGAACTGCTGTTAATAATCACGTATTACTCCTCTGTTAAAAAGTGGCGATAAAAGTGACATTTGTTATTACCGTCCAATATCAATTACAAGTAACTTCACAAAGATATTTGAGAAAATTTTATTTAACACTATTTACAAACATATTAGCAATATAATTTCACCACATCAGCACGGTTTTATATCTTACCTATCAACTATAACAAACCTGTGTAACTTTACAGATGTAGTTTCTCATGCACTAGATAATCGGCAACAGATTAACGTTGTATATACCGATTTTTAAAAGTTCATCACAATACATGATTTAAAAAGTTGTATGCATTTAATTTAGACTCTAAGCTGATCGCGCTAATTGCCTCATATTTGCATAGTAGGAAAAATTATGTGTATTAACTGGGAGTAAGTTCTAGGAAGTACACTTCTTTGAGCGGTGTACCACAGGGATCTGTGCTGGAACCATTATATTTCATTATGTTTATTAATAACGTACCTTCCACTTTACATAGTCTATGTTTATTAAATGCAGATGACTTAAAAATGTATAAAGTTATTACATCTGAACAAGATTGCATCGCTCTTCAAAATTGTCTTACCAAACTGGTTGCTTGGTGTACCCTAAATTAATTCCATTTAAGTATCGGTAAATGCAGTTATGACTTTTAGGCGGTTGTATAGCAATGTCAATTTTAATTATATTATTAATAATGTATCACTTGTTTGGCAAAAAACATTAAATATTAGTTTTTATAACCAGAATAAGTAAGGAGTGTTACAAAACAGTGGGATATATTCTTCGAAATACTAAACCATTTATTCATAACGATTGTCTTATGACTTTCTGTAATGGATAAATTCGAAGCAAATTAGAATATTTGGAATCATTATTATCACCGTTATTGTGAAGGAGTAGAAAGTGTACAAGATTTTTATTAACTGAATTCAACATCCCTTCTCTATCGAAGCATCGTAAAATTGGACAAAATATCTTTGTTTTTAAATGTTAGGTGAAATTCATGTTGCTGATCTGCTGAGTAAATTAAACTTATTTGTCCTACGATTCAATTGTAGACTCAGCAATACTTTTTACATCCAAGAAAGTAAAACAAACCATCGCTTAAGTCGCCAATTATTTCAATGTGTATAAAAATTACAGAAATATTGATATTTTTAACATATCTCAAACATCTTTGATAACATATCTAATTCTCTCATTCAATAGCTAATAAGTTATATGTAAGTTAGCAAATGTAATTATAAGTTATAATATTAACTGTTACTTTATGTATTTTTTTATATCTTTCGAATATATATTTTAATTTATATATGTAGTAGGGTTAGTTTAATTTAATTGTGCCGCATGTTAAACTTACGCTAGATTAATTTAAAATTATTCTGGAATTCGTTTTAAGTAACTGTTGGATAATAAACTCTTAATATTATTATTATTATTTATCTATTTCTGACATCAACTGTCAACTGTCAACTATTACTTTTAATTGTCAACAATCAACTAATATTTATCAATTATTATCTATCAAATGTTAATTGGTAACTGTTAAGTATCCACTGTTAATTGACAACTAACAGCTGTCAATTGTCAACTATCAATTAAGAAATGTTAAAAAAAATAGGGTTCACACAAACCTAATACATAAGAGAATAGAGTACAAAAGATATTATATTATAGAAGTTTAGAAAGAACGTAAAAAGTAGTAATAGTAGTAGTGTTTGGCTATCGACTACGTGGTGCTTCTAGCGTGTTACTTGTGTATTCATGTTTGTAATTGAGCTTGTTACTTTAGAGGATCGCCACCGTCCCTCTAAAGCGCCATTAAATATATCTGACGAATGGTACAGTTCACCCACCCAATAGCTGATTCGAATTAGCGATGTTGTACTCTCGCTATCGCTTGTTTGGCTGCAAATGTATGTGCCCACTACCAGCGTTTACTAAGAAAAGTATTAATACGAATTTTCATTACTCGAGAGCGGTACATGATGGCATAAAATCTAAAACAAATAGAAAAACCCAAAATTAATCTAAACCTAATGTAACAGCTAACCAATATAAACGTATAAACTCTATACTTGATAGTGCTTAAAACCTAATATATCTCCTGTTGAAAGTTCACCTGGAGCTAAGCCAATATTTTAATTTCCAGAAAGTATCAGTCAGAAAGTTCGATATATCGTATATATACAAAACAAAACTAGATATTTATAGCCTGAACGCTGGCATATTAAAAATTGTTTTGGACATCATTATAGATTCCCTAACTAACTGGATTAACTAATCCATTAGAACCAGAACCTATTCAAAAATTTTGAAAGTAGTAAAGTGTATTCTTATAAATAATAAGGAAGAAAACTAAGTCATAAAATATCTCTATTCGTATTTTTATTAATTAATGGATATAATAATCACCAAATTAATAAGCTAATATCTCGAAACAAATAAAATTTTAGCACACAATTTGGTTTAGATCAGGTAGGTCCATGACAGTGGCAATCAAAATTTTTTAAATTGTATTATTGATGCTTTTGAGAGTAAAAGTATTATCATATCAAACCTGATATATATTAACAAAGCTTTTGTTTGCATAACGCACATCACTATTTTACTAAGGAAATTATATTTTTATAACTTTGCGCCTAATAGCTGCAAAGTAATGGTATAATATTTTTCAGGCAGAAGTTAAAAGGGTGATTTGATGATACATTCTCATATGAGCCTAATTTTATATATGGTGCGCCCCGAGGATAATTCTATGCCCAATATTTCCCTCTGTTTATAAATAACCTGCCAAATCACTTCTAAAAAAGTTCCAAAACTCAACTTGGTTTGATTATAGTAAACTTAAATTAAACATAAATAAAACAACTCAAATAGCATTTTTGCTTAAGTAAATTGAAACAGTGGAAACATTAGTAATTTAGCTTCTTGGATATTCCATTATTATCTTGGGTAACTAAGTTTTTAGAAGACCAGTTGAGGTTACGTATTAGCCAGGTATACTTCATTAGAAGTGTAAGCATTGGTCTAGCTTATTCTTTACCTTCCCCAACAGTCTGGGCATTACCCTAGCGAACTCCTGGCCTCATCCAATATCCTGTGCACGGTCCTCGATTACTTTTGACTTTAACTAGTCTACGAATTTTCCTAGCGTCACTTAATAGTCTACGTGATAAACTAACGTAAATCTGACCTATTCAAAGCATGTTACTGTTAAGGTAAATCAAGAGCACGCTAAATCAATTCATATATAATTAGATAGGATCTGTGTTTACTCTCGTATCTTTTCTACTTTCCTAATATAGGTTTTGTTCTTAATTATTTCTAAATCTTTTTTTATATTCATAAAAAATGGTCTAATGTCTCTTTTATAATTTCTGCGGCATATTTTGTAAAACACTTACTATATTTTTACCACTAAAATGGTTTCACCACATAATAATGGTCGCAACCATTCTAATGATTAGAAAATATATCTTTTTTTATTATTTGTACTTTAAATAATATTGTTATAATAAGAGTTATCACTTTATTTCAGACTGTGGCGGATAACATGCAATTAAAATGCAAATGCCACGGGATGTCCGGAAGTTGTGAGATTAAAACTTGTTGGAGATCAACGCCAGATATGCGCCAAGTTGGAAGAATGCTGAAGGACCGATTTAGATTAGCGGTTTTGGTGGATCAATCGAATTTGGGAAACGACAAAATGCAAACTCTAAACGTGTAAGTGAATATAAATAAGCATGACAAATGTATAAACTTTAAACACTAATACCACTAATGTTAATTTAGTTTATTTTCTTTACAAGATCTATTTAAAAGAAAACATGAAATATATACATAAATACATTAAATTACTTGGAGCTTAAACATTGAAGGCGAAGTTCACAACTTCTCATGTTCTTCTATTTGACCCATTATATGTACTTGGCTGGTGGTGACACTTTGAGGCAATATTTTAACCTTTTCTGGCTATAGGTCCAATTTTAATATGCTATATTAGTGTGACATTTCAATAATTACCAATAGGGCAATAGATATACGTTATATGTAATTATTCCATTTACTTGAAGTTGCTGTAAAATAATTACATTTACAATTCAAAGTACTATATCAGAAAGTGTTGTTAATTAAAAGCCCAATTTATCAATAAAAAATAATCAATCATTTTTAAAAGTGTAATCAAAGATTATAATATTTAGTTTTTGTAGCATATTTTTCATCCAACAGATTATCTTATTGTTAGTATATTTTTAGTTTATTTTTGAATAATAAGATGTTATAACTCTAAAAAACAAAATTAGTGGATACACTACATTTTCTACCAGTTGACCATGAAAATAATATAGATAAAAGTAGAAAGTCTGAAATTAACCTTTACTAGTTACATCTAACACCTAAATATAACATTTGGTTACATCTATATTTCTTTATTCAATTCCATTTATACACCCATTTCATAGTCAAAATTTAAAAAAGTGGAAAAATCCTTGACAAAAATCGACTAATTAATAAATTACTTAGGGTTCATTTCTTGGGGAGATACTAATCTTGACTAACAATTACTTTTTAGAGTTAAATCTGCAAGGAAAAGGAAGATGCGCGCTCGGGCTAAGCAGAAAGAGTGGACAGAGAAGACGGAGAAAAGGCGAAACAGGAAAGACCTGGCTTATAATTTGGTGTACTATCAGAGGTCTCCGAATTTTTGCGAAAAAGACCAGAACCTGGACATAACGGGAACCGCTGGAAGACAGTGTCTACGCAACAGCACCGGAGGTGACAATTGTTCTTCGTTATGCTGCGGTAGAGGTTACAATTTGGTAAGGCGCAGGCGCACTGAACGGTGCAACTGCAAATTTATGTGGTGCTGTAAAGTCGAATGCCAAACATGTACAGTAGAGGAATGGATCACTGTTTGTAAATAGATGCTTTTTAAATATTTGCGGGCGTGTATATAATAAATTTAGAAGTGATGATTAGGCGGTGTGCTAATTTTGCTAGGAATCATACACAAACAACATATTTATTTATATCTTTTGTACATAGGTAAATGTTAAATATTATAGTATATATGGATTACTACTAAAAATTAAATTGAATAGCTATTGACGCTATAATATTAGACAGTGCGACAAATAAAAAAGTATTAACTATGTAAGCTAACTATAATATTTATGAAATACTTAATATTTAACGAATATTTAAGATGCCTAATGAATGAATACCAATTAAAATCTAGAAAAAAAGCATTTTAAAAACCACAGCTAATGTTAAAAGTGTATATTAAAAATGTAATTCAATAATTTAACCCATCGATGATCTTTATTATGTAAACGACTGATTATACCCTCTATGCTTGTAGATTTTTCTGCTATCTGATTCTTTGTTATACTAGACTTAATAAGTCTTTAACTTCTATTTTATGAAACTTGCAAACATTTCTAAATAACTGACTGCAAATCATCATCGAAAACAAAAATTGGAATACATTCTTGACAAAACTATGAAAATTATAGTTTAAAAATATATTCCGACAATGTAGGTATACGTGTTTATTTTTATTCCAACAATATTATCTATTATTTAGTCACAATAAATTAAAACTAACTAACTAAATTACAAAGCTTCAAAATACTTTAGGCGACATCTACGAAACAACAACTTATTGTTTACCATGGTTATAATTAATTGCCGCAGTTAACAGTTCTTTAATTGCCAACGGTTTGTCCACTCAATTTAGTACAACTTTCAGACAATGGATGTCACCTTAACGAAAAACTGTCTGTCCCATTATCTTAAACCAAGTTGCTCTGGTGAGACCTGAATACGTCATAACCAGATCGTACCTCTTGTTGACAAGAAAACAATATTTACTATTGAAAAAATTTGAGAAAAAATCAACAGATGAGTACTGTTATAATTAAATAATTTACTAACGAATGGTTATCATAAAATCATGAGCAAATGAGTCATAGTCAGAAAGTGATCCACTTTGTTTGTATTTCTTGTGCGCAAGTTTTTTCTTCGTAATGAGTTCACGTAATTCCTTTGTTACCCATTTAGGATAATTTGGTTTGTGATTTCGAATAAATTTAAATGGAATGAACGAATCGATACCTACTTCAATTATTTCATAAAAAAAATCGACAATTTTATTAATATCTTTATTTTCAAAATATCTGTCCAATTAACTGCAGCAAAAAAAAATGATTTAGAGTATAATAGTCACCCAACTTATATAAATAAAAACATATCTTGCTTCAGCAATATTTCTAAAAATTAATTTAATTGGACGGGGTTTGGTATTCAATTTATATTTACCGAACCTCACAACGTTTTGAGGTTTAATAACTAAACCACGAGGTACCAAAATATCTTGTATATATTTACAGTCATCCTGGATTTTATTTTCAACTTCACTCTGTTGATTCCGGTACATTAAAAAGGAGAACATTGTATAATCATTTTTGTCTATCGTCAATTTTCGTAATAATATTTTCTAGGAAAGCATTATTACTATCAAGCAAATTTATATTAACTCCTTCAGAAGCTCCAGACACAGAATTCTTAAGGCGTTCAATGCGAAATTACAAACTGTCAAGACGTGACGCAATTGTATTTCTGATTTCTTCTTTAAAAGCGTTGAATTTATAATTTAAATGAAACAAAAGCTATAACTATGGTAATTTTTTAGAAATCTACAGAACGGATAACATTGCTATGTAAACTGCTGCCTTATTTTTTGTAAATATTTGCTGTTCTTTTCTTAACTATGGTAGAATGGGTACTTTTCATTTATTCTTGCAACTATACCATCCAATATCCCTCTAAACATTTTTTTTTTTGATTCTTAGGAAGGATGATATTTCTTCTCATTAGCACATTAGTGCTAATTCATTATTAATGGTAATTGTGTCCGAAATGTACATTTAGTAATTCAAAAAAAAGTATGAAGAAAGGTTATTAGTGCTTTATTCGTCAAATTGATCTTGAAGTTTGATAATTTTGCGGCTAGTATGATTTCTTATAAATTTCAATGAAAATGTGCGACCTATCCCAAAAAATTATTCCGTACTCTTAACCTATCCCAATAATAAATATATTGCCCTAACGTACTCTTGACATAAATTATTAATTGTCCTAGCGTACTCTTGGCCTATGCTAACACATTAATTATCGCCTCAGCATATTTACCTCCCCCAAATATTGTTCATTACTCTAGCCTACTCTTGACCTAGGTCATCATCCCAGCATACATAAGTTATTCCAAAAATTTATATATTTTCTAAGCGTAATTTGGCCTGTCCTAATAAATTATTTCATTATGCCATGCATTCAAAAAATATTTCAGCTAGAATGTGAAATTTAGTTAGAAAATAATGTTTTGAATCTTTTAGAAAATATACATCCATAAACCATATAAGATTAATATTTGTTAATTTGCTAAAAGATCTAGTTTTTTTTTTATTATCTATTTTTGTCTTATATCACCCTTATATCTTTGCTACATCAATGGGTAAATTCAATAAGTATATTGTTTAATTATTTTGTGGCTAGGATGAAATGTTCACTTTTATGAGTTTCGCGGAAAATATGCAATATATCCCAATAAATTACTAATTGCTCTAACGTACTCTTGACTTATACCCTTGGCATACTCTTGACTTAACATAAATTATCCATTGCCATACCTCCGCTAATACTTAATTAATCGCTGATTTACTCTAGAATACTTTTGACCTAAGTTAATACATTATTCATTATCTAAGCGTTGTCTTGACCTATGCTGATAATGATGCCATTATACCATGGATTTAAAAAACATTTCAGCTAGAATTTGTGAAAAATGAATTATAAAATTGCTTTTGTTTCAATATTTAGGGAATATACATTCCGTTTCAATCTATTTATATTATTTTCTAGCCCCTTTTTCAAAAAATAAATTATAATTATTTCATTATTTTGAAATAACGAGAAAATTTTTAATCGCAACTATTTACATGACATGAATATTTTGCCGTTATTTAGGATGTTATCTATAAATCCTTTAAAATCAAGGAAACGATTATTATTTGATTGATTTTATAACATTAATATATTTTAATTTTTTAAGTATGAAATATGTTGCTAAAAAAATATTTGCCAAGTAATAAACAAGAATATTACATTTTATGTTCATAATTCTATTTTTAATCATTTATTAGCAATTTTAGTAAAGTGAACAAAGATTTCCTGGCAATAGCTAAATAAGGATAAGTTTATCTCGTATGAGGAGCTAATTATATATTTTTTCTTCAACTTCAAAGGGAAGTATTTGCTATCTAAGACAATGCATACATAATAAGTAATAAGTTCATCAAAACAATGTGTGGCCATGTACCTACCTGCAATTAGTAGGCAGCTAAAATCTTATTATGATAAGATGAAAAAGTAAAGTAATATGTATATCATTCCATAATGTATTATATATTTCGTATTACCATAAAATTATAAAATTATAAAATTACGGTGTAGTTGAATTCATCATTCATCTATAACATATTAATTAATGCTTTTGATTAATATTCCCATTACTTACTTTTAAAATATTAACTTCAATTCAAATGTTGATTGAATGCTTTTCACAATTTTCTTTATTAAATATATATGTAGCTTGTTCTTTTATATAACTACAATATTACTTTTCTAATAAATAAAATTTATGATTTTCCTTACTATTTTAACTCACTAATCTGAAATAAAACATAGTTGGTGGAAATTGCTAATTATTAACATTAAATAATTTCAAATTATGTATATATGTATTACCTTAAATGTTGTTGATGTAAGTTGTAGATATAAATAATTGTAAATTAGATCGATACATTCCGTAAGTGTACTTAGATATTAACTGTGTATACGTGTACCTAAAATATTTATATTATTTATTTTTTGTATGTTTTATTGTTTGTACTAATTTATGTAGACTGACTATTTATTGATTTACTTTTAGCTAACTGAAGGCATAGCATGTCTCTAGTGTGTAGCGTGAACTTTCACAAAGTGTATGTCTTTTCCATCAGTATTATTATTTGTATACATGCGAGTGTAATATATATGTACTAAATAATAAATGTTATGTATATATTTTCTTTGTTTAATATGATTTACCTTATTACTATATTAATGACAAAATTAAACAAAAAACAACTCAATAATTTTCCAAGTTTGATTTAATCTATATTGTTGTAGTATCAGTGAATTCAATTCTTATACCAGATACGAATATAATTTTAAATAATTATGGTATAAAAATGCTTCATATTTTGTGAGTGTATTTAATATTTATAAAATATTTTTGTTTAAAATGTGAATAATCGTTTGAAATTTTTTAACAGATATAAGTTAAGTTAATTATATATAGGTAAATACAATCCAAATTACTTTTTGTAAGGTTTTCTTTAAGTCGTAATTTTTCTTTATTTATTCTTCTCCTCCTTCTCTACTGACTTTATGACACATATAGAAAATACAATGTTTAACCTAAAATTCACAAAACAACACATTTCTTTTTCATATATACATATGTGTGGATGATATAACTGTATGTATATTAGATTAATTTTTAAGCTTAATTAACAATATACACCAAAGAATTAAATTCATTGAAATAACCAGATCAACTTTTTAGACCTTATATTGATCCACAGCGATAACAAAATTTAATATCTACCGAAACCTACCAAAATAACTTTAATTATTCCATATAATTCTAACTACCCTCTGTCACATAAATTAGCCGCATTCCATTCAATGATTCATCAAACATTTTCAATGATACACGGTTGGTCTTATTCAAAATCTAATTAATAAATAGAGATATCAAAACACAATAACCTATAACTATCAAAAAATCCCAACCCCCAATACAGAATCATTCACTACCCTCACCTATTACGTTAAAACTACAGAAAACAATTGCCCACATTTTCCGAAAACAAAATCATCGAGTTGCATTTAGAGCCAATTGTAAATTGTTAAACATGTCATTTAACACAAAAGATAAAATCAGTCCCTTAATGCAACTCTACTTATATAGGACAAACAGGTTGCAGGTTCGAAACTAGATTTTCTGAACATTTCCGGGAATTTAAGTTAATCAAAGTAACAACACATTTTCAAATCATTCTTTAGAATTTAAATATTTCCCAAAATCCAAAATCTTAATATTTTACATCACTGTACCAAAGACTCAAAGCTTAAACTCCTTAAATCTGTGGAAAATTTCAAAGAAAGTAATAATCCTCACATTAATCTGCTTAACGAGCAAACAGATTTAATGTACTCTCCACTTTTCAAAAATAAGTAATTCAATTCAATGTTCGAATAAGTTTAAGCAATGGTTTCATGCTAAATGTATAAATATGAAGGATGTTGATTTAAAACATTATCAGAAGGAGGAAAAGAAAGACGGCGGCGCGGCTTGGTGTTGTTCTAGCTGTATTTCTACTGATAGCACAAAAATATTACCACAGTATTTAGAAGCTATTAAGAAATTAATGGCTGATGAATTTAATGCATTTAGGAAAGATTTTCAAAATTATATAGATAGTCTAAATTTAAAAATTTCTAAATTAGAAGACGAAAATAAGGAGTTGAAGACTCAAATAAATGATCTATTAAATCAGACGAATTCCAATGCTGATATTATTATGAATGAAATTCATGAACGTGAAACTAGGTCTATTATGTATAATTTAAAGGAATAAAATAAACTTAATGCACAAGAAAGGATGGAAGATGATGAGAAATTATATAATCTTTTAGTCGAGGATGTTGTAAATATATCGAATCCTGTTAAAATTATCAGGTTAGGGCATAAGCAAACGCAGCTACGGCCAATGAAGATTATATTCGACAACATCGAATCTCCAAAATTAATACTACGTAATCGTGCAAACATCCGAATAAAAAATCCAACTATTAATATTGCAACGGACTTGATGGATATTCAGAGAAAAAGATAAAAGTCGTTCAAGAAGAACTCAGGTGGCGAAGAGAATATTTTTATTAAATATATTAATGGTAATCCAATCATCATTAAGAGCTAAGGAAAGTAGTGCAAAATTGCACCATCGGAAAATCATGAATTAAAAATCTATTATCACAATATTAAATCTAAAATAACTAATATAGGTAATAATATAAATTGTTCAGTTTATGAAGTAATAATTTTAATTGAAACATGGCTGAATGCAGATATTTTAGATAGTGAATTTAATATACCAAATTATACTATATACCGAAAAGATCGTAGTAATGCCACAAGCACCAAGTTAACTTGTGGAGGTGTATTGATTGCAGTAAAAAATAAATTTGTATCATAGTTATTGCCATGTTGTGAATCTATTGAAGAATTATATGTACTTATAAATAATTATATCATTATAAGTTCTTTATATATACTACCAAATTCGGCACCATCTTTATATGATAACCACTGTATATCACTAAATAATTT
This sequence comes from Ontholestes murinus, assembly GCA_963969525.1. Classification (NCBI taxonomy): domain Eukaryota; kingdom Metazoa; phylum Arthropoda; class Insecta; order Coleoptera; family Staphylinidae; genus Ontholestes; species Ontholestes murinus. Next base: position 28,692,807 of record OZ018391.1, read on the forward strand.
AATTGATCATTTTCCGAATAATAAACTCTTAATCTATGGGGATTACAATTTACCATCTGCATCTTTGTCATTTAATGGACTAAGTGTTTTGCATGAGAACAATAATAATAATAATGTGCAGGCAATTGGTGAATGCTATAAATTCCATCAATTATTTCCTCGCAATGATATTGTTAATTCTAGAGGTATTTTGTTAGATTTAATGTTTAGTAATTGTGATTGCAGTGTTACTAATTCAGTTGATCCTATAAGTGAGAGTAGTATCCACCATAATCCTACAGATGTAACTTTAAGTATAGAATCTAAGGACAATATATATTATTGTGATTATACATATGACTTCCTAAAGGGTAATTACATTGCTTTCAATGATTATTTAGCTAGTTTTAATTGGGAAAATATATGTTTGGGTGTAGATGTCAACTTATCTGTTGATTTGTTTTATGACATTTTGTATAATGCAATAAATTTATATATTCCAAAGAAACGTATTATATCTAGCAAATTTCCCAAATGGTTTAATTCTGAATTAATTAAATTAACAAAAGATAAACAAGTAATGGATTCTAAATGGAAAGTAACTGGTTATCCAGATTTTTATGATGCATTTGTTGATTTGCGTGCTAAGTGTAAAGTACTTAATAATCAACTATATAGTAACTATATTACTAAAGTTGAACCAAGAATTAGATTTAAATCTGAACAATTTTGGAGCTATGTAAGTGATAGTAGAAAAACTTCTGGATACCCTAAATCTATGTTTCTTGATAATGAACAATGTAATACTGTTTCAAATACTGTAAACTTATTTGCAACTTATTTTTCATCGATATATAAACATACTAATCATTCATACTCATTTACAAATTCAGACAAGATTAATTTTAACAAATTCCATATATCTTTAGTAAATATCTTTGATAGTATTAATAATTGCACCGTTTCATGTTCCTATGGCCCAGATGTTATACCTTCATATTTATTAAAACAATGTATATGCACTTTAACTAAACCTATATATTTACTCTTTAATTCATCTTTAGAAAAAGAGATATTTCCCGATTTATGGAAACATAGTTTTATCACACCTATTTTTAAATCAGGTAGGCGGGATAATATAAAATGTTATAGGGGAGTTTCTATTCAGTCGGCCATCCCAAAGATCTTCGACCTATTAATTGCACAGCAATTGAGTTGGTGTTGTAAAAATATAATTCTAGATGAACAACATGGATTCTATTCAGGCAGATCGACTGTATCGAATCTTCTTTGTTTTAAAACTTATGTATTGGGTGCAATGGAGAAAGGATTTCAAGTGGATACTGTATATACAGATTTTGAAAAAGCATTTGATAGAGTTAACCATCGAGTTTTGATTGCAAAATTTTAATCTATGGGATTTGGTCCTTCCATTATTGATTGGATAGAGAGTCATTTGATTGGACGTAAACAATATGTTAAAATAGCTGGTCGTTTATCTAATGCAATCGATGTCTCTTCAGGGGTACCTCAGGGATCACATTGTGGTCCCATATTGTTTTCTTTATTTATTAATGATATATGCGATTACATTAAGTCATGTAATTTTTGTTTGTTTATAATTTCATTATAAAAGTTTAATTTATCTAGACTAGAACAGTAGTAATATTCAAAGGAACCACTTTTTTCTTAATTCAGTTTTAAAAGGAAAAAATAAATTTAATAGCGTATATTTAACGAAAATTACATTTCATCTTCATATGAAACAATATATGGACTACAAATAAGCATAACCCAATTAGATATGTACATTACCTAATACAAATATATATAATTTATGTAATAGCTAATACAAGATTTAAATACTCTCTTCTCATAATCCCCAACAAATGGTGTTAATTTAAAAAAGAAAAGTCGCATTAACAGGTCGAGGCCGCATTAAGTGAAGCCCAACAATTGCACTTGACAGGTTTGATTTTATAAATCGAATTATGGACCACCATGTTTACGTGGTTCATTTCACTTCGAGTATTCAAATGAGGTGAATGTGTAAAAGAATCTTCAAACAAACAAAGCAAACAAAGGTGAGTAAATTAACAATTAAAATTATAATTAAATATAGATCATGATTACCAACATTTTAAAGTTAGTCATTTTATAATTTTAATTTTATTATATAAAGTAAGCATTGCAAAACAAATGAATAAAATCTTGTGTTTGTAGTTAATTAAGTTTTATTAAAATAGATATTTAAATTTTTTTGAATAAAGTTAAACAGAAGTATACTTACCAATTAGAAGTTTTTAGGTCTATAATAAAAACATTAAAAGTTTTCATTATAAAAAATCTAAAATGTCTAAATGTATATTTTTAGACTTATTATTTGTATAAAACAGACACATTTTAGATTTTTTATAATGAAAACTTTTGTTGTTAGGTATTTATGAAAAAATGCCTCCGTAAAAAGTAATGCAACTATTTATTTTGAAAATAATGAAAACATTTTATTACGAAATATTTTCATATTTTTAAATTAGTCAATTTTTTATAATGATATAAAGCACTTTAAGACATTTTATTATTTGTTTTTTGTCCAAAATAATAATAGTTAAAATCTTTGAAATTAAAACAAATAAAAAATTATAACAAATAAATATTCTACAAAATTTTACTTTCTATCAAATATATGAGAGGGGCGGATTTGTAAATGAAAGACTTGCTTTGATCCATAATTAATTTATCAGTTTCCTGACATATGTTTCGACAATTACTTGTCATTTTCAGGAAACTGATAAATCAATTATGGAACAAAACAAGTCTTTCATTTACAAATCCACCCCTGTGATTATGTTCCATCAAGAATGTAGCAGCGAAAGTATTAATTTTATTCAAATATATGAAAAATTAATTTATTAATATATTTTAAATTTAACTATACTACAATTTGAAATTTGTATCTTTATATAAACTAAATTTATAATGAGACATTAAGCTTGAATACCTTTAAACAAACATCATTGCTAAAAATTGTGTGTTTCAGCAGTTATGGCGAAGCTTGTAATTGACGACCTTCCGGATGCGGAAGATCGTTTCGAACTTGGCGAATGTCTGGGAACGGGAATTTGCGGGAAGGTCTACACCGCAATTGACACCGGTTCAGGGAATCAAAAGGTCGCGATCAAAATTCAGAAGATCAATAAAGAAACGCTTCCGTACATTCAAGAAGAATATCGTGTTTTGACCGAGTTATCCGATCACCCAAATCTTCTGGACTTCTATGGTGCTTACAGGAAAGTGGGAGAAACCGATGATGAAATTTGGTTTGCTTTAGAGGTAATATAACTTGTTTTTATTACATTCTTTTATTGTAAATATTTTTAAGGTAATACTTTAATTTGATTATTTAATTAAATTGTATTGATCCATAATTTTGGAATGAAATGGTTCTGTTATATGATTTAATAGTTATCATTTATTTAATGTTTTGTTTACTAAAAAGTGATGCTTTATCTTTATCTGCACATTAACCCCTTCCCGCATAATTATTTTGTAAACATGTTAAATATTCTTCAGCAATATTTTTACAATTTTTAGACTAAAGCACCACAATAAGTAGTTTTATTTGTGATTAATTATAATTAATATATTAATATAATTATGATGCAGAAAGATATTATCTAACTTAAACACAATTTTTTGGTATAAATGTAAATCGCGTTAAATTATAATATAATATAATTAAATAAGAAAGTAATTATTTAATTATACTAATACATAAATTTGTCTTTTGGTGACATGAGATTTTCTCCAACTTTCTCATTATATTCGTAAAACTACCCACCTCCATCATCAACTTCCATGTAACGACCCTGAAAACCCTAAACATTTCTACCACGCAATGGTGGCCTATTTAAGAAAAACCTTTGCTTCTATTTGAATGAAGAACAATTTAGAAGTGTTCAATAAAGACACGCGTAAATTTTTGTTATAAAAAGAAATGTGACGAATTGATTGCAACTGGAAAGGAAAACCCTAAATCGAAAAGAAGGAAAGATAAGAGATGAGCAAAATCAACTTACATTGGTGTCTTTATATTCTTCTATGTGGAGGCTTGTTGTATTTATCCTGATGATCCTACATCCTGCGAAATCTAGAAGTCTGTCTGTGGTCGAGTTAGAATTTAGGTGAAGCATACGCGTAATATCACAAGCACAAACACTACATTTAAAAAAACGACGAGTCTTAGAGTATTTTGGCAATAGTCAAGAGTTTTACAGTTAATATTAAAAATCTTAAATAAAATACGATTGAGACTTTAAGAAAGTAAAGTTATGCACACTGTCTTTAAAAATGATTTCACACTCGGCGTTCTAGAATAGAAGCTATTCTGTTGAAAAAATATTTTAAAAACGCACCAGTCTAAATATAACACTTCTATCATTACAAATGATATAAGCTTGGACGATCTAAAAACACCAATAACGAAAAAATATATAATGCATTCGTTTAAAGTAACAAGCTCATTTACACACACACACACACAAATACACAAATAATACATGGCGGAAGGACCACGTGGTCGATAGCCAAAACACTACTACTACTATGCAAAGTTTTTGATAATTTAGTACTGAAAAATAATTACTAAAACGTGCACACGCACACTAGCCAACGACGTATTTGTCACTGAACTCGCCAATTTCAATGACACAGGTACTTACACATCGTTGCAAAAAACCTGACCGAAACATGTGCGCGTTTGATGGAAGTTTTTTGGGTGATAGATGACTTTAGTGTTGCCGTATCCCCTTTCCCTAACTGAGGGAAGATAATGTTCTTTTTTTAAAATCAAACATTAAGATAACATTTTGATCAAATTTGTTTAAATTACTTATGTACCTTTTTTTTGATTCTATGATATTTTGTCATGTTTTTAAAAATAGATTATATTTTTATAACTTTCCTCGCAAATCCAAAAATACCATGCTTTGTAATTTTCTCATATTATAATTCTCTGGATTTATTTTATTTATAATTTTTTATTTGACTGCATTTTTATAAAATACAAAATACGTTTATTTTTCAGAACCAGGATAGTTATTTGAATAAAATAAATTTACTTTTTTTTAAATTAATTTTAAAAATTAAAATCTGTAAAATTAAAAAAAAACAGCTTTGAGTAAACAAAATCTTTTGGGTGCAATTTTTAATTACAATAATAATCATAATCGACTTAATTTCTTGCTTAAAATACAATAATACAATTTTTTAAACCGATTTGTTTTCTTGATGCAATGACAATGTGTTATATACATTGGCAATGCATGAACAATTAAATTTTTGCGTCTTATGCTTAGATGTACAAATTAAGTTCCTAAATCTTGTTAGCCATTGGTGTGAACATCGCTACGAAGCAAATCTTATTATATTTTGATGTTTTTGTTTGAAATAAGACAGCGCTATGTAGAAACCTATAATTGTATGTATGTCCAGCCACCCTCTCCCTATTACTTTATATTTTAAATATAAGAAGCTTCTACTTCGTTTAATAATCAGTAAAACTCTTTAGCCTTGTTTATATAACACTTGATTTTTATTAATATGTTGACTATACTTTCGGCAACTCAACTTGTCATTTTTGTCCAAACAAAAGTTTCTATTGTTTCGATAATATCAAGTTGAGTGGCCGAAACTATAATCAACATATTAATAAAAATTAACTGTTATACAAACAAAGTTAAAGTGTTTTACTGACTTCTTGCGAATACCATGTATACCATAAACCTGAATAAAGAGTTATGTATTCGCCATTTTATTATATTTATGCACTGACATAAACAAATTCTAATAAGAGAAAACTAAGGTTTCACACAGCCTCATCTTTATCTGAGGGCTTAATAAATACCTGTGAGGATATACCAATTACAAGACACAGTATGAATTTTTTTTATTTTGGCGATATGTTCAAAGAATTTTAGGTTAACATCTAGTAAAACCCATAGATTTTTTACAGTCAACAAAGTTTTCTTGATGTTCATCTACAAGTATTTCTATAGTTTTACGCACAGATTAGTCCAAATAGTATTCGTGTTGTCTTCATAGGATTAATCATTAAAGAGTATTCTTTTGATTGTGCGGCAATGTAGTTAAGTTCACTATTTAGTTTATTGAATGCTACAAGTGACATATGAGCTAGAAATGATATACACCTGCGTATCATCCAAATATTGATGTATCTTGCAATCTTTAAGTATTACAAGCCATTAAATATATTGTGTGTATGGATAGCGCAAATTAGATTCTTTTGGTATACCAGCCTTTAAAGTCATTAGAATTGAGAATTTATCATCTACTTTAATTTACAGCATACTTCTAAATATGATATAATCATTTCAATTGCTGTCTGGATAGAATTATTACATTTCAAAATTTTGCATAATTCAGTATCAAATGCCTTACTATAATTGAGAAGAACTAAAGCTGGGAGCTGTTTTTTTTTCTTTTCAGCCAGAATATTATCAATTACATCTAGAATTTCCGTTTCTCAGCTGTTACCCTTGCGAAAACCAAATTGTTTCTCAGTGAGAACATTATTGATATTAAGAAAATTCCTAATTTGAATTGACATTATTTTCTTCAAAATTTTTGTTAATATAAGCAAGCTACTTAAATCCTAGACGTTAGATGACTTTTGGCAATGGAATTATAATTGTGCTTTTCCAAGCATTAGGAAACTGTCAACGGATTGAACACGGATTTACAATGTGCAACATATACGGTACTATAAATGGACAGCAGAACATTTTTATATGTGAGGATATATTATCATATCTCACCACATTTGTTGTTATCGAATTAATAACTTTATAAATAGTGTACTCGTCGATGGTTTTAAACTTGGAAATAATATCTGTTAACTACATTGTTATGTCAGCCATTTTCGGTAGTGGCTCATTATCATCATCACTATGCCATTTGACAAATGATTTCTTCAACTTCCTTCGGCGACTGTGGGTATTTCATTACAATTTTTAGAGTAAACATCATTTTGACACAAGTTCTTCCAGACTAATTTATTGTTACAGTCTATAAATTCACAGTTAAGAAATGTTTTTTTTTCATATTTTATCGTTTATGTGGCAGTTTCGTAATTATTTATATTCATTAATCGAAAAAGTGCATTCGTTTAAAAAAAATAATTTATGGCCTATGTCCTCAAAATCAAACCTTTAAATGTCTGCGTAAAATAAATTTCCATTTAAATTTTTGATTGATCGATGACGTTTTAAATTAAAGGGATTATGCTTATTTGATATTTCTATTATTCAAAATATTGAATGATGATTTGAGAAATTTAGGCATAAACATAAACAATTAGTCTGTAAAATAATATCGAATTATACAGTATCCAATTCATCGACAAAACTCCTAATCATTATCTGACGGCCTATAGATAACATCAATAATACTTTTATGTTTCTTGATAGCTATTTCAATCCATAGTTGTTAGATCTTTCAAGATATATGGAAAACTACGCCTTCGCCTCTTCGGTTCATGCGGTCTTGTACAATTGTGTACCCTTTATTTTCCACCATAGAAAACCGACAATCTATGAAGCCATCCAAATTTCCGACAATCCTAAGATATCGTTGCGTTTGTCATTTACCTAGTCGACTGAATTGAAATTAAAAAACATTAATTGTCCATAAACGAATGTTCTTTAATGATAACACACTTGCCCTCATTCTCTTGTTTACTACACTTAACATTTTAGAGATTTTGCCTATTTTTAAAACCATAATTTTGATAGTCAAGTCAAATTTGAAGATGAGTTAATAAACACTGGTATAGCATGAGGTTTCAAAAATTATTTATGTACTACGACAATTGTTTCGCCTCACTGTTCCATCAGCAGGTAGATGTAAGACAATAAAAAATAATTCAGCTTATAAACTAACTGGATGGTTGCGGTTTTTAACTATTATTGTAATTATTTCACCATTTATGTCATCCTGTAAAAAATTGTTGATAAAGCAGTACTTTAAATTATTAGGAATGTGGCACATAAAACTCAATATTTAAACTTTATTATAAGAAAGTGAAACATGAAGACAGGTTTATATTTTAGGACAAATTTGATTTTTATTTCCCACAAGAAGCCAAATTTTAGGAATAAAACGAGTTTGCTTATAAATATTTAAAAAAAAACGGTAGATATTTTAAGGTGAAAGATAAAATTCTATTGAATAGAATAGAATAGAATAATTTATTAATGCCAGAATTACAAAGAGTTAACATAAGTCAAGTCCGAGATCCGATATAAATAGTTAACTTGTACATTTTAAAATAAATAAAATTACTATAAAATTTAATGTACCTTTCACAAGCATATCAAAATAAATCAGAGCTAAAATTATAATTTTAAAATTATGAAAACAACATAATACAATTTAAAATATACAGACATAAGAATATCAATTTAGTTAAAATCATTTAAAAATTATTGCCTCGTGTAAAACGCACCTTTAAATAGAGTATCTTGAATTTGGGCTTTGAAGTTTTATCTGTTTTGTTTACAATATTTATTGGCAGTTTGTTGTATAAAGTTAGTGCAAGAAATTTGATTCCATTTCTACTTTTTTCTAATCGTAGAAATTTTGGTTGCAAGTTATTTTTATGTCTAGTATCATATGAATGCGCTTCGCTCTGAGTAGAATACAAATGTGTATGTGTTTTGGCAAATACTAAATATTCATACATAAATATACCAGGTACAGTCATACACTATAATTTAGTAAAATACTTTTTGCAGTCTGCTTGGTGGGATAAGCCTGCTATAATTCTCATTATGTGGTGATGAATTTTAAAAATTATTATCAAGTGTTTACATACAGACTAACACAAGGCAAGATAAATTGTCTTCAGTGCTGGTATATATAATTTTTTTTTAATTTACGTAATAGGTACACCACTTTTGATAAGTTGCAATATACATTATCAACGTGTTCTTCTCATGATAGGGTTTGATCAATTTTAATTCCCAATAGTTTTACACCATATTTTTTCACAAAATGCAGGTCCAATTTTTTTTATGCTGAATATAATTTGTTCAGTTTTACTCTTATTTAGATGTAGTTTGTTAGATTGCATGTCGCCCAATCTACGTATCAATTCTTGAATGTTATTGCTGCTCACGGACACAGATGTGTCATCAGCAAATAAGGTAAAATTTGAAATATTATCATACAATGGCAAGTCGTTTATATAAATTATAAACAAAACAGGCCCCAGGAATGACCCTTGAGGAATACCGCATTTAATTAGAGCCAATTCTGATAGTTTTCCTTGGTGTTATGTCTTCTGGTGTTTCTCTGCAAGATAGGATTTGAGTAATAAAACACACGTAATGTATTCCGTAATGTTTCATTTTATCTAATAAGATTGATCATCATTTGGTAATATTTTATCCGATAAAATATAAGGAATATTTCAGAAATTATCAAGAAAAATTAAAATATAATAAAAATCGTTTTTCAAGAAACTGAAGCTGTATTAAAAATAATTATAATTTTCTCTTGCATACTAAATCCGCTTCGAAGTAAACGCCTTCAAAATTCAGAATTTAATTATTTCATTTCAATTGGTAAATGTCACGTTTAATTTTATATTTCAATACCTATTACAAAGTAAAAACTTCAACACATATTTAAATTATAATATTTATATAATATAATCTTTTATTAGGCAAATAGCAGTTAAATGTATTCATGATTGTATTGAGAATATTATTTGGACACCCTTTTTTGCTTAAAATAGTAGTAACATATATTTATTGACAAATTCTGCACATATTTACATTAAAATGATGATTAATGAATGATGTGTTAATGTATTAATCTGTCAAAAGGCTATCGACCAGAGGTCTTTCTGCCTTGTCTTGTCCAGTCATAAGGCGTCAGTGGTTAGTGAGTAGATGCAAGAAATGATGAAATGAAATCAAAAATGGTAGAATGTGGGTTTTTAAATTTAGGGATTATGTTTGGGTTTCTATGAAGACAGTATAGGGATAATATGTGAAAGTTAAAAGGATTTTTGGCGAATTTTTCTGATAGGAATCGAAGACGTTCTAGGATGGGGATAACTAAGGTAGTATCATAGAGGAGCTGATTGGAGGGATTGTGTAGAGAGTTAAGAGGATGACGGAGTTTTGTTAGGGTACGAAGGGATGCTCGCTCGCTAACTTCAATATTACGGGAGGTTGGATTGCTGGGGTTGGGATAGAGGGCACAACCATAGTCAAGTAGTGGGCGGCAGATCATCTTGTAAATTTTTACGGCGGTTCTGGTATTAATATGCCCAAGTACTTAATGGAAACTGAGGGAGGGATCGCAGTTTGGGAAATATGGACTTTGTGAGGTGAATTATTGCTGCGGTGATAAGGGATTAGGAGCTGTGATTTGTGGGGATTGATTTTAATGCGCCATTTTGCAAACCATCTTTGAAGGGAGTCAATAAGCTCTTGGAGGAATTGGAGGGTTTTTGGTAGTGTGGGAGCATGTGTGATTAGGGCAGTGTCATCTGCAAATTGCAGGAGGTATTTGGATGGATTAAAGTAGAGAGGATCAGGGTTGTAGATATCAGCACAAAAATGTTATATAACAGAGGTGAGAGAGGAGAGCCTTGAGGGAGTTCTTGTTCGGGAGTAAATGGAGAGGAAAATGAATTATGGATTTTGACTTTTAGGGATCTATTACAGAGGAAGCTTAAAATATTTAGTCACATTATTCACTTGAGCTAGAATTTCAATTTGCTTCCTATTTTACCAAGAATATCCTGCTACAATACTTACTAAGGTTAATAATAATTTATAATAATTTTATTTATTTCCAGGAAGAACGTTTTATACATTCATGGGTTAGTCAAGTGAAATACATTAAAAGAGAACTAAATCTAAGTAACATATATAGACAATGATAAATATTTTAATAAAACTTACTAACTAGGTTGTATAGATAAAACTTACTTACTATCATTATTAAATAGATACAATTTATACATAAAATTAAAGTATAGATACAATTTAAAAGCGATAAAACAAACTACAGTAACTAATTCACATTTACAAAGAGGCGTACCGTAGAGTATTTAAAATAAAATTATTAAAAGTACAAATAGATGTTATAACACGTTAAAATATGTTTAAATAATAAGTTAAATACATTTACAGAAATATAATAAAATTCATATTTGCAGATGATTAGTTGATTCGCAGAAACTGGTGTATTCGTCTAGGGTATAGAAGCAATTCTCTTCTAACATTTGTTTTATTTTCCTGATTATTATTAACCATATTAATGGTTAAATTATTCATAGTAAGCCAAGAGTTTAATTCGAGTAAGGATTGATTTGCTGCTCGGTTTAGATTTTGCAAGCATTGCCCTTCCACACTAACTTGTATCATCTGCAAACATGGTCAAATGAGCATTAATAGTGAGTCGCATATCATTGACAAATAATAGAAACAACAATGGTCCTAGTATACTCCCTTGCGGTACACCAACAGTTGTGTTAGCAAGGTTTGAAATATATAATTTATCTTTAATGTAGCAACTTGATATGTGTTTCCTATCAGATAGATATGATGACAATATGTTAAAACAATTTCCTCGTAGACCATACGTTCTTAATTTACTCAGTAAAAGATCGTGTGGTACACAATTAAATGCTTTTGTTAGGTCGATGAATATTGATAGAACATTTTTGTTTTCATCGAAGTCATTTAAAACAAAATTTAAAATTACACAGAATAATAATAAGACGATTATTGGTGCGAGTACAAAATCGTTTACACAGGTCAGAGCATAGTATATAGGGACTAACTTAAATATAATAAAATATATAGCTAATAGCCAAGAAAACATAAATCTTAAAACTAGAGTGAATATATTGTATAAATAAAAGATCGGAGATGATGATACGTTAAAAATATATAAATGTATAAGAAAAGATATTACTACACATTAAAAGTAGATAAATATATAAAAACAACATTACAGTAAATTAAAATACTAAAGTAAAATTAAAATTAAAATATAACTACATTACAACATATTAAAACTAATAAATCAATGATATAAAAGAGTACATTACAACATATTAAAATTAATAAATCGATTTTATAAAAGAGTACATAAAGTTTTTGTAACTAAATAAAACATTGCTACAAAATTTTAAAATTATATATAATTACTAGGCGTACAAATACAGCTTCATTTGAATAATATAGTAAATTACATAATTATCGCGCTGAAGTTCAGTCATACTATAATAGCCTTTCCTAAGCAGATATGTTTTTACGGTTTATTTGAATTGTTTTATGCCCAGTGACTTTACCAATTCGGGCAGCTTATTATACATTTTTGACCCATAAAAATTTATACCATCTTGCGTTTTACTTAAGCGTGACCTTTGTAAATATATACATATTACTATTTGCTCTGGTGTTGTATATATGAACTTTGTTATGCAAGCGATAGGAATCAATGTTTTTATGTGTGTAGACTAGGCAATTTAATAAGTAGAGAGAGGGTAATGTTAGAATCCCAAGTCGAGTAAAAGAATTTCTACAGTTGCTTCGATAACCTAGACCAGATATTACTCTTATTGCCTTCCTTTGTAGACTAAATAGCCTATGTAGTATGGCTCAATGACCCCAAGTTGTAATACTGTATGATAGGTGACATTCACAGAGAGAGAAATATGGAACGCGTAACGCTCTAGAAGGTAAACAATTACTTAATTGTCTAAGCAGATATATATTCCGACTGAGTGAGTTTGGCAGGTTAACTTGCTATCTAAGTGTACTCATAAAAATTTAACACTCATTTTCTTATCATTTTCACTCAGGTACGAGTTAATGAGGCGAGAAGTAGATGGATGAAAATTATAAAAATATAGCTTCCGTACGAGAGTATCATGGCAGACGCAGTCAAATGCCTTGGTTAAATCTAAAAAGGCTGCGGTGGTACGCATATTGGCCTCAAAACCTTTCAAAATATCTTGGACCGTCTCTGCTTTGGTATCTGCATCTGCCGTAGACAATCCCGAACGGAAGCCGTACTGTTGATCAGTTAATAAGCCCTCGGTTTCAAGAAAACAAGAAATTTCAAAGAACATAATCTTTCCAAAAATTTTGGATATAGTTGGCAATATTAAAATGGGTCTGTAATTGTTTAAATCGGTTTTGTCTCCCTTTTTAACCCGAGCTTTTTTAAGGGATTTGGGAAATATGTTATTGTTAATGCTTAAATTAATCAATTTAGTTAAAGGGATAACAATTACGTCTAACACAGCTTTTATTAGAGGAACTGTTAACCCATATATATCCCGAGATTTTGAGGGTTTTAACTTATTAATAATATCCCGCACCTCATTGTAGCTAGTTGGTTGCATTTTGAAATACTTGGTAGGGAACTTGGAATTCAGTTTGGCCATTGTTTTAATTGGATCATTGTTGGTAAAAGGTAAGTCTTCTCTAAGAGTTTATGCGGTGCTTGAGAATTTTTGGTATTAACATAATCTGTTGTTCTGTCATATATAACTTTCTCAAATATCTTGGAGAATACTGGCAGAATTCAGATTGGTCTATAATTACTGAGTTAATGAGGATCTCCTTTTTTGTATATTGGAATATTTTTGGCAATCTTTAAATTAGGTGGGAAAACGCCCTCTATTAGTGCCAAATTTATTGCATGTGTTAATTGTTTTATTATGCTTTCCATAGTATATTTAATTACGACCATCGACACATTATCAATATATGTACTTGAGGTAGATTTCATTAAGCGTAGGATTGTTCTAATTTCTTGTTCAGATGCTGGATGTAGAAAAATCGATCCCATTACATTCGATATATTGTTACAGTTTTCAGTATTCACTAAAACACCCGCATTGCTGATTTTACTGAAATAATCATTAATTGAATTAATTATTTCTTGGGGTTGTTCAATTTTCTGTTCGATTTATTTTTCGAATTATTTATGCGATTTGTGTTATATTTTTTTATTTCTGTTTGTAAGGATGATGTGTACTATTTCTTTGCAGACTTGTAAGCAGAATAAGTCTGTTCACATTTATAGTTTGGTAATAAAAATCTACTTTGTTTCGTAATTCTTTTATATTTTCTGTAAACCAGGGTCGTTTTTCTAAAATTATTTGTAGTTTTGTGTTTAATGGGGCAGGATCTATTAAAAATAGAAATAAATATGTTATAAAATTCATTAAAATATGTTAGAGCATTTTTGAAGTATGTTTCTAATATATCCCAGTTTACTGCTACAAGTTCACTATTCAGTGCATCTAAAGTAATTGAGTTGACTATTCTAGTTTTTGTTAGTTTGGAGGTACTTAATATATCACATCTAAATTTTAAAATTTGACCCAAGTGATCGTATAAATGGGCCTGAACTACTTCTGCGCTTATATAGTTAATGTTAGTGATAATTTTGTCTATGGAAATGCTGCTTGTGTTAGAGATTCTTGTATTTGATTTTATTGTGACTTGCAAATTGTAGCTTTCCATTAAATTAATGAAATTAATAGTATTATTATCATTTGTTTTAGAGAAGTTAATATTAAAATCACCACCCATCATAATATCTGATTCTTCATCGATTAATTAGTTGTTTTACCTGTCCATTCAGCAGATGCTATTTCAATAGTCATTTCTTGCGACATACAATTAATGTCAGGTCTGCTGTTGGAATTTATGTTACCTGCTACAAATATTGCTGTGACCCCATAGCTATGGTTTTTACGTTTGAATGCTGATGTTTGTTTGTAGTTATTTATTTCTGGAAAATTCTCACAATCGGTCACCCAGTGTTCAGTGGTAAGAAAGAAATTAACGTTTAATTCTGCTGATACTATATCTAAATTATTGATTTTGTTTTGTATTGACTGCAAATTTTGATGAAGAACTACTACTGGCTCAACTGTTTGTAATGTATCTTCTGTGATTATTTGTTTTGGTTTAATTTGTTGCTTCGATGAAAAAACCGTGAAATATAAGCTCCGTAAGGCCATAACAGTGGATCTATTGCCTTTTTATAGTAATATCTGTCTAGAGTAATTTTAAATGAGGAGTAGTATTGTGGAAATTTACTCTCTAATATTTCGCAGACCGCTTCCGGAAAATATTTTTTTGTATGATTGCTGATTTCATCTAATTTTGTTGATGGATGGAGGCGTGACAAATATAGGAAAGCCTTGCGCGCCACTGTTTCAAGATAGTTGTCACTGACAGATAATCCTACTATTCCATGCGATGTTCTTTTTTTCTTCATTTTGGTGATTCTTTCCCACTTTTCGTCGTCGTCGTTGATATTTTTTTTAGTTATTTTGTCATTTGTTATTAATTTTATTTTTCGCTTCCGAATTCACTTGATTTTTTTTGTACTCAAAAGTTGAGTTTTGCCTTATATTGGTAATTTTCTTCTTCAGAGTTTTGTTCATTGGGTTGCTGGTTGATGGCATTATTCCGCAGGTTTCTTCAGATTCTATTAAATCTATAGTAGTCTGTCTGTCATTGGAAAAATTTGGTGGCATCTCTTGGCGAATAGATGCACTATTATTTTATTTACAAACGCAGTATTTTGTTTTGGCATTTAATTGTTTGTTCTAAGTCGTTTATCTTTTGTTTTAATTGAACATTTTCTCTTAGTAAGACGGTAAGACGGCCTTTTATTCCAGCTCCCTAACTAATTTTTTTAATATGCTGTTGCCCCTCTTAAGGGTACTCACGGTTTCTGAATCATATTTCAATTAAATAATTTTGTGACAGCGACATTATGGATAATAGGATTGCAAGAGTTAAAGAAGAAGACGTAATGTCATAGTCAAGTGTAGAACTACTATCATTTTGTAGATTCTTATAATTTTTCTTATAGATTTGTAAGTTAAGCTTCTGAATAGTTTTACCCTGATTGTAATTTTTGTTTATATACAAATCGGTAGATACTTTGTTTACTAGAATCTTGTTGTTTCGAAAATTATTACTGTACTAAGGAATTGAAAGCTGCGATTTGTGAGGATTGATTTTAATTCGCCATTTTGTAACTAGTGTTGAATAAAGTCAATAATCCACTCAAGAAATTTTGGAGCTTTATATAATATGGGTGCATGGGAAGTTAAAGCCATGTAATCTGTAAATTGTAGGAGATATTTAGAGGAATTAGAGTAAAGATGATCAAGATTGTAAATGTCAAAGCAAAAATTTTAGAGTAGTGGAGATTTAGAGGATACAAGAGGTAGACATTTATGTAGAAAATTTTGCTAATTTATTTTTAATTCAAGTTCTGTATTTATCGCATCCTTAAAGATAAAGGAATGAGTCCATAACGTGAAATTCTTTCTGTTTTCGATTTCTCTTAGGAGGACATAATAGGCTAATAACATGTTTAATGGATCCTTTTGCTTTATTATTTATTTTCAATGAATTGAATTTATATTTCTTTGCATACATTATTATTTTTCTAGAATCATGGATTAAACTGCCAGTATACCAACTATGCTTATTTAATTAATGATTACAGAAAAACAATAAAGTATGCAAATATTGTAACTTTGCTGAATTAAATTCCTTGATAAAACAAAAAATTAAGCAAATTAGTCTGATTTATTGAAATTATATTTATAAACATTGCCAATAATACTAAAAATGATTTTTCTAAAAATCTGTAAGGCTATATAAATGCAATGGCTACTAGAAATACCTCTAATAAATTATACAGTTTTATTTATAGCCCGAGTAAAAATAGATATTCCATCAAATTAGCCGTGTAATAAATATTGGCAGGACGGCTGGGGGAGATAAATACATATTAAGATATGAAACACTTAGAAGACGCTAACGCATTCTTTATTTGCGCAAATGCGGAGCGTGTACAGCTTGGCATATATCATTTTTACGAGCTTCGTATAGATTTGAGCAGACAGAAAGTGTATGTTCGCTTGATTCCCAGTGTGTAATTCAGCTTTGCACTCAACCATATCACTATACGTATCTCTGTCCGGACGTACTCTTTACAATGTTGCCTTTTTCATACCTAACAAATGGACATCTCTTAAAATCCCGTGTAAAAAAATATTACGTGACTTTAATAAATAACTTTTATTCATTATAAATTTTATTTAAAGAATTAGCAAAAAAATATTTAATAAATAAAATATTACCAGATTTTAATAGATAACTTTTATTCGTTATAAATTTTATTTAAAGAATGAGGATAATTAAATCAATTATTTACTTTGTGGTACTACCATTTTAAATATATAATGAAAGGCGATATCTTTGTTTTACCACTTTATTTGTATATTTACTAATAACTATAGTTTCTACTAATAAACACTTATTGCCAAACGTAAAATAACCTTAAATTACGAATTATTTTCTTGTTTATATCAAACAGTTGAAGAGAAGTGCGTACTTTTAGCTAATTTGATCGTTTAATATTTCAGAATTCGTTTAATCTTCGTAAATTTTTATCGCTTCCAATAAATCCTTTTTGCGACCTTTATCCGCTAAGTAGATTAAGGAATCTTCACCTTTATCAAACTAATGGTTTGAATTTAATAAATGGTTCGAATTATTCTTGCAACGGTGTAGATAATAGATGGCACCTTAATGATGACCTTATGTCCGTTTAATATAATTTTTAAATTTCAACCAGACTACTCAATATATATGTTTTTACATTCAGAACAAGTTAATTTCTATATAATTTATATTATAAGCCAGGAATATATGTATCAATATTAACGTTATTTTTACAATTAAATATTACATTACTTATTTTATTGTTTAAAGTAATTATAATTTTTGTAAAATGTGTAGTTTGTAAAAGTAATTATACTATATTTATACTTGTTTCTTTTCTATAGTTATGTGAGGGTGGCCCAGTTAGCGACCTCGTTAATGGATTGATTGATATGAACCGAAGATTGACTGAAGAACAAATAGCTCATCTCTTAAAGGAAGTTGTCAAGGTAATCAATTTTAATCATAATGGTGATCCAAAATATAGACATTAAATAAAACGTTTACTATAGTTTTAATAATAATTGTTTAATATAATGAGGGAGACACGATTGATACTTTGTTTTACCACTTTATTTTAAATTATTCGTGACTACAGTTTCAACTAACAGCTAGATATTATCAAACATGTTTGATAATAATAAGTGTGGTAAAAAACTAAATGCTTTATTTAATGCCTATGTAATCAATTTTATTTAAATAGCAACTAATATGTGTACGGATAATGAAAGAAAATTCACTTTCTCTCTTTATTAGGCAATCTTCGTAATAAAATATGCTTTTATATTTAGTCAATTATTTACTAAATTGATAAAATAATGCAATTATGATTATATTTACTAACATAGCAAAAGGGATAAATAATGTTTTTATCTGCATCGAAAGCAAACATTTAAATGAAATTTGTAATAATTATAGAGAAACATGAAATCATATTTACGCACATAATAAATATTATGTGTAATTTTATAAAATGTTATTTGAACTGTGGCTATTATAATGTATTCACGCGAACTTTTTTATACTTTCGTGTATAATAATTATGATAATTATAATATAATAGCTATATGATAAATACTAACACATTAAAAAAATGTCGATACCAATTAAATATTATTCTTGTATAATTTCATAAAAATTTACGCTGCAATTATAGGTTTACAGCGGCAGATATAATTAAACATATTCAGAAATTAATTTATTAAAATATATTTTAAAGCAAATTGTATTGCTTATTTTATTCATATAGTTTAAAATTAAAATTTTAACTGTATTCTTAGTTACTTCTACATACTACCTATTTTTTTATATCTTGTATTTGTTTCTCATTTATCACTTTGTGGAACTTTATGTTAATGATAGGTACTTGATTACAAATTCAATTGGTAATCACTACATGTTTTATTGTAATATTTTTGTTGGTAGATTATAATCTTTGCATTACTGTCGATGATATGTATGTTAATAGAATAAAATTGAAGAAAGACAACACAAATTTAAAACAGTTATCTGAATTTGCATTGGATTCCATACAATAAAATAACAATTTGCAATTTATATTAAGGATAACAAATAGAAAATAACAATAAAATAAAACTGGAAAATTCATACGTTAATAAATAACACAAATGAGTAAAATAAGAGAACGAGACAGGAGTGAGACAGACAGCATATAAGATATTTTTAGAAGCATTAAAAATGTGCTGAGATCACCTGAACAGAAGCAAATTGAAAAACAAGGTCGATAGAATAACGTAACATACAAGAAGAGAGGACAGAAACAAGAATTGGAAACAATAAAACCATAACTGGCGAGAGTAACAGATACGAACTATACAAAGGAAAGGAAGATGTGAAAGAAATTCTACAGGAAATGAGAAAAATCACTCAAGTACAACAAGAGGAAATACAGGAAATAAAGAAAGAAATGCGGTCAAAAGAGGAGAAATGGGAACAAGAAAAGAAACAAATGGAGGAAAGATTGGAAAAACTAGAAGGAAAAATTGAAAAAGACGAGAGAAAAAAGAAAAGGAATAAAATAATTGTTAAAGGACTTAAAACAGATAATGAAAATATAAAGGAAGTACTGGAAGAATATACAGGGTGTCCCGTTAATACGGGGAAATGGCTGGACCATAGATTCCTGGGGTCAAAATATGATGATTTAACACAACTTATCTATATCCAAAAATTTACGGTTAAGCCGGAATTTGTCTTGTTTATAACAATTGAACGCTTTATTTGATTTAAATGAAATTAACTATTAATAAGGTAAGGTAGTTACCTTAGCATAATACATAATTTAAATTATTATGGACATTAGTGATTAACAGGAAATATAGAAAACAGTAGTACCACCACTTAAAAACTAAAATATTTTTTTATTAGTGCATCCAATAAAAACTATAAAAATACTGCTTAAAAGAGAATTTGATTTTAAAACTTTTTTGTCTCTTAATAAAATTTGATATCTTGTACGGTTTTCGCACAAAAAAATTAATATATTTTTTTATCTAGTAAAAACAAAATCTAGTTATCCATCAAATCGAAAATATATGTTTTTCGTGGCCGTCTTTGTTTAAAAAATGTAAATTATGTAAAATAACAATTACTGAGTGTCTTTAAATCATTTATTGTTAACTTTATTATCGTTCATAAATATTCACATATGCAGCAAACAGATTTCTTGCTTGTATTAGGATTTTGCGAAAAAAATGGTTTAAAAAGTGTTAGATGTTGTTTTGATTTATTGTATCAATTAATATTATTTAATTTTTATTTAATTGAATAAGTTGATTTACTTATTAATGAGGGCAAATCTGCATACTGTATTCATATTTTATTTTTTTGTGCAAAAACCGTAAAAGATATCAAATATTATTAAGATACAAAAAAGTTTTATAATTAATTGGTCTTTCAAGAAATATTTTTTTAGCTTTTATTGGATGCACCAATAAAAAAATATTTTAGTTTTTAAGTGGTGGTACTACTGTTTTTTATACTTCCTGTCAATCACTAATAACCATAATAACTGAAATGATGTATTATATTATGGTAGTTATTAATAATAAATTTCATTCAAATCGAATAAAGCGTTCAATTGTTATAAACAAAAGAAATAAAGTTTTTTGAAACTTTGAAGACAAATTCCGGCTTAACCATAAATTTTTGGATATAGATAAGTTGTGTTAAATCATCATATTTTGACCCGAGGAATATATGGTCCAGCCATTTCCCCGTATTAACGGGACACCCTGTATACAAGGCGCAATGAATAAAAGTCAAAAAACTGGTAGAAAAAGAAAAACAAAATTCATGGGAAGAGTTTAGAAACAAAATGGAACATAGTCACGGAAACCAAACATTATTTCACAAGGCACTAAAATCACTTACAGGAAAGAAGCAATACAATAATGGATACATAAAAGATAAGAAGGGAAAAATACTAGAAGAAGAACAAGATATAATGTCACGATAGAAAGAATACTTCGAAGACACATTAAATATAGAACAACTTCATAATTAGCAAGAAACAGAAAATAATGAAGAAGATAATACGCAAGAGGAAGATAAATGTGGAGAACAAAACGATGTCAAGGAAGAAGGAGTAATTGGAACTGTTAAAATGTTAAAGAGAGGTAAAGTAGCAGGTAATAATGAAATAACACCAGAAATGTTGAAAAAGTGGAATAGAAGTACTTATACTAAATTATACAATAAAGTATGGGAACAAAAGAGGATACCGAAAGATTAGGAGTTAGGTATAATACTGCCCCTATATAAGAATGGAAAAACTACAGAGGAATTCCTTTATTAAGTGTGATAGCAAAAGTATTCGAAAGGATACTAGAAAAGAGACTAAAAGTGATCACCGAAAAACAACTAGAGGAACCCCAATGTGGATTTAGGAAAGGACAAAGAGTACAAGACCATATATTTACAATAAAACAAATAATTGGGAAGAACGAAAATAAGGGTGTATTAGTAGCTTTTGTGGACTTAGAAAAGTCTTTCAACAGCATTTCAAGGAAAATAGTATGGGATAGTTTGAAAAGAAGAGGAGTAAAAGGAAACTTAGGGAAAACATAAAAAGCATGTACAAGGTGGGGCAAAAGTCCCGTTACCATTTTGATTGCCTATAACTTTGCTCAAAAAAAAGATAAGTAAGTTTGGTTTTCATAAAAAGTTTATGTGGTCTTTACATTTTTTTCGTTATGATTGGAAAATTATATCGGCTAAATGGTGACCGCGATTCGCTATGCAACTTTCAGCTCTTTTTAGGGCATTTTTCATGACATCCTTCAACATATCGGGCTGCATTTCTTCAATTTCGTGACGGATATTCTCTTTAAGATGTTGAATCGTTTGGGGCTTATTCACGTAAACTTTGGAATTCAAAAAACCCATAAGAAAAAGTCTGCTGCTGTTAAATCCGGAGATCTGGCTGACCATGCTAAATCGCCACCTCGCGAAATTAGTCTTCGTGGAAAAACGTCATTCAATAATTGAATTTTTGAACGAGCTGTGTGTGCTGTTGCCCCATCTTGCTGAAACCACATGTCCTAGTCTAGTCCTTGCTCTTCCATTTCAGGCACAAGAAAATTTCGAATCATGTCTTGGTCTTGGTTCAGCATTAACAGTAACTCCAACACCTTGGTTATTTTCAAAAAAAATAGGGACCAATGATGTTTCCAACATAAGTTTCCATACAGTTGTTTTTAGTGGATACAATGATGTTTCATGAATTAATTGAGGATTTTGTGTTCCCCAAAACCAACTGTTTTTTTTATTGACGTGGCCACTGAGAAGAAAATGGGCTTCATCGCTCATTATCAGTTTAGACGAAAAATCTTCAATTTCACCAGACAGCCTTAGGATTCCATTACTATACTCAACTCGTTGATCATGATCTCTCGGTAGCAATTTTTGGGCTAATTGAATTTTGTATGGGAACATTTTCGAATTAGTTTTCAAAATTTGCCTTAAACTGCGCGCAGAAATGTGTAACTGGGAACCACGTCTCCGAATTGATGTTTCTGGAGACTCTGCACCACTATCGCGCACCAGAGACACATTTCCGTTGCAATAATGGAACGATTATTTTCAATAAATATTGTCACTGTTTCTGCTCGTTCTTGTGGTGTATATTTATCCATAATAAAATTTGGACGTCTACACAACACAATTGTTAAAGCAAAACTGAGCTAAACGTTACAGAACCAAGATGGCGCGCAATTAAAAATGTAGCGGGACTTTTGCTCCACCTGTTATAAAGTAACCAGAAATGTAGTTAGAACGGGTAACATGCAATCTGAGGAACTTGGGACCAAAGGTGGCTTAAGGCAAGGTGGGGGCGAGGTGGTATTGAGCCCAACTCTTTTCAACATCGTCATGGCAACATGGCAAGAAATGAAAAGGGATTACAATACAATCTAAAAATATGAAAAAAAGCACTACAGAAAAGAAACCTAAAAATAAACGTAGATAAAACAAAATGAATGGCAATAGAAGATGATGACTGCAAAACTAAATGTAAGAGACATAAAACAAGTAGAAACGTATAAATATCTAGGCGTAAAAATACACAAAAATGGGGAAAGGCAATCTTTTTAAGTTGAAATTCCAGCCTTTTAATTATGGATACAATAACACTCTTAGTAGAGCCACGAGATTGTTTAATACTTTACCTAGTAGTATTGACATATTCAACTCACCCATGACTATGTTTCGCAAAAATTGTTATGCTGCACTATCTACCCACCATTGTGCTGAAGCGAATCAGCTATTAGATTAATTTTACCACCCAAGCACTTTTCGTTATAATGTGTAAATATATAATATATAATTACTTTTTAATATATTTCGTTATTATATCTTTTATTATAACGCAAATATAAATGTAATTTAATTTCTTGAAATTTGTAGCATATGTGACTTTTTTTCCTTTCAGTACATCCAAAATCAAAAATCATTTACAAAACTGAGCGTTCATATTAGATAAACATGAAAATACGTCTTCCAATTCATTACTGTCATTTCTTTAAAATCAATTCTCCAAAATTAAAATTAACGGCTGATTCATGTCTTCTAAGATTATCATTGTTTCTTATTCGCTTGATTACTGTATAGAGCATGTTTCGACATGTATAGTACTGATATTCTTACTTCTCGTATTTTCAGGTCTTTAGATTAATTAATGATAACTATGTTATCAAAACACTCATTAGCTAAAACAAAATACATTTGACAAACAAGCAACTTATTAACATCTTTAGATATTTTTTACTATGATTCCGATTATACCCCGATTTCTTTCAAACTGATCTTTCAAAAAGAGCAAACAATTTATTCTCAGCTTCTAGGGATGCTCTCTAATTCCATAATATACATGGTGTTCAATTTAAGTGAAGACATTGAAATATCTCAAAAACTACACATCGAATAAAAAAATATATAATTAAAATTTGTTGGCCTCGGAGAGGGACATCTAACGATGCAAAACACGACCCACTACCCTCAACCCCTTAGGGGGTAGAAGGTGAGAAATAGAAAAGTTAAGTAGGAACCCCCATTTTTTGTTTTGTTTTTGAATACTCCGGGAAAAAAATAGGAAAGTTTTATCTCAATTTATTTTTTTTTTTAATTCGTGACAGACGACGCTATAATCGCCAATATTCAAAATTGGCAAAAATTGTTGAAAAATGGGGATTACCTGAGAAATACGAGGAGGTGTTCCTATTTAACTTTTCGATTTCTCACCCCCTACCCCATAGGGAGTTGAGGGTAGTGGGTCGAATTTCGTATCATTAGACCTCCCTCTCCGAGGCGAACAAATTTTAATTATAATTTTCTTTTATTGATGTGTAGTTTTCGAGATATTCCAATGTCTTCACTTAAATTGAACACCCTGTATATTTCTAGTGATTTATAGTCCTAATATCCCTTACGCTTGCATACGCTATAGTCCTAAATGTTAATGCTCAATCAATAATTTAATAGTCATTAGCTTATTGGTTCTTTCAGCACTTGAATCATTAATAATAATAAATACAACAAGTTTAAACTTTAAGTGACTCAAATTAATGATTCTTTTGCATGTTACAGTTATTACTACCATAATTTATGGCCCTATTAAAATGTATATATTTATTCTGCTCTTGTTTTGTATTCTTTAATTTTTCAATTCAACTACAATTCTTACATTTTTTGCAAACTCTCCTCGATATCTGACTTCTATAATCCGATAATATGACGATGTCTAATAAAAATCTTCTAAATATTAAATTGATGAGCCCGTTACTTGGTGAAATTCCATAATATATAAAAATAAAAACACTTGGTTTAAAATTACATAGATTTAATGTCGAAACTGTGACATATGTTTCGTCACACAGATGATTAGTAATCTGTCTGATTAAGTTACTGTATGACAAAACATATGTCGCAGACTATACATTAAATCTGTGAAATTTTAAACAAAATATTTTTATTTACCTTATAAACAGCTTCTATCTTTCCCCTTATTTACGTTAGTTTTAATTTTGCATGTTCCAATCTCTTCGAACTTTTTTGTTCAACCTCAGTATTGCACTTAACATATATTTTATTCATCTTCTAATATTATTTAAATAAACATTTTTCAAAGCAATATTTATATTTTTATACACTACTCTCATCTAGGAGTTAAATGGTAACATGCTCTTTAGATTTTAGATTTTCCCTGTAAATGACTTCAGCCTTTTAGTATTTTTCTATAGGGTGTTCAGGAAGTAGGGACGAATATTAAATTTCTATAGAAGATAAATTTATTGAAACTATATTTTTTATAAACACATTAAGTAACA
This sequence comes from Ontholestes murinus, assembly GCA_963969525.1. Classification (NCBI taxonomy): domain Eukaryota; kingdom Metazoa; phylum Arthropoda; class Insecta; order Coleoptera; family Staphylinidae; genus Ontholestes; species Ontholestes murinus. The sequence goes on from OZ018391.1 coordinate 28,718,227, forward strand.
TCTCCCATTTAATCATTGAAGTTCTTGATGACGTGTTTACAAACATCTGGTAGGATGCCGTTAATAACCCTTTTAAGTGCATCCTTCAATTGGTGTATTGTTTTTGGTTTGTTCACGTAGACTTTTGATTTCATAAATCCCCACACAAAAAAGTCACAAGGCCTAAGATTGCATGATCTAGCAGGCCATTCCTGCTTGCCATGCAGAGAGATAATTTTTTTGGGAGACTTTTCAGTCAGCAGAGCAATCGTTTCATGGGATGTGTTGCATGTCGCACCATCTTGTTGAAACCAAAATTCGTCATTTTCATCCACTGCGAAAAACCAATCAGAAAGCATGTTTCTTTAACTGTCGCTGTTCACAGTGACACTTGGATACGTTGCTTAGTTGTCATCTACTCCATGGCAAAAATAAACATCAAACTACAATCCTTACTATACAAAAGCTATTAGGCTTGCTAATGAGAAGAATCGCAAATAATAAACATGAAACAAGCACGACTGCCAAATATCATATGACAAAATGGCGCCAAATTTAATTAATTCTTCCTGGTCACCCTATATTACCAGCGTTAATGTATAAGATATACTTAGTCTTACAGATTGACTTCTAAATACCTCTTCGCCAAAAATTCTTAACCTACCTTACATTCTTTAAATATTATCGACTGTCAATATCTGCAAGGAATTACACTTTGCAAATATTTTTATGTTACTGATAAACGGTATTGGTTTTCGTATTTAACTTCATTCTTTAATTTCAAATTATTAAATACTCATATATAACAATGTATAACTTGCCCATGTTCACTTTCTTCATTATACTACCGGGTGACCCATTTTAATAAATCCACTGGAATATCTCGACACATATGCGTCCTACAAAAAAATGTTCCAAATAATACTTTGATGGTTTCGAAAGGGCCATCTGATCCTATACAAATTTTTTCACCCCCACCCTCCAAGGGGCGGGGCAGGGGGTTAACTTTTACATCTTAAATGGGAACCCTTATTTTTTATTGCAGGTTCGGATTCTACATAAAAAAATATGAAGATTTCATTTGAACTTTTTTTTCGAATTCGTGATAGATGGCGCTGCAATTCCCCTTTTCATTCGGTGAATAATCGGCCATTTCGGTTGATTGTCAGATAATGCAATTATCACGAGCCGCCGCATTTTTGGTGGGAACTGTCCGGAAAACTAATTGTAACTAAACAACATTTTTGGCAAATTGCTTGTTTTGATTTTCGTCAGAATGTTTGTTATGATTTTCGTCAGACGGTTTGTTTCATTTTCCAGGAAGTAAACGGGGCGCGGTTTAGCATCTTTTTGGCAACAATTTTGCTAGAATAACCAGCCATTCACTGATGCATTGACCCTACGTTATAAGATGACGCACTCCATTTCAATGGCGAACAATTAAAAGTGACGATTTTATCGTTAGAATCCGAACCTGCAATAAAAAATAAGGGTTCCCATTTAAGATATAAAAGTTGACCCCCTGCCCGCCCCCTGGAGGGTAGGGGTGAAAAAATTTGTATAAGATCAGATGGCCCTTTTGAAACCATCAAACTTTTATTTGGAACATTTTTTTGTAGGACGCATATGTGTCGAGATATTCCAGTGGATTTATTTTATTAAAATGGGTCACCCGGTATAATTAAATCTATTAAAATCGTTTGTTGCATTTTTTTATTTGATACTATTCTCCATTCATTACTGTAATATTACTAGTGAAACATATTTACTTTTTTATTCTAATGGTATAACTAAGTGAATATTGATTTTCTCTTTTTACTAAAACATTAGTTTGCCTGTATATCCTAAAATTCTTACTTCAATGATTTAAATTGATTTCAATTTTAGAAAACCAATACCCAGGCCTAATACGTATAAATGTTGCTATTTATGTTTTGGGAATAAAAAGAAAAAACCAAAAATTTTATCAAAATCATTTTGATTGCTTTTCAAAATAATCGCCTTCAAGATCTATACACTTTTAAATTAGATTAAACCACCCTTTAAAGCACGGTGTCTAGTCATAAGATGGTACCTATAAACAAGCGCTTTGAAGGCCTCATCCGCTTCTTCGGGTAACGAAACTCGTTATTCACACATCTTTAATTACTGAGAATAAGAAAAAGTTATTGGATGCCAAATCGGAGCTGGAGGCGGAAGACCCATCAATTTGATCTTTTGTGTGCACAAATCCTCGTTTGTTGCATGTGATGTGTGTGAGCTCGCATTGGTGTGACACAAAATGATTTGTCATTTTGGATTTGGAGTTCAGGCAAGCAAATAGCGGTCTTTTGATTTTCGGGGGCCACAGTTCGGTTTTCGTGGCGAAAGCTTCGAAAACGAACAACTTTTGTTGGACTTGCTTCACATTAAAACACTCAAACTGCTGATTGGCCTTTTCTTTCTGGCTCATATGCATAAACCCACGACTCGTCATCTGTGACTATGCTATATTCGGCTTTAGATACACCCCAGATGTAGTCTGAAGTAATTTTACGTCACCAATCGACACGAGCATTTTTTTGAGCATCTGTCAACAAATATGGAATCCAACGCGCACACAACTTCCGAACACCCAGATGTTCGTACAAAATCTTATGTGTATATCTCTCTATTTCGTTATATGTCACCTGACGATCTTTTTCAGTTAGTTTTCACGCAGCCTTTATATTTTCGGGCACAACAACCGATTTTGGAAGACCTTCTTTAACTTCGTGAGCGAACTACGTCTACATTTGAATTCAGTGTACCAGCGATACACAGTGACTGTGAGTTAGACCACATCAAAAGTCAATATAAAACATAGCTCGAAAATTCCACATATTAACCGAGATGAAATTTTCAACTTGTAAACAACACAAATAGTGTTCGTACGTCAAAACGTTCTGAGCACGTATAACGTCAAAAATTACGATGGCAATGTCATATTTCACCGGGAAATACCAGTATCGTCAATTTTTAATACATAAATAGCAGCAATCGCACTTTGACTAACACAATCTTGAAATAATGTCTTCGGCGTCGTCGTTGTAATTTTCTTTGGGGTCGTCATTGTAGGTTTTTTTGGAGTGGTTGTTGTTGATTTTTTTAACGTGGTTATTTCAGTGAAATTTGGTGAAACTGTTGTTGGTTTTTTAGATGTAGTTGAAGGTCTCTTGGTTGTAGTTATTACATGCTTATTAAATGTTATGGACTCTTGCCTTGGTATTAGCACTAATTGTGTTACATTTTGCTTTACAATTATTTTTGATGTAGATGTTACAAACTCTTCATTTGTTGATGATGGAGCAGTTTCTTCCTCAGTAGTATCAGCAGGTATGAGGTTCACTGATGCTGTTGTTTCAAAACTATCAGATTCAAGTGTAACATTTTCATTTAAGTCCCCCCCTTCCGAAAAATCAGTTAATATTATTAATTATGTTTTTATTTAAATAAATATCCGTATAACGTAATTTGAATTTCTCTTGAATACCCAAGGTTTCACAAAAATGTCAATTTTATCGTAATCAAGTCCAAAATAAGACAGAGGTGAGGCCTGTACAGGGTGATATAAATGATTTAATTTCGTTTTCTGATCATTAACGGCCGCTCTAAAGTCACATTAAAAATTGACCACGAGGAATCTAATTCTAAAGCTATCGCCCAGCAAAAAAGTTGAAGCCATACACTAGAAGCCTTCATTATCGTTTTCAGTCAAGCGAAAAAGTATAAAGAGACACTTTCATCCGGAAAACAACAAATGTTCTTTTAGAATTACCAAAACGCTTCTTATTGAAGACAATTTATTATCACCTTGTAATTTAGAAAATGGTACAAGTTACACTAACAAACATTAAGAGAAATATTTCTCTGGAAGTTTGTTTTTGTGAGTTACGTGAAGATAAACTAGATTAATTAATAAAGCACTAAAAACCTTTTTTAAATCTTTTTAGAATTTTATTAATTAATTTCTCTGGAATCCCACCACTTCTACTAAACTAAGAACTTCTTATGTATAATCTGTTTAATAAGTTTGATTAAAAATAAACCAACCATTTGTAATTATTAGATTAAAGATTATTTGTGTAAGAAGATTTCTAGCGTGATGAGTTGTAATAGGTTTGGGCTTATTTTGAGATTTAAAACTTTTCCAAATATATTGATTGACAGGAGACTGGCTTTTCAAAGTAAACGAATTTTGTTCAGAACTGATTCAAAATTACTAAAAATACTATAAACCTGGTAAAATTATTTTTGTAAACGGGAATTAGACAATATATCCCGAACAAATAAAAATTATGTATAATAGAATTGATAAAATTGAATTGACTCCAAACTATTTGACAATATCTTACAAACAAATATAAAAGAATCGAGAATGAAGCATTACAATCGGAGTCTAATCCATCTCAAGGTGGAAATACTAATCACTTGATTATTATTTAATAAAGTGTTAAGGTTTCTTGAATATATTTATTAATCAGTTTTGTATAAGGTGTAGTAAAAAGAAAACCATTTATTTGCACGAAATTTATTCGATAAATTCATAAAAGCCCTCGTCCCTACTGTCAAAAATTTGAGACAGACGATTTTCACAAGCCTCTCTTGATGCCAATTTCGCACCAGCAAAATTGTTCGCCATGGACAGGAACAAATGGTAATCAGTTGGTGCCATATTCTGACTATAATATGGATGTATAAGAACCTCCCAACCAAGCTCCTGGAGCTTCTAGCGAGTGACTATCGATGTGTGTGGCCTGGCGTTGTCGTGGTGGAACACAATTTCTCTCCTATTGGCCAAAACTGGACGCTTCTGGACGCTTCTGGACGATTTCTTCCTTCAAATGGTTCATTATTGATAGTTCAGTTCCAAGTTAAGAGTATTGCAACTCATTGTTGATAATTCCTAGCCAATCCCACCAAACACACAGCAAAATTTTCCTAGCCGTCAATCCTAGCTTGACTACCGTTTCTGCAGGTTCACCGCCATTCGATCACAACCATTTTTGCTTGACGTTGTCGTAATTGATCCACTTTTTATCACTAGTCACTAATAGTTTGAGAAATGGGTCGATTTTGTTGCGATTGAACAGCGATTCACAAATGGAAATTTGGTCCATTAGGTTTATCTCATGTGGCATCCATACATCGAGCTTTTTTTTATGGAGCCTTATTTAAATGGTACCAAACGGCTTTTTGTGCAATCTTTAGCTCTTATGCAATCATGTAAGCAGTGTTTGCACTGCTTACATGATGGTCGGACTCGACAATATCCATGATTTTGGTGCATCTTTGACATCGAAATTCCTGGAACGGAATCGACGAAACCGAAGTTGCTCGTGATTGGCTGTTATAGAATCAGAACCATAAACACTATTTGCATTTTCAGTTATCTGGCTTGCGTTTTCGCCTTAATAGAAGAAAAACTGTAAAATGTATCGAATTTTCTCGCTGCTAGTGATCATTTATCCAGGAAGCAGTTGAGAATAGAAATAAAATGCAAAGTTGTCTCTTTTTGTAAAGTTAGCAATACAATTACATACGATTACAAGTTGAACCTTATCGAACTGATTAAAAATCTGGGAGTTGTTTTGGATACATCTCTCTCTTTCAAGAGTCACATTTCAACTATCACTCTAAACGCCTCTAAGTTATTAGGATTTATTAATAGAAACTCCAAAGAATTGTCGTTATACTCATATAAAACACTTTACTGCTCTATGGTCAGACCAAATTTAGAATACGCTTCTCAAATCTGGTGGCCTCATCAAGGTTATTTAATCAACAAACTTGAGTCGGTTGAAAGGCGCTTTTTAAGAACCTTAGCTTATAGATCTGGCCTGATCAATCGTACCTCTCAAGATCTTGCAGCTTTAAGATGCACCTTTAGTATGCGTTCCTTACACGTTAGAAGTTGTGTTACAGACATGTGCACACTCTATAAAATTTTAACCAGTAGATTTGCTACCCTTATCTTTTGTCACAACTTATTTTATGGTTTCAGCCGCGTGGTGCTATTACTAGGTAGATGAAACTGTTCAGATTAAACTTTCACAATTCAATAATAAAATATATAAGTCCTTTACGTTGTAGAAAATTCACTAATAATTAGAAAAAACACGAAAATATTTCGTAAAATCTACTACCACAAATGAGTCTTATTAAGACTACAAGAAAGAAATCACTTTTGAAACAACTACTTCTCTGGCTAATACTTCGACAGACATTGAATGATACAAAAGTAATTTGCGTGTTACAAAATAGCAAGGCTATCATAGCAACACTAGTTTGAACGTATTTCTTTCTGTTAAATGAACTAAAAATGATTGAATGTACGTTAAATAGTTTGTGAGTGACTATACTATGGTAAATTTGGATCAAGAAATGAATTTAGGTTGATGTGTTCTAAGGTAAGGGATAGATGACTCTATTGTATTTCATCAACTCACTAGAGCTTTTACGTCATTTTTCAACTTTGTTAATCCTTTGTTCGTTTTTTTATTGTGTTTTACTGTACATGTTTTATATATAAGGTAGTTTAAGATAGTTAAGATTAGATTTAAGTTTTTATACCATATTTATAAATTGGAGATATTCAATTTCTGAAATAAATAAATAAAAGAAAAGAAAAGACAAGAGAATAAAACAAAAGAAAAGAAAGGGAACGAAAAGGAAAGTAAAAAAAAAAGAAAAGAAAAAAGAATGCATATATGTCATATATATCTTGATCAAAAATAATTAATAATAAGATGTATTGAAATCCTTTAGTTCGTTGTAGAAGATTAAATAATAAATTTAAAAATACGAAAACATTTCGTGAATCTACAACAATGAGTCTTACTAAGACTACAAAACAAATTAATTTGAAACAACTACTTCTCTAGCTAATACTTCGACAGACATTGAATAATACAAATTAATTTGCGTGTTACAAATAGTACAACTATTAAAGCAACACTAATTTGAATGAAATTATTTCTGTTGAATAAACTGATAAAATGTACTTTAGATTGTTTAAATGTAACTATAACATGAAAAATTATGAAAAATGAATTTTAAACTGATTTCATTAAATTAAATTAGCAAAAGCAATTAAAAAATCTAGCATTCAAGTTTATAATCATCTGCAGACACGTGTTTCGAACTTTCGCTCTCTTCAGTACAGCTTTATTATAAAATTGATTTTAAATACAAATAAAAACACTTACTAAAATAAATATAATGAAATATGATAATAAATATAATGAAATATAAATAACTTACTCAGATATGTACGGCAACTGACACAAGAATGAAATATAATCGACTGAAAGTCTGAATTTATACCTGAGGTGGATTAGTGATTTCTTCAGAAATCATTACGTTCGGGATTAAGGAATAATACCCACTTAGAGCATAATTGAATAATAAGATGTATTAAAATCCTTTAGTTCGTTGTAGAAAATTAAATAATATATTTATTATCATATTTCATTATATTTATTTTAGTAAGTGTTTTTATTTGTATTTAAAATCAATTTTATAATAAAGCTGTACTGAAGAGAGCGAAAGTTCGAAACACGTGTCTGCAGATGTTTATAAACTTGAATGCTAGATTTTTTAATTGCTTTTGCTAATTTAATTTAATGAAATCAGTTTAAAATTCATTTTTCATAATTTTTCATGTTATAGTTACATTTAAACAATCTAAAGTACATTTTATCAGTTTATTAGTTTATTCAACAGAAATAATTTCATTCAAATTAGTGTTGCTTTAATAGTTGTACTATTTGTAACACGCAAATTAATTTGTATTATTCAATGTCTGTCGAAGTATTAGCTAGAGAAGTAGTTGTTTCAAATTAATTTGTTTTGTAGTCTTAGTAAGACTCATTGTTGTAGATTCACGAAATGTTTTCGTATTTTTAAATTTATTAAAAATAATTAAATTTAAAACATTTATTACATATAGTATTTATACATATCATATGAAATTTAGAATAAAAGTGTTGGGTGATCTTTTTTCTGACTACAGCCTCGAACAAAAATATGTTTGTTTGCAGAACAGTATAATAAAAACTCAATAGCAGTTAGATTAAACACAATTAACTTTTTTGTCTATTTAATAAATATTGTAGCATGTGTATAAAGTTACAAAACATATGTCAAACTGCCCATTAAAGAACTTTCTGTGTATAAAAATGTAATTATAGAGTCGATAACTATCTTCAACATTGCAATAAACAATATAATTTATTGCCAAATAATGAAACGATGTAGTATGTGACAATCTATATAATTAATTCGTTTTTTGTCTTATAGCGCTAAATAAATATTTATGCGCGACTATAGCTAATAAAAACAAAGCTGAACTAAAATAATAATAAAATTGAAAATCAATTTACTCACCCTTTTAATAAAATTATTACAGTGTTTATAGTAGGATTATTTGGTATTATTAAAATCCAATTTATGTCCTTGTAAATAATTTATTATAGTAATTTCATCATTTTCATTATGTTTATTTTTTTATTTATAAATACATACAACATTAAAAAGCACTTTTAATATTAATTAATAACATAATGTAATTAATTTTATTAATTAATATTAAAAGTGCTTTTTAATTTTGTCATTCCTATTATATTTAAATCCAACTGCATAATTTAATTACAAATTACAGGCTATGATACATCTTCATGAACACCGAGTTATTCATCGTGATATTAAAGCCAGCAATATTCTACTAACGAAGGAAGGTGATGTGAAATTAGCAGATTTTGGTTTATGCAGACACTTGAGTAGCACTTTTGGTAAGTATATTTTACATCTTATGTTTTTTTATAAAAATATTCACAAAATAAAACTAAGGTAGAAATAACACAACCACCGATATAAAGCAAAAATAAACTCCACAGCTCCTTCAATGTTGTTTTATGAACAGCTTTTTCGCCATCGTCGTAAAACTTGCTCTCTAAAAGAATCAAGTGAGATAGACACCATTTCTTCCACACATCTGCTATACCACTTTCCACAATCGATCCAACAAATCTATTTGTGATTCTTTTTAAAGGTGATCCTCTCCTCATAATATAACACACGTTCGCTCTAAATGGTACCATCTTCATCCGCCTCCAATATGCCTTTCCTTTTATATAATTCGTTCTTCGCGCAAAATAATAATCCATTTCACGTTCTTTAATAAAAAGTGCGTAATTTCCACGATCAATGATCTTTTGATGCATATCGTCAACTGATTCGATGCTAACCATTCGTGGAATTATGTTTATAAATGCAGAACTGCCATATTTCTCTAAGAGGGATATGAAACGCTTAAATGTATGTATTCGCAATTTTGACTTATCTAGTTCCTGAAAACTGTTTATCTGTATTGCTTTAGACTGCACTGATGTTGTACTAGACATAAGAGATTGATAATACGTTCTAATCCAAAAGCTATAAAACAATAACAGTAGGATTATAATCTTGCCTCTGCATATAGCTTTTGCTGGAATTGGTTGTCCAATAAATATGCTTCCGGAATAAAATAGTGGTTTATCTGTGCTAGTAATACGCATTGATAAAACTGCAAATATTATTAAAAACACTATTATGAATAGAAAAACTTCGAATGAAAATATATTCCACACCGCCAATATATCATTATTATAAATAATCGGTACTACAAATATCAAATCTTCATTATCATGCGGATAAGTCATTTCAAAATCTTCATCCATTTTAATGCGTACGAAACGTGCGTTTAAAGCAAGATCACTGCGATCATTAAATACATCACCAATTGCGTGTGTATAGTTTCCTTCAACTTTTTCGCCAAAATCTTTACCATCTATGTAAATACCTGTTGCATTTAAGTAGTTCAAAAAATAACTAGCCATCCATCCATCTCTACAAGTGTAATCACCGTTATTTAACACAGCATCCATGACATGTTCAAAGATAGAGATTCTTAAAGGATGTCCCATCATATTTCTATATTGATTCAAAAATATTTCATCAGGATTTAACAATTTGTAGAAATTATTTTGAAATGGATTGTAACTATAAACGGTACCGTTTTTATATAAAATAATGGAGTTGGTTATATTGTACTGCCAGAAATGTCGAAATATATTTGAATGTGTGGAATCTGCATCATTCATTAGTATTATAATTTTCTGTAACGGTTTCCAAAACCGAATACATCGTATAAATTCTATAACTTTATCGATATTTTTATGATTTTCTAATGTTAATAAATAAGCTATACTATCGTCAGAGTTAGTAATGTAACTATTTACTCCAGTGTAAATATTTCCACAAAGATTAAACATAAGTTTTATAACAAAAACGGCAGTATATTCAACAATTGGTGGTGATGATAATTCATATAAGAGTTGATCAACTTCGAATGTTCTATAAACCACCACTAATGTTCTAATATTTAAACTAATACGATTTATAGTCTGATATAATAACGTATGTTCTTCTTGTTCTGTATGGAATTCTTTTGTGATAAGTATTAACATCATAAAATATGTTAATAATAGTAAAGTCATCTTTTAATATGAAGCGCACTGTCTAAAGAATCAATGGAACTAATGTCATGACGGTGTTGGAAACTAATAATTTATTTATACATTCGACGGAACGGTAATTGCAATATTACCACATTCATGTCAATCCATCATATGTGTGTGATAAATAAAGGCAACCATTATATATAATTATTAATTCCACATTCGTAATTACCCTATTTTAGATACGTATCTATTTATTTCATAGGTAAAAGTGATTCGTGCATTGGATCACCTTGCTGGATGGCTCCTGAAGTCGTAATTAGCAGTTCACATGATGACGAGGAAAGCGGTTATGGCAATCGAGCCGATGTCTGGGCTTTAGGCATTACAGCGATCGAACTAGGGGATGGAAAAGCGCCCTTTGAAGATATGCACCCTACGAGGGCTATGTTTCAAATTGTGAGGAATCCTCCGCCCACGCTTTATAGACCGTCTAATTGGAGTGAGCCTTACAATGATTTTATTAATGAGTAAGTACGTCTGCTTTATTATATCCATGTTTCTAATTCGTTCTTAATAATAATAATAACATATATTTATTGACTAATTTTTGTACATATTTACATTGGAATAATGAATAATGAATGAGGTGTTAATGTATTAATTTGTCAAGAGGCTATCGACCAGACGTCTTTCTGCCTTGTTTTGTCCAGTCATATGGCGTCAGTCGTTATTGCGTAAAAGGATGAAATGAAATCAAATTTGGTTGAATTGGGATTTTTAAATTTAGGGTTTATACTAGGGTTTCTAGGAAGACAATATTGGGATAATATATGGAAGTTGAAAGGATTTTTGGAGAATTTTTCTGATAGGTATCGAAGGCGTTCTAGGATAGGGATAACTAAAGTGGTATCATAGAGGAGCTGATTAGATGGATTGTACAAAGGATTAAGAGAATGTCGGAGTTTGGTTAGGGTACGGAGGGATGCTCGCTCGCTAACTTCAATATTACGGGAGGTTGGATTACTGGGATTGGTATAGAGGGCACAACCATAGTCAAGTAGTGGGCGGCAAATCATTTTATAAATTCTAACAGCTGTGCTGGTATTAATCCCATTGTTCTTGTAGGTTAAGCTTCTAAAGCATTTTGCCCTAGAAGTTATTTTATTTTTAATTACAGCAGTGTGTTTTTTGAAATTGATTTTTTGATCTATGGTTATGCCCAGGTATTTAACGGATCGTTCTTATTTTAGGTGCTTAATTAAAAATCCCGAGCATAGACCGTACGTAATGGAAATGGTCGAACATCCTTTTCTTGCTGAGCTTCCAGAAAATAATTATCATGTAAGTTGACTGATCAATGATGATTCAAAATAATAAAAATAATAAATTAAATAAATGTTCATTTTAGTTGACGCAAGAAATCAAAATGTTAAGTCAAGACGTATCGCAACGTGGAAACAAAACGAGGAAAACCGAATCGCTGGTAAATCGAAACTTTTTGAAACGTTCTAGAGAAGGCCGCATGGAAAAAATGCACGTTGAAGATTTGGCCGGATTAGATGGCATTACCGAAGATGCAGTTATACAAGAACTTCAGGCTAGAATGAAGCAGGGTTACTTCCAAACATTTATTGGAGATATACTGCTTATTTTGAATCCTAACGAAAAACAAGACATTTATGGGGAGACGGTATGGCAATAATTATAACAACCAAACCTTATTAATTCTATTGGTCATAGATCTAAATTTTAATATTCATACTAATGTCAGTGCAACCATTATTACCTTATGACTTTTCTTTATAAAATTTTATTTTTGTATTCTTTCAGCATCATAAAAAATATGTCTTCAAATCGAGATCGGATAATTCACCGCATATTTATAGCATTGCGGACAGTGCCTACCAAGATGCTCTTCATCATAATGTACCTCAGAACATAGTTTTAGCTGGTGAAAGCGGATCGGGAAAGACGACCAATTACCTACATTTATTGGACCATTTACTGTATTTAGGCAAAAACGAAAATGTCAACAGTGAGCGTATTAAAGACGCAGTTAAATTAATCCATGCCTTCACTCATGCTTCCAGTCCTTTAAACGATTACTCCACTAGATGCGTTTTAAAATCGGAGATTATATTTGGAGCCACCGGAAAGGTCTCAGGTGCTGTCTTCCACATGTTCCAATTGGAGAAATGGAGGGTATCATCGATGGATATGTAAGTACCTGCAACTATAAATAACTATTTTTAATTCCCTTAAAATTTTCTTAATAGCCAAAAAAAATTCTTATTTTATGCAAATACATCTTTGATATTTAAAAATATATGAAAAAACTTATTGAAAGGATCTAAAACTTTCGGATTAAGTTAATATTCTCAAAGAACATAAATATTAATAGATTATATCAAACATAATGCAGTAACCACAAAACTAAATTGTTTATTCAGTATCATATTAACAAATTGGCTACTGGGTATATAGCTTCAAAAACAAAACTCCATATAGTGAATAATGTTTTGCAAATTGGGTTGATTTAGTTACTTGAAGAAAATAATATTTTGAAAGATTATATCTTTAATTCCACACTAAAAATAGCATACAAATTCTTCTGATAATACAAGAATTTTAAACTCAGACTCTAAAGAAATCTAATCTTCCCTCGTAGAATTTTGAACACCAAAGATTTTAATAGATCATCACCTAACTAATTTTGCCCTTTATAGGTTGCAATCTAATTATCACATTTTATATTATATATACGATGGATTAAATGCATCTGGAATGTTGGGAAAGTACAATCTAGTCGAGGGAAGAAATTATCGCTACTTGCGCATTTACGAGGAAGGATCTTCGAACACACGCCCACGCGACAATCCCCAACAGAACGCGAAGAAATTCCAAAAAATAAAGGAGATCTTCCAATCGTTCGAGTTCACCACCGAAGAAACTGACATGGTGCTTAATCTGTTGGCGGCTGTCCTCATCATTGGTGAAATCCGATTTAAGGACTCTGGACAAGGTATCGCCGAAATTGACAATGAAGACGTATCAAGTTCGGCCGCCAGTTTGCTGGAAATAGACGAGAAGAAGCTGTCCTGGGCGTTGACGAACTATTGCCTCATTAAAAAGGGCACTGCCGTAAGAAGAAGGCACAATTGCGACGAAGCCAGAGATGCTAGAGATGTTCTGGCTAATACATTGTATTGCAGAGTTGCTGATTATATTGTTAGTGTTATTAATCATAAATTATCATTTGGAAGAGCTATCTTGTAAGTATATTATTCTTAATAATATATAGCTTAATAATTCAGAATCTTTGATAAACATAAAAAAGTGGTCAAACATGTAGTTTATAAAACTAAACACATACTACTTTAAAACTCACAACAAAATATATAATATAATATAAATCAAAGTATATTACTGAATTGATAACAACTACTAATTAATTACATAAAAACTACAGTATTCATGTAGAACCATTTCTTTATTGTCCAATCATAATATTATAAAATCATGAAAGAGAGTAGTTTGTAGAAGCTTTCTAATGTCATATCTCTTCTTTCTATTTTCGAATTCATAATTTAAATACTAATATTACAGTGGAGATAAATATACCATAAGACTCTTCGATATGTTTGGTTTCGAATGCTTCAAAGAAAACCACCTACCACAATTATTCATAAATAGTTTCAACGAACAACTGCAATACCACTTTTTGCAACGAATATTTGCATGGGAGGCATTGGAAATGAACGAAGAGGAAATTCCGTACACGCCCCTTCATTATTATGACAACAAAAACACTCTAGACCAAATCCTCAGCAAACCAGAAGGCGTGCTTACGTTAATAGACGATGCGTCTAGAATGGGGCATGGTGGCGAATACGTATTAGGTACTTTGTATTATTTTATCTTATTTCAATATCAAACTCATTTAAATTACAGATTATTTAAAGAATCCAGAAAGAGATCACGTGAAATTGGTGAACGGAAAAGAGTTCTCCGTCGCTCATTATACCGGCAAGGTGTCATACATAGCAAAAGAAATGCCGGATAGAAATAGAGATTTCTTACCGCCGGAAGTAATAGAGACCATACGTTTGTCGAAAAATAAAGAAATCAAATCATTCTTTACCAACAAACTAACCCGAACTGGAAATTTATGCAAATCTTTCGATGATGATGGTAGTAATAATAAGTCGAAACATAAATTCAGTTCTTCTTCGGAAGAGGATGTCACGAAGCCAACTCCAGACCAACAATATTCACAAATTAAGAAGATGAGAACTGCGGTATCCACGTTTAGGTCACTATGCTTGGATATTCTCAAAGAACTTTCTGTGGGCGGAGGAGCTGGTGGGACTCACTTTGTACGTTGTATAAGATCTGATCTTGAGTGCAATCCAAGAGGATTTCATGCCGAAATTGTGAAACAGCAACTCAGAGCTATGGCCATTGTTGATACGGCTAAAGCTAGACAACGAGGTTATCCTCACCGTATACCATTTTCAGAATTCTTAAGAAGGTATGAACTTAGTATATTTATTCACAAATTTACACATTAAATGTGATTTTCTTTAAACAATGAAATATTACCCGCAAAAACTTTACTTTTTTCAGATATAAATTCCTTGCTTTCGATTTTGATGAAAATGTTGAAGTCACTAGAGACAATTGTAGATTGCTACTTGTTCGCCTCAAGATGGAAGGTTGGGTTATTGGAAAATCAAAAGTGTTTCTTAAGTACTATAACGAAGAATACCTATCAAGGTTTGTTCTATCACTAAATATATTTATATACAATACTTAATGTCATACTTTTAGATTATATGAAATACAAGTGAAGAAAATTATTAAAATACAAGCGGTGATGAGAAGCTTCCTAGCGAAAATTAAACTGAAGAAGAAAACCATGGACAAAAGACCAAAACGTAATATTTACAAAGTAGTTTTATGTCTTCATTATAGACCATTTATACAATTATACTAAATTAAAATTAATATTCACTAACATCAAATAATTAAATAATAATATATTATTACGATTTTCAGTTGTTATGCCACAATCAGCCGAAGAGATGGCAGAAGATCACGCGGCACGCGTCCTCCAAAAAGGTAGACCACTGTCCAATCTGCAAACCCACATTCAAATTGATAACTTCAAAATTGTGTGTTTTAGTTGACGTAGATGCACCTCAAGAAGTAGACGACGAATAGACGATTCTGAAGTTATCAACGTATCACATACACATACTATATTTATAATTATAATATTTTTATAGCTTATCGTGGAGTAGCTAGTAGAAAGTCATTCGGTCCGCTGCTTATGGATAAATTTGAAACCCTAGATGCCAATACTTGTAAATTTATTAGATATTATTGTATGAAATGGAAGGCTAAATCGTTGTTCCAAGTATTGTTGCAATACAGGGCTGCAAAATATCAGGACTTGTTCAACTTTTCCCAACAGGTAATCGATAATATGTTATGTTTAAGGTAACTAATATACATGTTTCAGGTACATTTGTACAATCAAAACGCAATGTTTAATCAAACGCAATATAACACTTGTATTGGATTAGACTTAATTGACAAGAATGCTCAACCAAATTCTTGGTTAGGAGAAGTGCGCCAGACTGTAACAAAACTACCTTTCAGATTGGACGAAATTCCATTTTTCGATACATCTTATATGTGCGACCCGTTAACAAATTTGGGGTAATAATACTTTGAATTTTTATGTAGTTTACATTTATATAGTATAGAAAAGCTTAAAAAGATACTATAATTGTGATCATATTTTAGAGTTGCAATGGAAAAGGAAGAGGAATGGGATTCTCCATTCCAATGGCGAGAAACAGTGTCTTCGCATATAACAACATCTATCAACAACAAAGAGCAGATAACAATATCTAAACCATTCTCACAACACAGTCAACAGAATTATAGCCATCGACCATCAGTTGTTCAGTTAATTAATTTACCATATACAAGAGATCCGAATGAACCTATTCGAAGACTATCGAGTATCGTTGTTGAACCAGATCAAAACTTCAACAACGAATCACCTAGAACAGGAAAAACATTCAACACGAAAGAACCAAAGAAAATCCAACAAAAATCTTATCAACCTCCACCGCCTCCAATTTCAAACTATAAACCAAACAATTACTCTTATAATAAACCATCTGTAGCAGATAATAACTATTATAACTCCACTCCAGCTAATAAGGACTTTGAATATATTAAACCCGTTTCTTCGAATCGATCACGAAATTCACAAACTGCTAATCCCATTGCCGAGCTTAAAACTAGAGGTAAATGCGATAATAATACTGAAGATGATCCGCCTTTTAACTTCCAAGCTATGCTGAGGAAAACCAACGTGAACAGGGAATCTATTAAGCGAAGTGTTGATACAATTAGAAACATTTCTCTAAAGAAAAGAATATCGAACGATAACGTTGTTTTTGATAGTAGGTCTAATAGTTTAAGAAAACATCGATCTGATGGTTACTTAAATAAAGAAAAATTACAGCTTGCGCCTGGGATTTTTATTGAAGGAGTCGTTTCCGATCTGTAAACCCTTGTCTATGCTTTATTACTTAATATTAATATATAAAAGTATAAATACTGTACTGTACTCTTATTAGTTGCAATAAATAATTATCCCTAAATATGCATGTTTATTTAATACTACCAATAATAGTAACAATAATATAAAATAATATTTATTTTACTTAAGATGTTTATTCCCTAATAAATAATATATTATAATAAATTTAATCATTTTTTAAAATTATAACTTACCGACCGAGTGTATTACTAATTTTTAAAAGCTTCACTACCACTGCATCTATGATATATTTTACATTCTACATACATTGGACAGGATAATATGCAGCTTCGGTTTGCCATTTTCAAAAAAATAAAGGAAGCCCTAAATATTTTAAAACTAAAAACTCTGATGTTATTTTCGGCCCCTTAAATCTTGAATTATATGCGGAGAATAGCGGAACTAAAAACAATTTCTAATGAACTGTTATCACGCCACCTATAAATCAAAACTTGTACTGTAGACAACGATTCATGGCCTGTACTTATTCATTATAAAATTTATACTAAGACATAATAATATTATTTATAAACCTAAATTAACTATATTATACAGTTTATATCAGATTATAATACTAATTTGAAGTTGTAATAAATAACATTTTTATTTCAACCAGAGTATATTCAGTTGCCTACATTTCTTAATTGCACGATGTTCACTTTATTTGTGATTATTGTCAAGTTTCTATTCCACATTAAAAAAGTTACCATAAAATAATTATGATTACAATTAAAAATGTTTAAACGGTATATCTATAGATTTCTAACATCTTTAATTTTTATGAACTTGGTTGGAACAATTCAAGATGTGTCCAGAGTCAAAGAAACACCGATAAACGAGGTAGACTGTTCGACCTTAAGGATGGGGCAGTATTTGTGTCCTGATCCCAGGTACAACCACATTGATGAAAAGACGCAGCAACTAAAAAATTGCCAAAAAAATAATAAAGCAAAAGTATTATGCGTAGCAGTTGAGGGATTAGTGTGTACAGAGACGAATAATACATCGTTCCATAAGGAAATGCCGTGTAAGTGGACTAACGGATACTCATTCGAAACTACAATGATCTTATCCGTGTTCCTGGGAATGTTTGGAGCAGACCGGTTCTATCTAGGTTATCCTGCGATTGGCTTAGCAAAATTTTGTACGCTAGGTTTCATGTTTATAGGCCAATTAATAGATATAGTGTTAATAGCTACCCAATATGTTGGCCCTGCTGATGGCTCTCACTACGTTATGCCTTATTACGGCCCAGCTGTGCAAGTAATTAAAAGTGACAATTGGACATATAGAGTAAAACAAGACGATTGGTGATATGAAAGTGAATTCGTGATATTTATTAAATATCTCAATATAAGAAAAAAAGTTGTGTGGACGTTTTAAATATAAGCCTGATAAATCTTTCGTCCTAACAAGTGATTTTTGTTTAATAAAGCTTAAACCTACTTTCAATGTGTAAATATATTTTTATTAAATAATTTATACATTTCTAAATGTTTTAATCATCATTTTCTTTTCTAGCCCGTTCGTCTTGTATATTTTTTAATAACATTTTCGCTTCATCGATGTCCTCTTGTTTAATGGTAACCTCAACACCACAATCCTTCTGTTCGTCCCGCAGAAATTCCAAAGTGCGGATTTTTTCTTCTAAAAAGCCTGGTTGCTCTTCCTCCAATTTCAAACGATACTCCTCTAACCTGTCTTCCTTTATTTTATCACAGTAACTTTGTGTTAACTTCCGCAATGAATCTTTCCTCGTAACCCATTTAAATTCATTCGGTGGGGGTTTATAAACAATATTCAATGCGTCAAGTATCCACTCAAACTTCTTATAATCCCACCTCCTTAAATATTTTAGATGCTTCTTACGTTTATCAATTAACTCCTTGAGGTTGACTTTCAATCGTTTATTGCGTGGAAAAATCTCCATTTGCTCTTGTAATGCCCTAATAGCCCCAGTCCATCTTGCTATCCTCGCCTCGATTGATCCAACGTCCATAGGATGCCTTCGAACTGTATCGACCACATCACGAATGTAAACCTGGGTGGTCTTTTTTCTTGGTGCGAATTGCAATGAAAAAAGCGTTTTAACTACGTCGTCTGCTGTCTGCAATTCTTTACTGTTTCTAAAGTCGTACACGAACTGAGTGTTGTCCACTTTCGGCATTGGTTTGAGATCACCACTCTTTTGAGGTTTGAAGCATGGAATTTTCTCTGGACGTACCCATTTTATTTTTAGGTCGCTTTTAAATGCGTAATTTCTAACAGCAACATTGGTAAGTGGATTATATTGCAATAATTTGCAAATTGATCTCGCACCATTCATTTTTAAGGTTATGGACGATTTTAATATAGTTTAGGTCTTACAATTATTCATAGGTGGCAGATAAAACAAATACAGTGATCTTCTAAGGGTTTATTAAGTGCTGCCCTCTTGATGAAGCTGTCTGCACTTATTTATTTAATTGTAAATAAATTCAGTCAAAAAGTTAGTTGATTGCATATTAATTCATTTGTTATTTAAATTTAGTTAGAATAAGAAAGACTTTGTTATAGAACGGTGTAATTCTTTCATAAGTTCTATTTTTAGGGAGGTCAGTTATTGATACAAAAATGTTTGGATAAACAAATTGAAATAGAGAGAATTTCCACAGGATTTAATAATATTGGTAAGTTATTCATTGCAATGTATTTATTCACATATCCAAGAATGTTTGCAATACACAACATTGTAAACGTTCTTGCATATGTGAATGAATTTGCCTTTTATATAATTACTAAAAATATAAATCAATATTGTATTATTTAAATAATTTGTTAAATATTTATATTATTTTGTAATATTATATTTTATTTTTAAAATCAAAACTAAAATATTTCATATATTATTATGTGTAGATAACTGCTTTTGAGAGTATGTGGCGCTCTCTGTCAAGGTTCTAGAGAACCATCGGAAAATAACTGAACCGCCCGTGTTTCCGAGTTCTATCTTCAGTGAGTGCGTAAACTTTTCGGTGTTAACATGCAATATGGCTGTGCTCGCGTCGAACATAAGTGGACATTTACAGAATCAATTGACTCGATCTCTGGAACGTATCTTGGAAGACGCTAATCAAAGTGGTGAACTGAAACTGAGCAATCGAAAACTAAAGGACTTCCCGAAAGCCGGCTCTAAGTACAACCTGAGCGACACGGTCATTGCAGGTACAAACGAAATATTCTTGTTTTTCCTTCACTCATTCCAACTGAAACCACAACATTATCGCGAAGGGAAGCTGACGTTTGATTGTTTATCAATGTTCTAATTCTGCAAGCAGGATGTGGATATTTATATGCATGCCGGATTGCTACAATCGGTTATAGCCAGCGATGTAAACAACACCCCTTTTTGATTTATCGAATCGATTTTCAGAAATCGTTGTTTCATTGTTTTGTAACTTAAAAACTTTTTTATTGTTTTTAAACCTAAATAATAAATGTTGGAAATTGTTTTGTTTACAATTTACATCTAATTGGCAATTAAGTTAGGTTCTAAAAGTACCGACCACATTGCCAGGCAGGTGCGTTTTAAATCACATTTACTTTTTTTGTTTTATATATATGTTGCTATATTTACACCGTAATTAATTAAATCAAACGTTCCATAAAATCCAACGTTCAAATATGGCATTGAAACTATTATACTAAACAATACGGATTGACATCTGGCATTACCACATGAACATACGTGCTCCAATGTTAGTTTCGTTTTTTTACTTAGCGGGTAAACTTGATTTAAAATTCGATACCGTTGACGAGACGCGCTCCAGGCGAGTAATTGAACTTCAAACATGTCAAGTATGTGGAGTCCAGTTAGATTCTTCAAAGAAGTATCAGCGATTCACAAATAATGGGTGGCATTGGGGCACACTTCCATATTAATTGCAGCTGCAAGAAAACGTTAGGGGTGGGGCCGTGTCAAAAGAAATGGTTTTATAAATAGATGTTGGGGATGCAGACTGGATAGGAATGCAGATAAGAACGATGCGACCGAAATAATGAGCACATTGTAAGGACGAGATTTAGGGTATTTTTGTCCCTTTGCGGAGAGGATATAATTCACTTGAAGTATTACACGGGATTTCCGATAACGTAGATAACATTGTTATCGCGAAACAGTTTGTTATTAAATTGCAGGAAATTCAATAGCTCCGGCATGATGTGAAATTGACATTAAAACGTTACCTCTTTACAAAAGAGCCCTACCAGTTTTTATCAGCTGAGATTTCTCTAATTACGTATCTCATTGGACTAGTTGTGCAGCTGCTGTACTAGTTTGCACTAATTTCACGCGTCTGGAAGAAGCAGCACACTATCTAGGTTTAATTTTGCTTACACACGAATTGGTTTATTAGATTTCATATAGTTTTTCAACAGATTAATATAGATTAAATATGTTAATATTCTATCGTCGTTTAGTTGGGGAAGATAAGGTGATATTTATGCTAGTCTTTTTAGTAAGCAACGTGTTTTTGAAATATACAATGTAATGAAAGGATATTATGATTTATTAAAGTAAGGGGTGTCGGTCACCCATCCGATTGCACACCCTGACTAACGTTGCTGCACTTTAAGTATCGCTAATTCGACTGCAACCTCAAACCTTCAATAAATGCCGACGAAAGTAATATTTTTTTAAATCGCAAATCCTTAATTACTTATTTAAAATACTTATCTAATGAATTTTGGGAAAAAGATAAATAAATCTAATAATAATCTTTTTAAGATGTATGATTTCAGCTCTAAATCATTCGTCTCATAATTTAAAAATTACAGACCTGTTTCGGCCTATTAAATTTATTGCTAGGCGAGATGGCGGTAAAACGATTGTTTAGTCGTTATGATTTAATTAATTTAAATGGTATACATTATAGTGAATTAAAATGAATTTAAATATAATTTATTGTTTTATTTTATACTCAATTACCACTGTATTATTAACAATGTATGTTCAGAAGTTAAGGAATTTGAAGACCAAAAGATTTGAGTGTAATTTTATACAATTTTTATTCAGGTGATGTACATATGTAAAAATAATAAATATAAATGGTGTTATTCCGTTTGGACTATACAATTGTGGTCTTTCTGCCATATCCTGAATTTAACGATAGAAGTTGAAAAATGATATCTTTGAAATAAAACAACACAGTTGGTAGGGTTTCTCATTTATTTTTGAACACTGCTACATGTTTCGCCACCCAGTGGCTTCATCAAGCAGATGAATACTGAAGCTACTGTGTGGCGAAACTTGTTCAACAATAAATATGAAACCCTCCTAATTGTGTTGTTTTATTTCAATTTGTTATGGAGTTTCATCATGTATCCGCCTCGTCAATTCAATAATGATATCTTTGCTAGTAAGCACTAATTAATTCATACGTTTTAAGGGGAAGATGTTGTAATAAAGAGAATGGTTGCGACCGTTACTACGTGGTAATCCATAAGATGTTGATTTTACAGTTGTGAAATATATTTCGGCAAGTCACTAGTTTTAAAGGCAATTACCATTTGCGGTTAAGTCATAAAACTACAAAGTAGACGTTAATAACTTTCTAAATTAATAACGCCACAAAAGCAGACCAGCACCATAATACAGCTGTAGCCCGATGCCACTGAAATACACCGCGAATATTACAAAAGTGTGAAAATGTCATAAGCTAAATTTGGAAAAGTTAATGTGCTCCATGTCCGCTGCTCAGCGTGCTAACCTAATGTGGTCTGAAAGTTCACTTCCGGTATTAAAAGTATTTACGAATACATTCAGAATGTAGCATACAAATAAAACTCTCCTGCTATTCAAAGTGATTAATGGATTTGTCCACCTGACTCATTGCGTTATTTTATTTAGAACGCACTTATCTATCGACCATGTATAAATAAAATACCGACAAGTTCAAATAATTTTATCGCTGCACTTTATTCATTACATTAGGTATTAAACAATTAAACGCAAATTGTATTTCCCATGCTCCAGTTTTAACAATGAAATTAAATGCTAAATCGTAAAATACACAAGTTATTTAATAACACTTGCTGCTCTAAAATGCCGAATAAGGTGTTAAAGGAATGTGGAATGTTGGCGCCATTACGCATGCTTTTCGGAATTAATTGATGAGTCAGATAATTTAGAGCAACTCAAGTGTTTCGCATGTATCATCCAATGAATAACTCTTGTTTTTAGGATTTGTGGTTTATTAGCATATATGTTGGTATGTGCGAACCAAATTGCAAATGCGGTATAATTTGTAATCATCATAAAAGGTGTACAGATGTGAATACTGAATAACTGAAATTATCATAACGTGGCTTAACTGTAAATTATGCAGGATTATATCCTTAAATTCTTATTTATATGTATGAATAATTGAAAAATGGAATAAATTTAATCAAAAAACAGATTACCATAAAATTTTGCAAACAATCAAAAAGTACTGTTGTTGAAAATGTCTTGAGTAGAGTTGTTAATTGATTTTAGATTTTAATGCAACTGCACTAATAAGGTAATGGTAAAAAGTACACAAACTTATAGGTTTGGAAATTTTTTAAAATAATCACTTGGTGAAACGTTTAGCCATCCATAATCCACAATCCTAATCTAAACGTTCAACTGATCTTGAAAACGATCTTCAAGTATCTCATGTGGATTTTTTCAGCACATACATGGTTATTATGAATTGCATTTCTTGAAAACTTCATCGGTAAAACGAATCAGCGTTAGTAGTTGAGGAATTTGAACCAATGTGTGCAAAAGCTATTGACAGAATGCAGAACGTGGGTTTAGATCTTTTAGATATCACCACTACAGCTTAATAAGACTCATTACAGATTTAGGAAACGTTTTAAATACGTAACGTATTTATTATAATTAATATAAATTATTTTCCAAAAATGTAGAAATATAAGTTACTCTGTTCCTACTCGACGCATTCATTCTTATTACAATATATAATTATAACCCTCTAGTGGCTTAATGGAATACACCGGGGAGACAATATTTGAAGACGTATATATAGCACGTATATAAATTAAATGAATTATGGTGTCGTTGCTATCTACATAGATACATATTAATACGGAAACTTTAGTGCCTGCAGGGCTAAATTAATTTTCGAAAGTGCCACACCAATTCATAATTTACACACTTAGATCCCCCCACGGCAGTAATTAGATATGCTTTATCGTTAGGTTTCTGCCATGAATTGTAGTAAAATTCATTTTTAACATTTAGCCCACACACGTTATTTTATTGATTGCATGTTTACATAACTATGCATATAGTATTAAGTTCTAATCAATTTAATCGCAATCGAAGACGTTTATGTAATTATATTTATTTTAAATATTTTTCCAAAAAGAGGCTTTAAAATGAATATTTAATAATTTCACAAAATCGTGTAGTTAAATGAAGTATCCACACTTTATGTGATTTAATCATTTAAGTTTGAAGTATTAAATTACTTGTTTTACTACACTATAGTAATTATATATGGTGAATAGAATTCTGCCATAAATTGTAGTCTATTTTTACACATGCTATTTTTATTGATTGCATGTTTACACAACTATTGACATAGTTCTATGTTATGATCATGCACCTGCAACCGCAGCCAATCGCGTTTACGTAATTCTAGTAGTCTTCAAAAATGTAATTATAGTTATTTCTATTAATAGAAATCCAAATTGCACTATTATTTAAATTGAATATCTATAATTTAGTTAAGTACATTCTAAATTGCTTGTTTTGTTTCGTTAAACTATATTTTGATTGCCAATCACGATAAATTCTAAAATTTCTTTTCTGGTTTAAACCTGCTTTCAGTTAATTAATTATTTTTTTAAATTGTAATATTTGCCTATAGTTACAATACTTATTTTTAACTGCAATCAGGTAATTAATTATTTTTCAATTGTAATATCTTGCTAAAATTACAATTTAAAAAGTATTCACTATTTGTTTTGAATTATGTGAAGTAATAATCACTAATAAAACACGATTTGATTTCCTTTCTTCACTAATTTATTTAAACGTTAAATGTACATTTCGAGCATCATGTGCTCATTTTCAATAACTGAATGTAATTTAAAAAGTGTTATTTTATTTGTATAAGGTCAAACCAAAAATAATGAACATTGATTTTAATCAAGAGTAAATTTTAGATGCGCCTTAAGACTCCAAGGTGATAAAACAATTGACTATCATGATACTTATGCCTCTAATTACTTTACTACTCAACTGGAGGCTATATTCCACACAATCTATATATAAAATAAATGCATGCAATTTACAGGAACCCTTTATTTGCTAAAGTGTTTCCTTAATAGGGCGAAACCCATAATTGCCGTAGTTTATATATAGGGGAGAATCTACAGACGGAATATTGATTCGGCTTTCATTGTCGATATTAATATTTCATGGGACCGTATTTACATTTAGAGAACTTCTCCGAGTGATTTTAGATTGTTAACATTTTCAATCCTGCTCGCTGGATCAGAATTTGTCTCATTCACGTATTGTATTGATAATTACAGAGTCGAGTTTGTTTTTTCCGTCCTGAATAATTTCAGTGGCAGCCGTCTATACAAACACATTGTAATCATGAGTCAGATGTCTGTGCAATTAAAAAACAATTTTATAATATAATTAATTAAAAGTCGTTATTATCTCTTATTTTATAGCTAGATGTATAAATATAAACTGGAAGGCTAAAACCTCAACAAACCACTATTTTGATAGTCGTAAGTTTTTAGGTTATACTTTCAAATGCTAATTAAAATTAAAACTATAAGAAAACATTTACGTTACTTAATTTGTTTCTGATAGTGATAATTATTTTTTAACTTTATTTTATTTTATTTGACTTTAAGTAAACAATCAATGATTATTTGATTCAAACAATGCAAGCGAATGGGGTGGTGCTCCGTCTTGCTAAATCCTGATATTATTTGGCAATTATTCATTTACCTATATCGCTGGAATCACCAGTGTGTCTAAAAGCTGTAAATACCTCTTTCTGTTTAAATGTTCTTGTAAGAAGAAAGGTCCCACGATTTTGGCACAAGCGTTCAATTTTTGGGGATGGTACGGATAAGTTCTTTGTACCG
Organism: Ontholestes murinus; assembly: GCA_963969525.1. NCBI lineage: Eukaryota > Metazoa > Arthropoda > Insecta > Coleoptera > Staphylinidae > Ontholestes > Ontholestes murinus. The sequence continues at coordinate 28,744,489 of OZ018391.1, forward strand.
AATGAGGATTACTTTGTGACCAGTAACGTCAGTTGTGTTGATTAACCGTAGTGTTCAAATAAAATGTAGTCTAGTCTGAAAACACCACATTTCTAACACAATTATTACCACGGTTGCAAATATCCATAATTGTTTTACAAAATTCTAAACGTCTTCGGAGAGTTCTTGAATAAGGCGAACTTTGTATGGATATTTTTCCCACCTTAATATCCTTCCTACTGGACGTCGGCTAATTTCGTACCTATTGGCAACTTCAGTAATGGATAAATGAGGATATTCTTCTAAAGGTATAGCAATATTTTAAGCTGGATTTTCGTCCAGTTTTTGGTAAATTGTTCACTACCGAACGTGATATCTGTCCATACGGATGAACATTATTTCAAATATCACAAACTTCCTGATCATTTTCCTAATCCCACACCCAATTACCATTAATATTTCTATTCTATCGCCTTTCACTTAACTAGTGTTCCTCTAATACCAAATAACCACCATTATTTAACCAAATGTAAAAGATTATAATAAAAGTCAGATCCAGATGGTTTTCTTCTAATTTTAAACTCGATTCGTCGTGAAATATTTGAAGACATTTTATAATATTTAAATATTGCTGCCAATTCTGAAATGAGAAAAAGTCTAATAAAATGCACTAACTTCGACCAGTATTTCAAAAAGTAATTCATTAATAAAATACTGTATTATTATAGACATCATCATCAAGCAATCCATATGAAGAAAACTAATACATTTTGGTTTAAAATTATGAGATAAGTTCCCAATGATATATTTACCATATTGAACCACACTGATCTTTAAGGCGGTAAGTGCCTCGCGCCAGAGTTAGACCTGCGGGGCAACGGTAAGGGGGGCGACCGTAGTAGACTAAAATAAGCCTAGGTTTCTTCATTTGAGCCAAATTTCTTTCCGTAGAGCATCTTTAAAGATGCGCGTCTCAAAATACAATGCCATAATCTTGTCAGCCGACTTTCGAGTTTTTTTATCGCTTTGGACGACTTTCACCGGCTGCTGTCCACTCAGCTGATGATCCTTTTGATTCAAGCGTATAGTGTTGGATCCATGTTTCATCCATTATCACATACCGACACAAGAAATCCTTTTTATTTCGCTTTAACAGCTCCAAACAGCGCTCAAATTCGTCGACGCGTTGTTATTTCTGGTCCGGTTTGAGCAAAGTTTCCCACTCCCAAATTTTCATGTAAAATTGTACCTTATGGTATATTCAAGGTGTTACCTATCTCACACAGCTTCAATTTACGGTCTTTTAAAACTCTTTTGTGGATTTTTTTTATGTTTTCCGGAACAACTGCCGTTTTTGGGCGACCAGAGCGTTCATCATCATCGGTGCTTGACCAACCACTTTCAAATTCAGCATACCAGTCGATAATAGTTGATTTCCCTTGGGCAGAGTCCCCATAATGCTCATCAAGCCACTGTTTGGCACCAACAGTATTTTTCCCCATCAAAAATCTGTATGTTTAATCAACACACGAAATTCCTTTCTATTCATTGTCTTGAAAATTACAAAACCGGGATAACTAAAACGATTGAAATTTCTAAATTAACAGTCAGAATCCCATCAAATTTTGACACGTACTGTTTGCAGGTTAGAACTATCCGGTAATCACGTGGGTCTGTCAACAATGTTTCCATATATGTGTCAAACCGGGACGGGTGTGAAGTTAGCAATAGATTTAAAAAATTAATATTTTCAAAATGTGGTAATAAAAAATTAAAATATTTTAACAGTACGTTCTAGGGCATATAATCCGTATAATTACCACACAACTAACCCTAATTTTCAACCCCATTTTAAAAAGTTGGGACTTAGTCACATACAAAGAAATTATCATATTTCAAATTAAAATTAAACAATGCTCCCAACTTGCCATAACGAAAATAAATATACATCATCTTCCAGATTTTTTCGTAATTCCTTAAATTTTGTTTTCCATAATTCTGAAGATATTAGTTCGATAAGTTCCATTTCAAAATTATCAACATTCATTCACTCAAAAATTGAAAAATCAAACGGTATTATTAATGGATCTATTAAATCTGGTTTTATGAGGAAGAAAAATATAGGCACATAAGCTTCAAAGTTTTTGCATCTTCTGGAAATTCATCTTTAAGTGCTTCAACGTAGGTTTTTAGTTCATCTTTGTCTATGGTCGATTTATTTGCAAGCGCTTTAATATTTGGGAAGTATTTGTAGGTACTAGTATTAATATCACATAAAAATATATTTAATTTTGTAGCAAATCCTGTCCAATATTCAAAAAGTTCGAGCATAGTTTGGCGCTTTCCTTGCAATCTTAAGTTTAGTTCATTGAGATGTTTAGTTATATCAGTCAGAAACATCAATTTGCATAACCATTCTTTATCGTTCAATTCTGGGAAATGTTGTTCCTTTTCATTAAGGAAAACTTTAATGTGTTCCCGACATGACACAACTTTATTCAAGACATTGCCTCGACTAAGCCAACGAACATGGATGTATAAGGGGAGGTCAACATATTCACTTTCCATTTCTTCTAAAAGAGATTTAAATTGCCTGTGTGTCAATGAAGAGCGAGACACTATGAAATTAACTATTTTAACAACAGTGTTCATTACAGGAATTAAGCGCTGTGACGAAATTTTGGCAACTAAACTTTCCTGGTGTATTATACAATGGAAGTTCAATATTTTATGTCTAATATGATTTTCAAGAAGTTTGACAAATCTATCCTTGCCAATCATTGCAGGTGCGCCGCCAGTAGTTACACAAAATATTTTTTTGATATTAATGTTCTTGCTGTCAAAATAATTTATGAATGAAGCAAGAATATCCTGCCCCTTAGTTGTCCCAGACAGAGGAATCAAATTGCACAATTCTTCATAAACTTTACCTTTATCACAATACCGTGCAAATACTGCAAGCCGCGCAATATCATTTACACCAGTACTTTCATCAACAGCGACTCTAAATGAAACAGCTTCTTGTAATCCAGAATTCTGTTTTGTTGTTACATTGTCTGCCATTTCAGTTATTCTTCTTTCAATTGTTCGCGCAGAAGCCGGTATTTCTCGAATTCGGGATAATATGGTTTGTTGGTTAGGTAAATCGCTAAACAACTTTTCAGCACTTTTTATAAAGATTTCCTTTATATATTCCCCATCTGTAAAGGGTTTGCCTTTGGCAGCTATGCAATGAGCAATTGCGAAGCTGCATTCTGTCGCTTTAGCCTTCGTTCCAGTTATTCCACAAAAAAGTTACTTGTTTCTTATAACCAGAAACAGCTCTCTTTATAGTTTCACATTTCTCATCGTTGCTATTAAATGTTGACTGATGTTTGATTTGGAAATGTCTTTGTACACTTGACGTGCGGCATACTAACTTTTGCGGCATATCGCACATACAGCACGATCGTTTTGTTGTATAAATCCATATTCATTCGTCCAATAGTCTTGAAAACCGCGAACATTTAGTTTTTGTTTCTTACCCTCCATTTGATTAAATATGGATGAATTATAACAAATATTAAACCAATAAGATACAAGTCTTCACAAAAAAGTTAGAACGGAAAGTAACGACCAGTATTAAACGAAATGCAAGTTTAACTGGTATTACAATGGTGCGCAGTAGCAAAACGAGAAAGAAAGGGGCGAATGTCATTCCAGCTTGAACATCCGTGAAGTCCGCTTCGATAACTAGTCGGCGCTGCGCATGTTTCATCCCTTTTACTCCAAATGCGCTCTCACTCACCCTTCGCGCAGATTAGAGCCACGTTAGATAAATAATTATAATTAAACATTTTCTCTTATTTAAAAATCACTTCGTCTCGATATTTTCGCGATTTCCCTGATTACTTTGTAGAGTGCCAAGCCTGGCACGCGTGCCATAGGTTGCCGACGCCTGCCCTAGAACGTACTGTTAAAATATTTTAATTTTTTATTACCACATTTTGAAAATATTAATTTTTTAAATCTATTGCTGGAATCTATTGCTAACTTCACACCCGTCAAACCGGGGACTTATTGAGGAATGTGTTAAGATGTGTCCAGGTTTAGCCACTAGAAATTGAGAACAGATTTTCATGCTAAAATGTACAGAACTAAAATGCACAAAGAGGACCGTCTTCTTTTCAACATATACACCTTGTCTGCAAACTATAGGAATTGATAAGAAAGATAACATAGTTATCAAAAGAATCATCTAATATCAGTACATTTTTCTAAAATAGACCAATTTAGAAGTTTGAAGTAGCTTCACACTTAAAAGTTCCTTAGAAGTCTTTAATGCTAATAAAATTGATACCTAAGGGCCCATTGGTTCCGAAGATTGTGATTTATTTTATTGTTTTATCGAATTGTGGAAAAAAATTAAAGCGTATACAAAATATGATTTATATGTCCTTCATCAAAAGAATTTCTAAATTACCCAAAAGTAGTTTGGAGCATTAATGTGCTGTGAAAAAAGGAAAGCACCAATTAAGGATTTAAATATCAACCATTTGCTGGTACAAACGACTCTATGTATCTCGAAAGGATGAATAATCTAGCCATTATAGGGAAAATGGAAATTTTCTTCTGGATATCATTATGAGTGAGTACTTGATTCTTTGCAAAATCTGGTGGTAAAACTTTGGCTTTCTTATAAGCAATCGTAGATAATTTAGTTTAAAATTTGTTGGAGAGCTATATTTATTGTGTAAGTCTACTATTTTAGAGATAATGCTCTGTGGTGATTTCTTTTGCATTGCTTTAAAATTACCATGATTTCCGATGCGGTGTTATTATTGGTAACTTTCGAGGCAGAGGAAGGGATATACTTTTCGTTTACCTTGATTTCATTTTGTGCGACGAATTTCTAACAATTATCTGCTTGACCATAAACTGTATAGAGTAAGAATATACACATAATTTACAGACAATAAAATACCGCAACAAAAAGATTTTCTTGAGCAATCTTTCAATATTTTTGTACTATCAGAAATTTTTTCTTTTTATCACCATCACCATAATATCTAAATTCACTAGGATAAGCAGTCTTTTGGTTTTCTTAGTTTCCTCCTTTGAATTTTTGTATAAATGTTTATTATACTATCTGTCTGTATCTGCTGACTTTAAGGGCTTCTCTTCGTATTTAGCAAGTTTTTAAGATAGGTAAAATCAGTACTATCTCTTAATTTTCAGACCTGTTACGATATTTACACTTCCGACTTCATTGGTTTTTCTATTCTAGCCTTTTTGAGATTTTCCAGCATCACCTTTGTCGCTATGGTATTTTTTGTTTTGTTTCAAATTTAGCAGGTTTTTGTGATCCGTACAATTCAATATCATTAGATATATCTATACTATTACCCTTTTTGAAGCTTAATTCCGTGAACCCATAATCTTCAGGCTTGTTATGTTGGGTTGAAATTTACACTTTCGCCTTCATCAAGTTACTCTTTATATAAGGTGCCCCAAAAGAAAGTTCAAATTTAGTGGACCTATGTCATGCAATGTGCATGATATTCAGGGGATATTCCAGCCATCTGCAACCGAAACATGGGATCTGTTGCAAGAGCCAATCTTTCAGCTTCAAGTTGTGCGGCATGAGAGGGATGATGTGGATGCTCAGGAGGGCCACTTAGAGGTCCAAGTGGACTTGGGGGCGATGGTATTCACAACCTTTCCAACCTCTCCCTTTCTAACTGTCTCAAACGTGCACTGCTCCCTGCCCCTGGTTAAAATGATAAATGATGCAAAGGCATTCCCGTGGGTCCTCCAGGTCCGGCGAAACCAACAGCCATATCTCCTCTGTAATTCCAGCCAGTGAGGGTCCATAGGATTTGGGTCTCTTTCTAGGTATTCAAGTTCCATACGTTCTCTGGCTCCAGGCCCATTCCAGGTCTATAAATATGAAACCGGAATTTTTCTATAGAAAATACACGTTTATTGTATGAAAATGATAAAACAAATTTTATTCGAAGTATTGCCCATCGCTAGCTATACATTTTTCCTACCTGTCTGACAATTTGTAGATGTCACCCAAAAAAACTGTTGCTCTTTTGAGGTAAACCGCTCATCGAGACATTTTCTAAGTCTAACTAAGTACTAATTGGACGGAGCCAAGTCTGGTGAGTAAGCCGCATGCGTTAGTATTTCCCAACTAAACGCCTCAATCGTTTCCTTAACCAGTTTTGCTGTGTGTGATGGTGCATTATCATGAAGCAAAATCACTTTGTGTTGCCTTTTTTGATATTGTGGTCGTTTGATTCAAATCGATCATTTGTTGTCGGTAGCGTTCAGTATTAATGGTTTTGCCAGGTTTTAGTAGATCATAATAGATCACACCCTTCCGATCCCACCAAACACAGAGCATTGTCTTCCGTCCATAGCGATTTTGTCTTGCAGTCGATGTCGATGGTTCGCCCGGTTTTACCCATGATCTTTTACGCTTAGGATTCTCAAAATATATCCACTTTTCATTGCCAGTCACAATTCGATTGAGAAATGACTTTCTTTTGTACCTGGCGAGCAGCATTTAGCAAGTGGTTTTTCGGTTTTCCTGCTGGCTTTCATTCAGTTCATGTGGAACCCATTTTCCCATCTTTTAGATCTTGCCCATGGCTTTCAAACGTATGGAGACCGCTTCTGTCACATTTAATTGATCCGCGAGTTGTTGTTGGGTTTGAGCGTCATCCTCGTCTAACAATGCTTGCAATTCGCTATCTTCAAACTTATTCGGTGGTCTTCCACATTCTTTGTTTCTCACGTCAAAATCGCCACTTTTGAATTTTTTAAGCCACTCAAAGCACTGTGATTTACCAAGAACATGCTCACCGTAAGCTTCGATAAGCATTCGATGCGATTCTGTAGCAGTTTTCTTCAATTGGTAACAGAAAATCAATGCTGTCCGCAATCGTATTTTTCAGGCGCAAAATGTTCGACGCTATTACAAACTATGCTGTTATGAAACTTGTATTGTTGTGAGTTGAAAATCTTTGTCAGAGATGTCAACAAGGAAATGGCGCCAATGACGCGGTTTGACGGTAACCACGTTGACAGCTAGTATGGGATCGATGCAGTGAGCTCCAGGCATTAAAGTACGAGGCATGTGACCTGGACTGAATCCAGCGTGAGGTCGAGCATATTCACTCAACCGACGCAATGCTGGTATATCATTAAAACCAGGTCTAGGGAACCTTTCATATGGAGATGAAACAGAAGTATAGATGACCTCGTGAGGGTGATTTCACATCAGGTTTATCTGTTGTTGTAATTTTGCTTGCTTGTTGCTGCTGAGCCCTCTCATTTTCCTCCTTTTCTGTTTCTGCCTGATTCCTTAATCTTTCCTCACTCTTACGTGTCAATTTGGAATCAGTCACTGGTTAGAAAGTAAATAAGTTCTAGTACACGAGTTCGGGAATTTGGGAAGCCTCAGCAGGTAGACTTAGTGATGGCTTCAATTTCGCGATGGATCTTTGTGCGCCAGAGAATGCGGTCTATTGGCGAAAACTTTATATTTGAGATAACTCTACAGGATAATAGGGGTTACATCAACACAGCCTGTAGGCCAATTTATGTCACTTTTCCTGGAGATCAATTTGCCAGGGAACATATTACGTATTAGTTGCAGAGACGTATGTGACGTTGCTTCGTCCTGCTGGAACCATGTTCTTTAGTTAAAGCCAGAAAAGTTTTGCAATTCAAGAAGTCTAACATCTCTACATAACGCTCCGAATTGCCTAAACTGTACATCCTCTTTCATCTTCAAAAAAGTAAGGGCCGATAATTCCTCACGTCAAAATACCAGCCCATATGGTCACTCTACGAGCTAGAGGTATCTGATACTTGCATTTTGGATTAGTCGCACTCCAGTTGCAGTAGTTCTGCGTGTTCACATGCTCATTCGAATGAAAATGAGCTTCATCCGGAAACAAGATGTTAGTAAACGTTGGAATGCGCCAATTGTCTAGTTTACGATGTCTAGCCTTTGACCGGCAGTTATTCTTCCGAACAAAATAAGCAAAAATATGTATAGTAATTAATTCAACCAGACACATTTAGTAAAATTATAGTCTTTATTTGAATATATAAGTAATTTACATTAACATATTCTTATTTTCTCATATTAGAAAAGGCCTTGATGAGATAAAATATTTATGTATATTTTAGAGGTTATATTCCGAAGCGTTTACAAAAGTGCCTTAAAACTTATTAGTTGAATTTATTTTAAATTATGCTTATTATTCAAATTAAACAATTCCTTATACTTTTAAAATTTTCCTTTTGCATCACTTTGATTCATATTCGTGGTTGCGCAAAATTTCCATGCCACTAAACCCATCGTCTTGATACATTGTTTTCACAATTTCCTTAAAAGCCTTTTTATAAATAGAGCCATTTATGGCCAAACCGACTTCCTTATTCGTCTTTTAAAGTTGACACTGTAGATACATATATTAATGTAATCATGCACGACGTAAATGGGTCGTATTTGAAATGCAGCTGAATTCAAAATAGATTTACTGTGTATGTTAAAGACGTTTCCATTCATTCCACTATTTTTTTCTTCTACGTACGCAAAGTGACCATCATGAATTGCAAATTGAGTAATCACATCCAGTCGTTTAAACGCAATGCATTCATTCGTAATTAACAATGTGATGTTTGTGTTAAATTAATTGACATGCACATTCTTTATATGCGTGCAAAATGGCGACGATGCTCAATTTGCGCAGCCAATTTCAAGTTCAATTGTAGTAGGTGGCAGGCGTGTGCTCTGCTCCCTTTTCCAATTTTAATTTACTGGAAACTTTGTGTATCTGTATTACGTTTCTACTCGCAGCGCGTCGTCCGTAAATAACTCGGCCGAGATGTATTCACATTTGAATCATTTTCTGGCCCCAAGTATTTATACTTTCAGCAGTTTTGTATTATGTAGAATTTGGCCCAGATGCCGCCTCTACTCCTGTCGCTGCTTAATCGCGATGACGACGTCTAGACCCATGTTGATGCAGACCAGAAATAAACAAACCATCCACACCGAGATTTACCACTTATTCACATCTTCATCGGCATTTCAGCTTTAAGAGTTAGAATTTTTTTAATCGGATTTCGGTTAAAAATAAATCCCATAAATTATCACCACCTGCCAGTAAACTGAGTATCCCATTAATAATTACCATTTACATGGTGTTCTATTACAGGATGTACTTTAAATAGTATGTTTTCTAAAAATACCTAAGATGTTAGTAAATTTTGGATTATAAAATATTTATTGTTTTTCTTATTTGAATATTTTGGAATATGTTAATGAATAAGCTATTGTTATGTCATGCATAACCGGATAATCTGTAGGTGTAAGTGGTGAGTGACCTGATCTATTCAAATGTATCATGACAAAGATTAACATTTAATATAACATTTTTTGACCAAAATTTAAAGTTTTGGTTTTAAAATAAAGAACTAAAAAGTAAACTTTTGTATTTCCCATGATTCTATAGAGCAACAATTTCCCCACATTAATGGAACATCTTGAATCTCAATTTTATATAAATAAAAAAAAACTTCTTCAAATGTATAACTATCCGTTTATATACTAATATATGTATAATAATATAAGTAATTTAATGAATAATATTTTTGCATAGATCAAGAACGGTGAAACTACATAATGACTACAATATATTTTTTAGATATTAATACTTGGTGATGCAAATCATATATTACCAATTAGTTATAATTATAATAATTTATAGTGTAATTGAGCGTAAACTATTAAATTAACTTAAGCTATCTAACATTCCGTAAGGGGTTAATTGCCAATTATATTTCAGATAGAGCAAAGTCGTTATAATTATGTGTTACATCTACAATCATACAAAAAACTTAACGCTTTCTATACAAAACTAGTTATGCTCTTTATAGCGAGTAGCAAATAAAGCAATAAAAAGTATGTATTTATATATATGGTCGTGAGAACGAATGCGCCGATGATTGGCCATATTTATAATCACAATCACAAATTGAATTTCTGTATGGTGCGTTGCAACATAAACGCTCCGAGTAGTAACAATGACCTATAATGAAATTTCATCATCCGTACAATATACAATAGTTAATGTATATTTTCTTAGGGTCAAATAATGATTCTAATTTTTAATTTGTCGTAACGAATGGGGACAATTTAAGTACGGAAAAAAATGTTCATTGTTGCAATGAAAGATTTGTGTTAAAAACGCGTGGTTTTGTGTAGGTCGATATGTAGCCATTATTTCGTTAGAGAGTACGGATGTAATGAGCATGCTTATTTAATAACCAAAATATGGTCACGAATTTGACATTAAAACAACCTTAGCTTATCAAAATGTAATTGTGTCACAATAAAAAGTTTTCACTTACATCGCATATATTTATTAATTTGAGGAATTGATTAAATAGAATAAATTCTTGGATCTTTACGGCGTTCACTTGGTGGTACATTTCAATATTAAGAATAAAGAAAACACTTTTACTTTTTTATACCACTTTAAGTTAAAGTGGTATAAAAAAGTAAAAGTGTTTTCTTTATTCTTAAATAGAATAAAAATTATTCTAACATTTAGCAAAATGGTATAAATTGTTAAAATTGTATATTTGCCCGAAGGTAGTTTTTCGATTAGAGAAATTGTTATTCGTCTTTACCGAAACCAATCCACCACCATGCGCTATTATCAGGATTGGACTACAGAGGGTCAGGAACGTCGCAGGAGAGGAACTGGGAGACAAAGAAGAACAAATTATGCAACTTCTTTGGCATTTGGAAGACTTTTCCAGCAAAACAATACCCATCTCCATATTGCAAGAATTTCTATGAACCTATTTGCCAAAAATAATCTCAATATCTTGCCATGGCCACCCTAACCTCTTGACCTTCCGCTCATTCAGAATATATAGCACATTATGAGAAGATTTTTATTTCAAATTTGAATCAATGATTATCTTTTACTATTAAACGTTTATACCAAGTTTGATTAAAAAAACCCTACTTTTTCTCAGTTGACCTATCTGTATTATGTGTACAACTTAGCTTTCAACCAATCATAGAACACCTTTTAGCAATGTTAAGCAACGGTTCTTATTTAAAGCGAATATTTGTTAACTTGAAGATAAAGATATACCATGTATTCTGTTTTATTTATCATTCATCCTTCTCTATTTAATCGTGCACTTCTTACTTCTCTACGTCTGCAATTAGTAACATACTGTACTCGGCGTGCCCAGTACTCGATTCAAGTGCAACTGGAGTTAACATTTGGAGAGCATCAACGGAGCATTCGGTTCGCGAATATGAAATATAAAAGTTCGGCTTCGATAAGCGTACCGCCGAAGCGTAATCGCAATTTACAAGTGCTCATTGACTGTTATGGTTCATTAAACCAAATGAAAAGTTCCGCTGCAGCTTTCCACATGTGCGTGCTCGTAACGTTGTTTTGATGAAATTGCGAAATTAATGCAGCCAAGGCCCATAACGCGTATCATAATCATAACTAATGACAAAAATAATAACCGAGGAAGCAGAGCACGGAGAACGTGTCCATTCTTAATTACTTGGCGATTTTCCGCAGCGGGATTTTCAAGAAATTTGTTGTAATGGGTGTATATTTAAACATAACTCCGCGAGTCCAATTAATAACAATGTAAAAAAAGTACAGTAGTAACTGCGTGATATAAAGATCAAATTATTTTTTAGATCGAACTGCAAGTTAAAAGAAGTATTATTTAATTATTATTCTGTCAACAACAGCCACGGACCGGTTTCGATCTTTTTGGATCTCATCAGTGTAGCGCAGTTGGAGACAGGAAATCGAGATTCACTTAGGAGTATTTAACTCTCCGGATTAACCATCGATACGATGATGTCGACTAGGGATAGATGGTACCTTTATTGTACATATATCGTAAAAGTATTATTGTTTATACACTTTAGATGAAAACATTAATTAAATATAATTCATAAATTAAAATGCTAACCTATAAGATAATAATGTAAAACTAAAATAACCGTTCAGGCCATTATAATGGATGAGGAAATATAATTTTCTTTAAAATGTATTAATTCATAAAACGGTTCTATTGTTATCACACAGGAAACATTACTGTAATAACTCCCTTTGTGTGCAGTTTTTGCTCTAATAAACATCAAACGACTTCATTTTACTTATTCATCCATTAATGTGAACTATTTTTATTCTGAAATATGAACTGCTAATTATAATTTTTTTCGATTGACTATCTATCGAATGATACCGTATATTATAAATAACATATTAACGAGCTATTTGTGTCAAAACATTAATATTGGAATTCATTAGGTCAATCAATTGTTACTCGATAGGAAAATTTACGCCCGGAAATATTCCTTTGTGTGTGGTTTTATTGTTCTCTAAAAGGAAATGTATGCAATTTGAGCATGGAATAACGATTTTACATCCACCCTACAACTGGGATGTTTTTATTAATTAACTATATGCATTATACCATTTAAGATTAAAATGATTAATTTACATTTTTTATCTTATTAAAACTATAAATTTTAATATGAAATATGAATCATAGTTTAAATAGCTTCTTTAATTGAACATGATTTTTAAATTGATCTATTATTTAAGAAGACAATAACGAGAGTAAGGGCTTGTGCCAGCCAGATTAATTGATTATAATGACAACCTACCCCTCCTTGCCTTCTACCATCATCTCTACGCTTCTTGTTTCTTGTAGCAGTAAAACTTTATCAGGCGACCATTCAGCTAATCATTAAGTACTTAATGTCTTCCGCAGAACAGATTTTATGTACCACACTCAGTTTAAAGTGGCTGTAAAATAATTTCTTTATTATTTCGTACTAATAATTAAATATTTGCAACTCCGTTACTCCAGATGAGCAATTGGTATACAATTAATGGCGCTTTTGAGTGACACAAACATAAATACACTAGTTAAATATCTTAGAAAATGATCTACCTTAGTTTATTTAATAGTGTTACATTTAATGTCTGAAACTTTGCACTAAATTTCCTTAATTGAGTAGATAACCATCAACAAGTTGTATAATAAGGAACTATCAATATCGACAATTATAACAGTAATAATGTGAGAGCATTTAATTTTTATTCTTGTGGCTGTTGTTGACAAGAAAACAATAATTCATTAAGTAGTGCAAAACCGACTAAACCACTCCTCGAGGATTTCTATTGCGACTAGTCCGAGATAGTTGTTTCCTAGTTAAAACTCGAATGAAATGATCATCAAGTTTTGAGGGTCTAGTCCAGAGATGCACAGACTTATTAAGACTAGGGGCCACTCGGGCAAATCATGAACTGATGGCGGGCCGCCAGAAGTGTAGGTAATTAAAGACAATAAATAATTGATAATAATGTATTAAAATTAAAAAGGAATTTATTAATTTGAAGCGTGGCACTGCATATTGCTTACAATCTTTTTTATATTTGGCTCAAATTTACTTGTAGCAACACGTAAAACTGCTTCCAAACTTTCATTTGCAAGGCGGTTTCTATTTTTGGTTTTATTATTATTAAGTATTGAAAAAGTTTGTTCACATATATAGGTAGAACCAAATAAGCTGGCACATTTCAGAGCGTTTATGCGCAACTCTTTGTACATATTTTTATCAATGCAGCGGTAAAAGTTCAGCAAGTCTCCTTCGTTGAATTTGTTGCGTAAATCTTCGTCGTTTTGAATGTCGATAATTTCTAACTGCATTGACTCTGGCGCAAATTCAACTGAAATCGTGAAAGGATTGCTGGATATGTCCAACAGAGGTTTCACTTTTTTAAACTCCGAAAATATGTCTTGAAAAGATTGAATCAAAATATCTAGCTTTTCTACATAACTGAAATTAATCGCAGTTTTGTTGGATTTTTCAGCCATTTTCTTATAATTCGGAAAATGATTGTAATTTCCAGAATTCAATTGCGATCTGAAAAGTGTCAGCTTGCATTGAAAGGATGATACATGAGCGTAGAGCTGGGATATCAGTTGATTTTTGCCTTGAAGCCGTGTGTTCAAGACATTCAAATGATTTGTAATGTCAACTAAAAAAGCCAAATCACACAACCAATCAGGATTTTTAAGTTCCGGGACATCCCTTTGCTTTTCCGCCAGAAATATTCCAATTTCTTCTATTAAATTTAGAAATCGTTCCAGTGTCAATCCACGACTTAGCCACCTTACTTCTGTATAATACAGTAAATCTCCATATTCGCTTTCGATGTCATCAAGGAATTGTTTGAATTGCCTGTGATTGAGTCCTCGTGATTTTATGAAATTTACAGTCGAAACTACCACTTTCATGACATTTTGAAATTCAATTTGTTTAGCACAGAGGGCTTCTTGGTGTATAATGCAGTGAAACTGCATGAGATCTTCAGCCTTTATGTTTTTTTCTTGCAGATGCTTTTTCAGCAAAGTAACTAGCCCGGAATTGACACCAATCATCGAAGGAGCACCGTCAGTCGCAACTCCCGATAATTTTGATAAGTCCAAATCAGTTTTTGAACGCTCATCCAAAAGTACATTGAGTATATCAACTCCTTTGGTTTGACCTTTCAATGAACACATTCCTAATAACTCTTCTACTACTTCAAAATCTTGAGTAACACCTCGTATGAATATTAGAAGTTGAGCTGTGGACTAATATCAGTGGATTCGTCGAGTGCTAATGAAAAAAATTCATTGATCTTAGTTTTTTCAGTTAATTGTTCCGCAATATTACCTGACAAAGACATAATTCGTCTTTGGATGGTCATACGATTCAGTTGAATTTTCTCAAACTTTTTTGCTGCTTCTGGACACATTTTCTTAGCGGCAATTTCTATGCATTCTTTTACAAAATCCCCATCATTGAAGGGGCGACTTCGCTTTGCTATCATTCGAGAAATTTCATAACTAACTTCTGTAGCTGTTTCTGAATCTTCAATGGGTTTTCTAAACATAGCTTGCTGACCCGTAAGCTCCCGTTTTAAAGACAACATTTTTTGCTTTCTTAATTCGCCTGTAAACTTGGTAAAAGAAGGATGCTGCGTTTCATAGTGCCTTTTTACATTATATTCCTTTGCAATTGCAACAGAATTCTTGCAAATTAAACAAACGACTTTGTTATGCGACCATACAAAAAAGTATTTCTCAGTCCAAATTTCTTGAAATTGCCGATTTTCATCTTTAACCTTACGTTTTTTACTAGGTCCTGGCTTGTCCATGTTGCGTTCTAATCCTGGCTAGGATTAACACAGCACCTAAAAACAATTACAGTACCTACTTAAATTACCCATCCTTTTTAAATTATCAAAAATAATTGATTAAATAGGTAGGGAAACACTTATTAATAATAGAGTTTTACTTACGATTTCACAACACAATTATACACGGCACTTGACGGTTAACACTGCAACAGGAAATCTACGTTGAATGTGGATCAAAATATATGACACCGGCTAGTGGAGTACAACTATTGCCTTCCAAAACCTCTATTAAACTCACAGAACACTAATACACCTAGCAGCGATTAAACGTGGCTTTTATACCGCGCGTATAGAGTCGAAAACTGTCTGGAGAAATCTCGAAACCGACTCTGGAAGCTTCGAGTCGTGTACTATCTACGCGAGCGATCGTCATCGCGCCGCCGGCCGCCGCGCTTCTTCAAGCAAACGAATTTAACCGAGATCAGCACGAACATTACCGACCGCTGTTACCGACGACGCACGTACGGCGCACCGTAATAGCGCGCGCGCGAGATTCAAATTACTTTTCGAACATATTTTTTTTGGTTTTATTCTGGAATAGAATTCAATATTTTTAGAATGTACGAGAGTATTATTTTTGCTGTCGGCGGGCCACCGGTATTCGACCGGCGGGCCGCATGCGGCCCGCGGGCCGCGGTCTGTGCATCCATGGTCTAGTCGTACACATGCGCGTAAGGAGCATTGTATTTCGGAAATACGCGAAGGACTTTAATTTAAATTGCTATAAATGTTCATAGCGAGTTTGTGATATTTGATACTAAAACCGTAAAACCTAATAATGATTCAAATAAGAAAAATGGAGTAGTAGAAAAATCTATATTGGTGGAATTTCATTAAAACCCAGAGTCACAAACAAGACAATATGAAGAAGCGGTGTATTGTTTTAAGACCCATCCACTCAGCCATTAAATCCGCTAGGAAGGCACTCGAGACGAAGAGCGATGATAATGAAGTACAAGCACGCCAAGCCGAAGAAGATGAAGCTGCTAAGGTGGAGAAGGAACCATTCAAGGTGCCGTCAGCCAAAGCACAAGCGAAAAGTTACGCGTGACACAGTTTCAAGGCAACAAATCAGACGTAATAAAATGTTGTATGTATAGACCATTTTTCGCAAAAACTAAATAAATATTTTCACTAAGACTATTTTTAACAATTTAAAATGCATAGGGTACCTACCATCCCTACAAGATCCGAAGAGTGGCAAAAAGATCTCGGGAATGAGCATGTCTGCAAATTCATTCTCTCCTGGTACATACTTGATTAGATATCTTTGTTAAATTCATTATTACTCATTAAATCGTTGTTGAATGCATCTTAAGAAGGTTATTGCTTTGTTGTTTCGCGTAGTGAAACTCGTGTGATGATCGAAAATAATATTGATCAAAATTACAATATTACACTCGTATTTATTTAAAATAACATACCTCTTACAAATGTAAACACTTACTAATACAAATCGTGAAAAGTGTACAAAAAACATGCAATTGTGCAATGCATGGGTAAAATATTTAACTGTCTTTCAGGGTAAACTTTAACACCATTTTGGTTCAGGTACAACGACGAGACCCCTTGGCAATACATCTGTAAGTACTTTCGAGAGGTGTTTGCGATTGATTATAAACACAAAAACACCATTTGTAAATAAATTCACTCTACGAATAGAAAATGTTACCGAACAGAAAACTCCCTTTCTACACGCATACAACATAATGAATGTTAGAACGATGAGAAAAAGTTGGGTTCTTGGAGAATTTGCTCCTAAGCTATCAATCCTAGGAACTTTCAGCTAAGTTGCCTCCTTTGACACCGCGTAAGTAACAACGTACTCCGGCTCACAGGCATTTGAAGACTAGTCGGCTCATTTTTATTCTGTTCTCAGGAAAGTGTGGAACATAATTACCAACAAAGTAAGGTCTGGTCTAGTGGCTAAGGTCTGTTAAGTTTCATCATTTTTTTGTCCAGGTTGGCAGTAATTTGTCTGGTAACCCTGCACCCCGAAATAATGTAACGCAGACTTTTGCATAAGGTTTTGATAATAATCTAAATATCTTGACAACGGTTGATGCTAATATTAAGGATTTAACCAGCTTTATTATTGTGATCTTGAATTGACTTGCAAGAATTAGTCAATATTCTCTCGGCTCTTGGCATCAAGTCCTTAATCGACATATAGAACAAATAATAGAGATCTTCAAAAATTCGATATAAATATGCCAGAAATACCCAAAATATTGTCTCAGTGGCTACATTCACCTGAGGAGAATCATCGCCAGGTAACAATTGTAATGGGTCTAGTGAAGAATACGAGAAACCATAAACTTCACCTTCAAGATCTACGCTCCAAATTTTAAAGTGATTTAATATGTATGTAAATGGTGTCCCAACAAGAGCGCCGGATTTAATTTTAAAGAAAAACACATTTACTCTTTTTAATAAAGCAAACATTTTAATTTCAACATAAAGAAATAAAATTCCCATCAAACGCGAAATACTTCAGTCAAATGGCCACCAAGAGATCTCTCATTTTGTTAAAATTTTTAATAATGTATTTCACCAATAACGCGCCGTATTTCCTTTTTAAGATGTTCAACTGTTTCAGGCGTATTCGTATACACCTATTCCTTTACATACCCCCGAAGAAAAACGTCCATCGGCGTTGGATCGCACGAATCAACATTGGCCATCGTTGATCACCAAATCGGCCTGGAAACTTCGTATGCAGTAACACCGTTGTGTGTCAGGTCTTGTTGAAAAACATGTCCTCCACATCAATTACATCCAATTCGGGCCACAAAAACTCCGTTAACATTTCGCCATACCACGCATCAACAGTTAGCGCATTGACAGCCGCATTTTCAAAGAAATACGGCCCAATCATTCCGCCAGCCCAAAATTCGCACCAAACAGTTACTCCCGGTTGATGCATTGGGTTTTCGAGCATCACACGAGGATTTTCAGCACCTCAAATCCGACAGTTTTGCTTATTTACATATCCGTAGAGTTGAAAATGTGCCTCATCTGAAATAAATGATTTTCTTCCAAAAATTCGCATTAATTTGATGATGTTCCAATACCCAACCAGCAAATCCACATCGCTGCTCATGGTCCCTTGGTACCAATTGAACCTTGTACGCGTGCAGATGCAGATCTTTTGCCAAAATTCGTTGCCTAATGCTTCTGGAAATGTTTAATCCTTGATCACGATGCCTAATGGAAGTTCCAGGATTTTCGGCCACTGTAAGGGAATCTGCCGATTCATTTGGCGCATTTATTGCGACCTAAAACTTGACGTAATTGGCGAACTGTTTTCGCAAAACCTTCACCATTTTTATAATGTGTTTTTATAATAATTAAACGTTTTTCATTTGGATACTTCCTCATATACTTAAATCGCGTGGTCTGTACGTGACAACTGTCAAGAAAATCACCGTACAACTCGTTCTAACAAAATTGGGGCAACATTAAATCCGGCGCTCTGGTTGGGACATCCTTTAGTATTTATGTTTTAAAAAGGAAAGATAAGGATCTACATAGTTTCAGCCATTTGATCGAAACGTTTCTGAAGTTCTGTTCCAAATCCTTTGCGATTGTTTAGGCTTCCTAAGTTTTCACACATGATCACCACCGTAAATAAAGCTTTGTGGTTGCTGTATGTAATTCATTTTTTCAAAAGTCCATTCAAGACTCGACGCCAAACTACTTCATGCTTCAAGGTGATAATATTCAACACAACAAGAATTGTGTTAACTTGGGTGACCGGAGAAAAGGTCATATTATAAACCACATTCTCACATTGGCTGTAGTCGGGAACGACAAGACGAACTTTATAAGCTGTAAGTTCTCCCCCGTAGTTTTATTTAATTCGGTACACCTATCCATTAGAAATTACCTTACAACCTACTGGTAATTCGGCAAGAGACCACGTCTGCATCTTATTCTCCATGGTAACTTTGCTTATGTCATTGTCTTGCAAAAAACTTTTGCGGCTCGTCAATTTAAAAAAAAATGTAATGGCTTAAGGGGTCGGTCTCTGAAGTTACTCCCGTAATGATGAGTAATGAATTTCTTTGGTTGTTCAGCGAGCTTTTACATTATCATCCTTACCTAATTAACAGTATGCTGCACCCTAAAATTCGTTACGATAATCCACCGTTGATTCAACCATGTCAAAATAGGATCTCTCATTAGACTCGTCGAGTTTATATGGAAATAGTACTTGAGTTCTTCTAGGATTTTGGTACGAAGGCGACATTTTTGATCCGAATTGTTCGGTTCACCAGCTGCTCTTAATCTCGGAACCCATCGATGTCTCCAGAGTACAAGCGTGACATTTTTACCATTAGAACCACATTTCTTATTATGCTGTTTTGAAACATGCGATAAGCAAGTTACCAAAAGTATGCAACTCTCTCAAGCACCCAATTTGGATCGTAAATAACGGCACCTTATTGTTAACGTTCCTAGGATCATTTTGGTTTAATATGTCAACAGCGGTCCAAAGTAACGTTGGTAAATTCTTTGCAAGAATTATTGTGTGAGCCAGAAGTGTCGTTCGAGCTCATGATTTTCTTCATTACGGAGTTACTGAGTCTTTGATGTCTCCGATTTTTCTTTTAAGAAATAGATTAGTCGTATCCTGAAACAGTCTCTCGCAATTTATACTAAATATTTAGATATATTTTGCCCATTCTGCGCACGTTGTTGCCTTGAGTGAAAAGTTGCCTTCTGGTAAATCCTTTGCAATGATTATTTTGCGGACCAAGTCCGTAACAGTCCTATTTGTTGTCGGTCACGTATGGTTTGAGCTTACGATTTTCCTTATTTTAGTGTTATTGAATTACAGCACATAATCACATTAAATTAATTTTATAGACCTTTCGCAGCTAATCTTGATGATCTTATATGTCGCGAATCATCTCTGATGCTTCAGATTTTTGATTTAGAAAATAGATGAGTATAATACCTGTGTAATCTCACATGAAATATATGAAATACTTGACCATGAGATCGGACAATCTAGCGTACGTTGCTGTCTTGAGTGGAAAATTACCTTTTGTTGTTGACCCACCCTCGAATGACTGTGGTAGATTTTTTTAATTTTAATAATTCACTGATTATTGTGCGAGCCAAGTTCACAACAGTCCTATTTGTTTACTCTCCATTATGTCAAATGTCGTTCGAGGTAAAGTAAAAAGTTTCTACACTACGGTTGTTTGAATCAGAATCACACAATCATTCTGCAGTATACTGCGAATCGCCTGGTTTTTCGGATTTTTCTTATATGAAATATTTAGCCTTAAAGCCTCAGTATCCGTCGCCCGTTGTTGTCTTGAGTAAAAAAAAAGATCCTCGACCCATTGTTCTCTGATATAAACATTCTTTCTGAATTTGATGCCATGCCATTGTGCTGCAGAATCTTCAAAACATGTCGCTTATTCAGGTATCTCATCGGTCCGTGGCATATTATGAGTGAATCTCTGTCATATTTGCTTCATTATCTCGAACTACTACAGGTATTTCCACTCGAAGGACCATGCTGTGCAGACAGGTACCCATACCTAATGACCACTCGATCTTGTAAACTCCCAGTTGGATTGTATTAAGTTAAAAGACAAGCGATTAGTTAAGAGCGGAAATGATAGAAAATAAATTTCTGCGTGTATTAGGTACGTACAAAAAAACAAATGTTTCCATTAGTCGTTCCGTCAATTTATTTACTACCCTATTTTTCAACATGCAAGAATCACTTGTCTTCGATGTAGATTGTTATTGCGTCTTGTTAGCTTATGCGTTGAAAATTAATCTCGAATTGTCAGATGGTTAGTACTTCACTAAACTTGTTTCCCGCGTTTATCTTTGGCCATCTTTGAACCAATTTCCAATTTATATTACTGATATTAATTTCGAAATTTAAACATCAGAATAAGCATAATAATGATAATATTTTGCCCGTTTAATATAAAACCATAAAGTATCGGTAATCAAACAAACTTAATATTATTTAATCCGTAGAAGAAATAAAAACATAATAAATAAAAGGTCTTTCATTCATCAATTATTAAAAACTTTAGATTTTAGCCATTTAAAAAAAATCTAAATCACTTTTCAATTTGTTTAACGCGAATATTAAGCGGATCACCAATACAGTATAATCTTGGGCAAAGGTCATATCTTTGTGTGGCCATTGGAGTGTGAAATTCCGGATGATCGTTGTTAAAACGATTTCCATCACCAGATTAGCAAACCTTCTTCCTACGCACTTCTTCCTATGCAGATTCGGTCGTCTTTAACCACCCCTCGGAAATGAATTCTTTTGGTCGAGGATAATACTTCTTGTTTGTTCATAGTAAAGTGTTGGCGCAAGAAGGGACGTCCCTTTTGGAATTTGATATCTGCGCAAGACCATAACCTTAGTCGATCTCCTCATATGTAAAATCCCAATCGGTGACAAACGACCAGTTTCTTTAATCACAGCGCTTACATATGGAACAGCCTTCAACGCCTCTTTCGTCATTGGTGTATCAGGCGTAGGTATCGCCGCCATCATCTCCTTCCTTAAAACTTCCTGCTTTTCCGGATTCTTCGCCAGGAAATACAACGCCGCACCTGTTAACTTACCCGTGGTTTCGATTCCAGCACTCAACATATCCAAAGTCACCACCAGCACAATCTTCTTATCCACCTTCAACATTTACTCAAAAGCGCTCTTCTCGTGCTCGTTCAATCCCTGATAATCTTTCAAATTCCGTATCCACTCTTCAGCCACCTCAGCGTCATATTAGTAAAATAATCGTTATATGGTATTCAACAAACGTTCTCCAATATGGAAAATTCAACAACATATACTGCCCAATAGGTGTGAAATCCAACACGGTCATCATCTTAAAAAGCTCAACCATATATTTTATCATCCGTTCCGCTTCCTCGTTCGGATGTTCATCCAACACGCCGAAGCTTCGATCCAGAGCGATAACGCCGATCGATTCGAACGCCTATTTATTTAACTCCTTAAGGAAATCGTTCAACTCTCCGTTTGGATCCTTTCTGGCCAGTAGTTTTATATTGCGGATAAAATCTGAGGAAACGCCGTCTATCAGTTTCATATAATTTTTGGCGATTCTCGGTTCGAGCAAGATGGGATTGAGTTTGGAACGTTCAGCATGCCAATCTTTTCCATGCGTAGTTAAAAGTCCGGCGGCATCTTGAAATATATCTTTACGTACAACTTCACGCTAATCGGTGATGGATAAAAAGCCGCCTCTTATTGGATATACGCATTCGTTTCTTATTACCAATTCAATATCCTTAGGATCGAAAACATGTACCCTATCCGGTATAGGAGCATGTTTCCTGAAGGCGACGATATCACCGAAATGTGTATTTTTCCGTACCTTAATCAGCTGATAGCTGAAGGTAGGTGCTTTCTTTTATGTAACTTTTATTAGCCCAAACAAATTTCTGTGTCTGAGATCCTCTCATCTTGCAGCCTGGCCCAATAGGCTATTGACCTTGTCTTCTACGTAAATAGTTATATATAAAATAAATGTATTCCCTTTTTGCGTGCTAAATATTTTTAGAATTCAACTCTATTGTGCTAGCTTTTGCGCTTATCTAAAAACTTCTCCTAAAGTAGCAGTGACTAACTATACAATGTTGGGATTTGTTTGAAAAATTA
Source organism: Ontholestes murinus (assembly GCA_963969525.1). NCBI lineage: Eukaryota > Metazoa > Arthropoda > Insecta > Coleoptera > Staphylinidae > Ontholestes > Ontholestes murinus. The sequence goes on from OZ018391.1 coordinate 28,767,457, forward strand.
CATTACATAATCAGTTATGCAATATTGCAGAAAATATGAATAACCGTGTTTAACTTGCACATATACACTTGATATATAGCTATGTCTAATGGAAATAAATGGACATTGTTTTCTTTCTGATGTAAAAAAAAATGCGTCACTACACCCCTTCGCTCTTTGTTGATTCATTGAAAACTGCATATCTGTGCCTGCATACAAATGAGTGCAACCGGCGTAGTAATCCGAGTCTCAGTTCGTTAGTTTTACCGTACAGATCACACTAATTCATTATCGATTGTACGACCTGGAAATGTTCCTCCCTACAACCTGACATTAAGGTAAAAGGGTATACTAAAAATACACGTTTAATTCTATTAACCTGAAAGGTCTGAAATACTGTGTCAGGGAAGTGTTTTATAAAATGCGAAGGAAACTTATTTACAAAAATACGTCGTGCTCGACTAGATAGGATGATAGGCCGGCGGTTTGGAATAATTTGTAGCGGCTGTGATTAATGTGGTCTTGTTTATTCTTACGAGATATCTATATATAGAATATATTATCATGGTGCTAATTGTTGCGTTAATACTTTACTAATTCGTTAATTAGTCATATGACAAATAAGAATCATGTGCTTAGCTGTATTAAATCAAGTGAAGAGTATAAAACTAATTTTATTTAATATTTCATTCTTTACTAGCAGGATTGAGTTGACAATATAGTATTCATAATAATTTTTCGACTAAGAGGTGCAGATGCAATTTTTGACAAAAATGAATTAGGAACTTTATCAAATGATAAATAAAACTTACTTTGTTAATATCACACACGGAATTTATTTCGTAACTATAGTTTCAACCTTACAAGGCTATTATCAAACGTACAGTGGCCTTGTAAGGTTGAAACTATAGTTACGAAATAAATTCCGTGTGTGATATTAACAAAGTAAGTTTTATTTATCATTTGATAAAGTTCCTGATTCAATATGTATCACAAAGTTATGGCTTCAAGCATCCAAAAAAATGAATTAAATATAAGAATTACTTTTGGACATATCTAAGATTAGAATTCGTCTAAATAGACTCACCTATGAGAACTGTATTCATTTGTAAACCAATTGGTGTAATCAATTCTATCAGTTCCTGAAATGTAGTTATCGGAGCCGAATAAATTGAATTGATGCGGATTCTGTCTTCTTAAAGAGCAATATCCGTTACAACAACAAATCGATAACCATTTATAGACTCGTTTCAATTCTTTGATCTTATAACTATAGCTTAGTCTTTTTTGATTTTGAACAATTTAGAACAAAAGAAATTATTATCTAATAAATTATTTCGAAGGTAATATCTATTACAAAATTAATTTTATACAAACATCCTAACAACAAACATTTTATAATCAGCGCGAATATCTATGCTTCCATTCGAATTAATCTTCCAATGTGTCTTGTCTACTTGCCAAAAGCGTGAGAGCTATTTTCATTGAAAACATGAAAACAAATATAAATCGATGGCGGGGAATATAAATATAGCCTTGAAGTTGCGACGCTTATGCGTGCAACTATTACATCATCCTCTTTAGCGTCTTCGCCATTGTGCTCTTGAAACTTTATAAAACTTGTGTGATTTTCGAATGGATAACTTTCTGCGGTCGTTCGCACTAATTTTACGTTTTTGCGGATAGTCTACCACACGAATCGAGTTGAGTTCGTTCATCCCTTTACGAGACCGTCTCGCCGTCTGCGTGGCTAGACCCGAAACCCACCCCCTTTCGCACTGCGACAATCCCTGATAAGAGCTAACTAATTCATTACGCCTTTTACTTACTTTTTGATACGATAAAGGGGCGCAAAACCCGATACGTTTGCGTTTTTAGTTAGCCGGGTGGGAAATTATCTGGAATTGAAAAGGCCATTACTTTCAGATGGAAGACGTTTTTTTTTTTTCATTGGAGAAAAAGACATTTCCGGCAAATTGCAACGTAGTACTTTTATAAGGAGGATAGAGACTAAGATTACTTAATTATACATTTAGCATGTTTTCTATAACCTCGTCCTTAACTAAATTTATCTGAATAATTTGCCTTTTCCAAATAATAATATAATGTCCATAGTGTTTAATGTAAGGCCATGGGCAGTGATTATCTAATGCAAAGTAAAAACATTGAACCTGACCAGATTCGATCTTTTTAGTTCTCATCTCATCATATATAAAAAATACTCTGTAGGGTTTAGCTTTGAATTATTTAAAACAACTCGATACATTTAAATGGAATTAGCAGGATATATTCCTGAAATGCGTGGCTTTGAAATATTGAAGAAACAAAAAGTTTGTATATATTCATGTAATGTGTGGTTTTGAAATATACAACAAATAAACAACAAAATATTTTTCAAGAATTATCACTAAAATTTGTTATGTTTTTATAGCAATCATTTTAAAGTGTTTTTCTTTAAACCAGAATAATTTTGTTGAAATTTGCAGGATATATTCCTGAAGTTTATTTAAAATATTGAAGAAACCAAAAATTAATCATCACTTGTTTATAAGAATTTCCACTAAACAGTTTTTTGCTTTTTGAAAACCATTGGATGAATTTCGATGGAATTTGCAGGACGTATTCCTCAAATGTGTGGCTTTGACATATTAAAGAAATCATAAATTAATCACTACTAGTTTTTATTTTCTACATTTTTTTGTTGTTTTTTTTATATAAAAACCACTTGAAGTGTTTTTCTTTCACTAATTTTTGAATGCAGTTGCAGGATATATTATTGATATTAGTGATTTTTAAATATTGAAGAAATCAAAAATTAATTACAACTAATTTTCCAAGAATGTATTGTTTCTTTTTTAATATATAAAAACACCTCGAAGTGTTTTTTTTTTTTCGATTTTTTTAAATCAGTTTGAAATGTTTTTCTTTTAATTTTAATAGAATTTGTATAATATATGTATCTATAAAATGTGTGGATTTGAAACATTGAATAAACCATAAATTATTGATGACTAGTGCTTTTTAGAATATCCTTTAAATTTTGTTGTATTTTTATCTAAAAATGTCCTTTGAATTGTTTAAAAACCACCCAATGAATTTTAATAAAATTCGTAAGATGCATTCCTAAAATGCTTGGCTTTGAAATATTGAAGAAATCAATCACTTATTTTTCAAGAATTTCCTCTAAAATTTATTGAAATGTTTACTAGTTTTTTTATAATTTTTACTAATTGGTTTAATAATAATAATAACCTAGTAGTAGTAGTATTTATGTATCCACTGTGCTTACATAATAAAATCGAAAACAACAATAAATTCTTCCTATGTACATTAAAAAAATTAATGAATCAACAAATATTTTGAAGTTTTCTTTTAAATTTCTTAAAAATCAGCCTATGAATTTTGATGGAATTTGCAGGATATAATCTTCAAATATGTGTCTTTGAAATATCGAAGAAAGTAAAGATTAATAATCACTAGTCATTCGTGAGCTAGACACCGTTGTCGGACGTACAATAAAACGAGCGAATTAAACCTAAAAATTTTCGATATATCACCCATATCGGGTGTTAAATCAACAAAATGTGTGACGAAGTATGAAGTGCGAAGGCTTTACGGAGGCAACTTCAAAAAAACGTGGCCGGTCCCCAAAGTTTCCAGCAGAAAAAACACCAAAAAAACAAGCAGGTGACATAAACCAACCAAAGTCCACAAAGCGCTACAATCAATTTTAAAACACATTAACTTACAATATCAAAACACACAACAACAAACTATTACACAATCAGAACCAACACCGGGCCCATCGCACAGTAGCGTTCTCCAAACACCACAACACACACTAATACAACCATCGCAACATTATTCACAACAACACTCACAAAACACCCCAATCAAACAGACCACCCAACAATTCAAAAACACATATAACAGAATTCACTCTTCTACAACTAGTACAGCATTGGTTAAACAATACGAAAGACACGGAGGCCGTTATTTTCCCATTTCAAAAGCCACGTGGAATAAAACGAGAATGGTGCTAATTATAACAGCGTCGCACATCGCTTACACAAAACTGCTACAGCAACACTTCAAACATATGTGTAAAGTATATCCTGTCGAGGAAAGCCTCGCCTCACAGCCCTTGCCTGCACCCTGCAACAAATGCAGTAAGGAAAGTGTGGAAAGGAAGACCACGGCGCCTGGTCCACTAAGTGCCCCAACCGCCCCATGCAGCCAATCCAGGGAATCCCCAACTTGAAAATTCACTGTACAAATAAAAAATCAGCAGACATTGACGACATTAACATTAAACAGACTCGAGTTCACAAACCCATCACCCTTCAAGACCACATTCTAGATACCTATGTCCCAACTGTCCCTTCTAAAGGCGTTCACTCCGTTGTCCATAATGACTAATCTTTCTTTCATTTATTCGCTCAATAACAAATCCCACATCTTATTCAACTACCTCAATACTAACCCGACACACGCCTGCTTGCTTGTAGAAACTAAGTCCAAGAAACCCTTCTCCTTCTCCAACTGGAACCATATCCAAATCCCTTCCACTGTCCACAATAAAAATTAAAGGGGAGGCTTACTTGCAACAACTCACCCTAGCTTGAAAATGATTAAAAGCAACTCTCCAAAAATCAATAATCCTCTCAACGAATGTCTGCACTTTATCCTAACACACCAGTCCCTTCAAATCCACACATTCCTTGTATATATTAATCCTAACTCTCCTATCGACAACTCCATATTCATTAAAGCATCCCTATATCCAAATACTATCATCAAAGGAGACTTTAACATAAATATAGACAAATCCCGTCACCTATCCTCTTTTATTGCCAATTCTAATTCTCCCAACGTTTATAATGAATCAACACCAATCCACTACACCCGATCTACTCCTTTGCACCCAAAATATCCAGTCCCTTATACATGATGTAAACCTTATTCCTGATCTCTGTTCTGACCATCTATCCCTAACCTTTAAAATAAAACCTAACGAACCAGCCCCTCAACCTTCTCCTACCCTCATATATGACTTCAAAAACTGCGATATAGACCAAGTTTCCCTAGACATTACCCAATTTATATCCTCCAATCCGGACATGAATCCTAACTCCATACAATAATTCAATAATATACTATCCCAATCCATACAAGAAAACACTCCTAAAATCGATAAATCATATTGCAAGTATCCTTTAGCGAAATTCATTCTCCTACTTTTAAAACATAAACGACACTTATATAGAGACATTAGACTTACTAACACTCCAGAACTTAGACAGATATTTAACAACCCTAACAAAGACATCAAACAACTTATTCTTCAATATAAGACAGACATCTGGCTAAATGCATATAAAGACACAAATGACCTTAAAGGAAAGACATTCTGGACAAAAATCAATCAACTTTCAAAATATAAAAAAACTTATGGGTGATAGAAAAGAGTACTTCCTTATTAAATGTATATATATTTGCAACCGGTATATATACATTTAATAAGGAAGTACTCTTTTCTATCACCCATAAATAATAACCTTATTACGACACTCAACAATGTAATATAAAAAAACTGACAAACTACAACAGATAACAGACCCGGACACCGACGAGACAGTCACGCTAAACGCTCTACCAGCCTCCCACTTATCATCCTTACGTCCAATTTACAAACTACCCACGTTGAAGGCAAATCCTCTGCAGCACTCTTCCTTGATATCCGTAAAGCCTTTGATTCCGTATGGCATAAAGGTCTCCTCTACAAATATCACCTCCTTAATATCCCACCCCATCTTATAACAAATCCTATTCCTCTACATTCACACCCGAACACGGGGTTCCACAAGGTTCCCCTCTATTCCCACTCCTCTACAACATCTGTTCCGACATATATAACCCCGATCCAAAATACTTTAACACCTCCAAATATATCCTACAATTTACTGATGATACCGCCCTTATATCCCATGTTCCCACCCTATCCAAAGCCCTGCAAACCTTACAAGAGCCCATCGATACACTCGAACTTTGGTTCGCCAAATTGAGAATCAAAATTAACCCTTAAAGTCCCAGCTCCTTATTCCCTACCACAAAATCACCAATTATCCATATATCATTTCCATTTCACAGAACCATATATATCCTTCCTCACACATCAAATACCTTGGATTTACTTTCGACACAAAGCTTAAATTTAAGAAACATGCTTGCCTCATTAAAAATAAAATAACATCCAGAGCAAAACTTTTCAGAAACCTAACCTACAAGCAGGCAGGTATAAACAATAAAACAGCAGTTCCAATTTATAAAATGATCTTTCGCCCCCTAATTGACTATGCATCGATCCTATTTTCCACAATCCAGAATCCCATACTACATCATATCCAGGTCAGTGAGCGAGACTCCCTTAGGACTCTTACCAAACTCCGACATTACTTAAACCCACTATACAATCCCTCAAACCAACTCCTTTACGATACTACCCTGATAATCCTCATAGAAGAACGCCTTCAATTTATTGCTGAGAAATTCTCCAAAAATCTCTAATTACCAAATCCTATCCCTATATTGTTTCCACAGAAACGAAACAATTCCTCCAAAATACAAAAGTCCCCCATCAACAATTTTCGAACACATTTTATCATATCATCCATTTACATACTGACTTGACTAACTGACATTCGACATAAATGACTAACCTTGGCAAAAAGACCTCTGGTCGATATCCATTTAACAGTGACAGTTACATAACCACTTTTTTCACTAATTTTAAATTATAATAATTGTAGAATATATGTATCCGTTTGTTAATAAAGATGTTGAATATATATATAATCACTAGTTTTTCAAGAATTTCCACTCAAATTTATTTATTTTTTGTATAAAAATCACCTTGTGTTTTACTTCAAATTTTTTTAAAACCTCCCCGTGAATTTTGATGGAATTTGCAGAATATATTCTTGAAATATGTAGCGTTGAAATATAGAAAAAATTAAAAATTTGTGATCACTACTTCTTCAAAAATGTCCACTAAAATTTATTGTTTTTTTAAGTCACTTTGAATTATTTTTCTTTAATTTTTTTATCCACTTGCTTAATTTTGATGGAATATATTTCCAAAAGGTGTGGTTTGAATTATTGAAGAAACCAAAAACTAGGGATCACTAGTTTTTCAAGAATTTCCTCTAAAATTTATTGTATTTTTTTAAATATAAAAATCACATTGAAGTGTTGTTCTTAGAATATTTTGAAAACCACCAAATGAGTTTGAATGGAATTGGTGGGATATATTCCTGAACTGCGTGGATTTGAAATATTGAAGAAACCAAAAATGTTCACTAGTTTTTTTTAGAATTCTCACTAAAATTGTTTGTTCTTTTTTTTAACATGTTGAAGTGATTTTCTTTGAATTTTATGAAAATCACTCTATAAATTTTGATGGAACTTGCAGCATATATTCGTGGAAAGTGTGGCTTGGAAATATTGAAGAAACTAAAAATTAATGATTATTAGTTTTTCAAGAATTTATACTACAATTTGTTGTTTTTTTTTTTTATAAATATCACTGTGAAGTATGTTTCTTTGAATTTTTTGAAAAACACCCACAGAATTATGATGGCACTTGCTGGATAAGTCCTGAGATTTGTGGTTTTGAAATATTGAAGAATCCAAAAATAAATGATCCATTGTTTTTTCAAAAATATGTAGTAAAATTTTATGTTTTTTTATCCAAATCACTTTGTATTTTCTTATAAAATTTTTGAAAATCTTTCAATAAATTGTCATGAAATTGGCAGGATATATGTATACCTAAAATTTGTGGCTTTGAGATATAAAACAAATCAACAACTAATGATCACTAGTTTTTCAAGAATTTCTACTAAAATTTGTTTTTTTTTATATAAAAATTGCTTTCTAAGGTTTTTCTTTGAATTATTTAAAACCACTATAAATTTAGATGGAATTGGCAGGATATTCCTGAAATCCGTGGCTTTGAAATATTGTAGAAACCAAAAGTTTGTCATCTCTAGTTTTTAAGAATTTTTATTAAACTGTCTGTTTTTTTTATAAAAAAATTTAGAAATAAATTTTTATTCAATAGATTTCCGGAAATATGTGACTTAAAGGTATTAAAAAATCAACAATTAATGATTACTAGTTTTTCAAGAATTTCTATTAAAATTTATTGTTTTTATATAAAAATTACTCTGTATGTTTTCTTTGAATTTTTTCAAAACCACTCGATGATTTTAGATGGAATTTGCAGGATATATTTCTGAAGTATGTGGCTTTGAAATATTGAAGCAACTAAGAATTTATGGTCCTTAGTTCTTCTAAAATTTTCTCTAAAATTCGTTGTGTTTTTTTAAAATAAAAATCACTTTGAAGTGATTCTGAATATTTTGAAAATCACCCCCATGAATTATGATGGAATTTTCAGAATATACTCCTGAAATGGCTTTGAAATATTTAGAATACCAAAAAATAAATATTACCAGTTTTACTTAGAGAAAGATATCTATCATTTGAATTTTTTGAAAACCTCCTCCCTATGAATTTCGATGGAATTTGCAGGATATATTTCTGAAGCAGGTAGCTTTGAACTTGATAATGACGATAAAACGTCGAAACTAGAGTCGTGCTGTGTTGTTTAGATTTATATAATTGTGCCTACACGTTATATAATATTTTTACAATAATTATTTGTGGTTAAAACATAGTGAATTTTTCAATTCAGTGTAGCTTTGAAATGTTTAAGAAACCAAAAATTAATCATCACTAGTTTTTCAAAAACTTCCACTTAAACTTGTTGATATTTTTGATAAAAATAACTTTGAAGTGTTCTTCTTTTAATTATTTAAAAACCACCTGACGAATTTTGATGAAATCTGCAGAATATACTTCTGAAATGTGTAGCTTTGTAATGTTGAAGAAACCAAAACCTAGTAATTTTCAAAGAATTTCCTCTAAAATTGATTGTTTTTTTAAATAAAATTAACATTGAAGAGTTTCTATTAGAATTTTCTGAAAACAACCTGGTGAGTTTGGATGGAGTTAGCAGGATATTCCTGAAACACGTGGCTTTGAAATATTGAACAAACGAAAAATGTTTACTAGTTTTTTTTTAATATATTTCTGAAATCTGTAGCATTGAAATATTAAAGTAACCAAAAATTAGTGATCACTACAAGAATATCCACTATAAATTGTTATTGTTTTAAAACACTTTGAATTTTTGTTTGTGAATGACCAGCTGTTTTTTTTATTATCGCCGTTTTTTTTAGTATTGAGCAATGCAAGGAATGTACTATGATTAATAAAACACGTAAGAATTCACTTTCTTCACAATTTGAATTCTAACGTGTTTTATTAATTGAAATGTCTCTTCACGTAACTCAAAACCCAATAATTTAAAGTACTATGATGGTCACATCACCATTTATTTTATTATTAATTGATTATCTATTATAAAAATGTATAACAAACATATTTTATTCTTATATTAAATAACATTTAAATAAAAATCGTTTTTCATATAATTTTTCATTTAAAATAACTATTTATTTATCATAAGATCAAGGAAAAGCATTACAACTGCATATAATAATTTTATCAAGTATTTGCGGAATCAAATATTTAACATCCTTATCGACGAACTGATATAAAATTTTGCGTCATCTTTTTTCACGCCTAATTGAATCTAAGTTCAAATCCATGATAAAAACATATCAACAGTATTATCATTATAAATATTTACGTATCTGTGATGATTTCATGATTCGCAATATTCGGCATATATTTTTAATTGATCTATGTATATGTTTTGTTTCAGGTAATTATTAAGTCCAGAAATGCATAAACTCTACTGATTCCTGTCCGTATTCAAATTGGGTAAGGAAGAAAATATATTTTTAAACTCTAAGACTTGTACATAAGATTCTGGAACAAATTCAAATAGAAATATTTAGTTCATAGCCAAGTTTTTCTAAATAATGATGCAACCATTAAAAATTTAAATTTGTGTATTTAATACTGATTATATTATTATTTATGATTGATTTAATTTAAAAAAAAATATTATTTAATAATGCTATAGGCAATAATTCCTATCTATCTATGAACGTCATTAAAGTTGCAAATTAAAATAAGCCTTTACAAAGATTTATTATTAGTACCGAAAAGAGAATTAATTTAACAGTTTAAAGTTATCAGGATATGTATACCTGTGAAAATATTTCGCAACAAAAGTTGTTAAACGCTGGAATTCGCCCATTCCATTACTCCGGTCAATTGGAATGTTGTAGTTGTCATTTTCGCGGCCGTTATTTGCTTGCGTTTAAGGGTAAAGTTATTACACGTTATTTATGTACCAATAAATTTTTCTTTTGATGCACAAACTGTAATTACTTATCCAAATATGGATTATAATAGCGGTTTAATATATCGCGTTTTTATTGTAGGTGCACCTATATACACTACAGCATCATACAATTTAAAGTCACAAGAGGTTTTGAAATTGTTTTCTTTGTGTTAGTTGTTTTTTTTTTAATTAATTGGCCTTTTAGTAATAACATGCAATCGAAAACTTAAGCGGCCGTAAGATTTTTCCAACATACCTTAACAAACCTAACGCAACCTAGGCCATGAGTACGGTAGTTCAAGCAATGTTCATCTAATAATTACGCTATTTCTTAATTTTATTCGAAACAAAGTAAAAATGAGAAAGTAGTAATTATTATTGCTTAGGTAGTTTTTAATTTCTCTTTTGCAGGTAATTATTGATTATTATGTTTCTTAACAACCTTACACAATTCTTGCTCATTGTCTATTGCTGAAATTAAATTTGATGTGAAAGGCGAAAAATGTTTCTTTTATCTTAAGCTTTATTTTGTAACATTATTGCAAACTGAAAGTTATCAACAGTTAAGTACTTTTATTGATTTATTACTTTATAAAAGAAATTTTAATGAAAGCAATAAAAATACTTTCCAGTACAATTTTAGCAAATAATGTTATATACATTATTCGTGCAATTAGTATCATCAAATAAGAAATATATTATTTAGAGTACGAAACATACTTTTCTTTTCTGGAAATTATAAATATCATGTGCTACATTCGCTAATTTATGTTAACAAAAAAAAACATAGTGTCTTTGTCATTGCAGGGATTTCATTGTTTGTCGGTGCAATTAATCCCCTCCAATTAGCGGTACGAATAGTTTGACGGTGATGCATTAACAACTGAACATGTGTCTTGCGTCTGGGAAAGAATGCTATTGGTGTCTGGGGCCCGTGGCGGTGGCACGCGAGGGAATATAGGAGTGCGCTCGCAGTCAGCATGGTAACGAGACCCCCACGTTTTGGGCCGACGCTCCGCATTCAGATTGTCTGGTGGGGCTGTTTGGGGTGCACCGAAAAGCGGAAAAGGCGCAACGGAACACAACACATGCTTGCCATGCCGCCGACAGCACCAGGGCTTTATAGCAATCGATAAAGCCGTCGGGCCCTACTGAATAAACGCCCAAAATTCCATTCATCTGTACTCTGAGTTCGTTTAATTTAATGGACTGCTATTTCCATGCTGGGCGTGGTGCACGGGTTATTAGTTGCATTTAATTGGGGCACGTGGACATTCATCACTCGAAGTTTTTGTAGTTCATCGGATTCAGGTTCTAAATAGTGAAAGTATTTTTACATCATTAATACACATGTCACGTATACAGACGTCAATAAAGGTTTATAATAGTAATAATAATATTTCGATGGAGGTGTTGCCTGTGATGACAAATAAATTCCATAAATTTCCAATACTCAAATTCATTAAAATATTGTAATACATAATTATTTAGATGATTTTAGGAATGTTAAAAAACGCCTTTATATAGTGTGTGTTCCTATTATTTGAACGTGTTTTGAAGGTGTTCAAAAACAATAATTGAGAAAAGTTCCTTTACAACCCTTCAAAAGTATCTTCATCCCATAACGTTGCGATTTAGTTTTGTTCATCTTGAAGTACTTCTGTTATACACTCACTTTCATATGAAATGCACCACCCGGAAAGAATAATTCGATTGATGCGAAACTTGGTGAAAATCAATCCAACAATAAAATCATAATTCGAGACCCTCATCATATATGCCATGCAATTAAAACAGATGGCCTAGCGATGGGCTCTCCAATTACATTGCTTGTTATAAGTTTCAGAGAAAATCTTACAAACAATATTGTACAATCAGGATAGGGAAATAAATATATAAAATTTTGGCATAGATACATCTAAGTCACATTGGCTTGCTTTGGTGGTACAGACATATAACTACAGTCTTTTCAAACTTTATAAACTCACTCCACCTAAATATTCAAAAATACAGTCGAAATAGAAATAGATGTTAATCTTTAGGTTATAGGTTGAGTAGGGTCTTAGTGAGGTGTGTTAGCCTCTCGTGAACTGCGACCTAACAGATCTATTGTTCTACCCTTAACCAATCACTTCCCAATCAGTCCCACGTCCACCATGAATCTTGGGGGTGATAATGCTCACTCCTTCGGGGGATAATCGGTCCCTGCCGAAGTGTGAAAGACACTTGTGAGCAATCGCGACACAAGTGCATAGTATGTGCTCGGTAGTTTCATCTGCCGAATCACACAATCTGCAGTTTCCACTTTCCTCTTTTCCCATTTTCCGTAAATGGTATCGGAGGGCACAATGCCCTGTCATGAGTCCGGTGAAAGTTCTTAGCTCGTTCCTTGTGAGTTCAAGAACCTTGTGGCTGTGATCGAGTTTCAGGAGTCGTTTTGATTGACGTAGACCTGGTACATTGTTCCAATACTTACGTCTTCTGTCCTCTTCCCATTTTTGCACCACCTCTCTTCTATGAGTCCACAAAACGGCTCTGGTCCTATAGGAGTGGCATTTGCACCTCTTTTTGCGAGTTCATCGGCCACTTCGTTGCCTTTAATATCCCCGTGCCCTGGGACCCACATGAGGGTCAACAAGTTGTTCTTCGCCAGTTGCGAGAGGGATCTTCGACATTCCCAGACAGTCCATGAGCCGTGACTATAGGCTCGAACGGCCTTTAATGCGGCTTGGCTGTCTGAGCAGATGTATATATGCGCGCCATTTAGGTGCCTATCCAAGCATTCTCTGGCGCACATATCAATTGCAATCGTTTCCGCTTGCAAAATCGCGGGCGTCGTTCCCAGAGCCATGAAGCTCCTGTGGTTTTGGTTAGGCCTATAAATGCCTATTTCAGTACCTCTGGTATTCTTGGCACCATCCGTGTACCAGGCTGATATCTCTCGTCCAAACTCCTTGACTCTCATCAAAGCCGTTTTGGGGTCCTCGATCGACACCTTAAACGGTAATTCGAATTCGAGCTTCCTGGACGTCGGTTTGGACAGAAGGGCCGGGTCGATTTGCTGCAGTATTTCTAAGTGTCTTGTCCAGTCCCCCGGCAGTGTTTTCTTCCTCTGGTGTAGTCGGAGGGCTGCCACAAGTCCCTCTTTTTGTACCACTAGATGGAGCGGTGTGAGACCAATGACTGCCTCCATTCCCGCGGTTGGGGTCGTTTGCATGGCCCCTTTGATGCTTAGACATGCTAAACGTTGAAGTCTACTCAGCTTCTTTTGCGTGTCTAGTTTTTGGGTCTTCGGCCACCACACGAGGGCAGCATAGGTGACAATGGGTATCACCGCCGTTCTATACAGCCAATACGTAATCTTGGGCTTTAATCCCCAGGTTTTCCCCATAAGCCGCCGACAGGCCCAAAGCGACATCGTTGCCTTCGCCATGATTTTGTCGACGTGCTGATTCCAAGTCAGTTTGGTATCCAGAATTATACCCAGGTACTTTACTTCGTTGGAGAGATTTATTTCTATTCCATTCATCGATGGAGCCTTTATGTGCAGCTTCCTCCTACGCGTGAATGGAACTATGATCGTTTTATTTGGGTTGATACTTAGTCCTTCCCGAACACACCAGTTATTGATGCTATTCAGTGCTTTTTGCATTAGGATTGTAAGAATGCCTTCATGCTTGCCCCTGATTATTACGGCGATGTCATCTGCGTAGCCTTGGGTTATAAAGTCCTTTCCATGTAGTTCATCCAGGAGTCCATCCACCACTATTGACCATAGTGTGGGGGACAAAACTCCCCCCTGAGGACACCCCTTTGTTACAGTCATAGATACTGTGGATCCTGCTAGAGAAGCCGTTACTAATCGGCTTTGAAGCATTGCCTCCACCCATCTTATCGTCCTTTATTTATAGCCGCTCGTTTTATTGCAGAGAATGAGGTGTTGTCAAAGGCCCCCTCTATGTCTACAAATATTCCGATTGCTATTTCCTTGTATAAGATGGCTCGTTCTGCCTCTTTGACGAGGTGATGTGGAGCATCGACGGTGGATTTGCCAGCTTGAAATGCGAATTGCTTGGCATTTAAGGGTGTTCTTATAAGTGAGTCACCCTTTATGTGCTCGTCGATTATTTTCTCCATAGCCTTTAGGGGAAAAGAGGTTAGGCTGATGGGTCGATATGATTTAGGTTCATCTAAAGGCCTATTGCCCACTTTAGGTATAAATATCACTTTTGCCTCCCTCCACAACCGGGGTATATACCCTAGTGCATAACTTGCTTTATATATCTCCCTGAGTCCTGGAGCAATTTTATCCAAGCCGCGCTGTAGTAGCGCGGGGAAAATACCCTCCATTCCTGGGGATTTATATGGCTTGAATCTGTTTATGGCCCAAGTCATTTTGCTGAGCGTGAATATTTTCCCCGCTAAGCAGCGGCTGTCACGGTTGGAACAGTAAGCCACTGAGCCGGTACTAGCCGCAATTGTGTTTTTAGTCACTACTTTTGATCCCGGAAAGTGAGTACCTAGAAGTAGCTCTAAACTATCTTGTTGATCTTTGGTGTGACTGCCGTCAGTTCGTTTTAAGATGCCGACCTTAAATCAGAAATTTAAAAATGTAACCCCTTGATCTAGGATGGAAATGGCCACTTACATACATATACATAATATTTTATTTTTCAACATGTCAAAATAATTTATCGAAACTACTAAGAATACTTAACTATATTACACTCCACCACATTAAAAATCTAAGAAATGTAATTATATAAACAATATTAGGGACGGAACGTAATCCCTTCACCTCCACCATAGCAAATCACCTTAGAAATACTCCCAACAGAAATGTTTTTGTTAAATCATCACAGTTTGGCCTATGAATTTCTGTTTTCTATAACTAGTAAATAAGTAACTGTAAAAAAAACTAACTAAAAGACAATAAAAACAACAAAGGAACTACAAACAAGAAATAAAATAAAAAGCACAACATAAAAGTTAAAACAATTTTGCAATTTTTTGATAACGCTCGAAACAGTCCCCGATACTCCTGGCTTTCGAGTACAGGTACTGCATATATGACCAGTCTGCCGTTTTGTATCTGCCACTTTTCTGACGGAACACACCAAACAGTCTTTTTTGCTCCCCTAAAGCAATACCTGCAATTTGCCGTTTAATCGTTCTTCCTTATCAGTTGATGATGGTCTACCAGAAAGTGTGGAGGATTGTATATAATTTCCTGTAAGTTCATCAACCAACTGCCTAACAAATTTTAGGTTCGAATTTTTATGACAAATATGTATTTATGCTGCATAATTGAGCGAATATAATCGAAAAAATGGTGATGTGGCCATCATAGTACTTTCCCTATATTTTACTCGAAAACTATGCGGCTTATGCAAAAAGGTTATTCTTAATAATTTATTCAATTTTGAATTCTCTACAATTATTTGTTATATAACTTTCATGTTGCTTCAATTTTTATGTTTTTTCTCGAAAGTTAAGAATTTTATGAAAAATATATTTTAACAAAATTTGTTCAGTTTCTCATTCTCTTTAACTTTTGTTTGAAAAGTTTTGTAATATTTTTCATATTAAAAAAAATATCGGAAAAAAACAAAAAACGCCTCGAGTAAACACCCACTTCCGGTTTATGAATGTTTACCAAAAGCTTTTCAGTTCCAGTTTTTAACGTTAAAACCTTACGTTTAAAGTTTCATCTCAATCGGATCAGTCGTTTTTGAGATACAGCACCCACGGACAGACAGACACACACACACATACACAGACACATAATTTTTTTTCTCCAGAAATTAGTGCAATGGACTCAGGGGACCTCAAAACGGATATTTCCGCAAAAAAAAAATTTCAAAAAAAATCACGATCACAATACTTCCCCTATATACTTCGTATATAGGGAAAGTAAAAATCAATATGATGCAGAGTACGAGTCACCCCCTTATATATTTGTTGTAGTTAATAACAACCGTGGGTTTTTTCACCACATACTCTCTCCTGTTTATTGTCTGAGTACCCGAAACATCGCAACTACTAAGTGCAGTGACGACCTTTTTATCTTTCCAGGCAAATAATAGTAAGTTTCCCGATCTGCAGGCAAATGTATAATCCTCGGAAAAATGCGGTCTTTTTATAGAGTCTGATACGAAATTCTTGTTAATTTGGATAGCTTCGGTTAAGTACACGTTTATTTTCAGAAGTTCTCTTGCAAGTGGTAGGCTTGTATAATATCTGTGAGTAAATATATGATATCCTTTACTGCCAGGATTGGCCTCCAATAAATTTTGTCACAAATGCAGCATAACTCGTGAACTTATAGGAAGGTCAGGTTTTACTACATTTTCTGATGGATGGAATATCTAAATAATGACTGACCTTTTGCACACGACTCCGAAGACTTTAATCGTTTGGATCTGTCTCACGCAAATGAAGCATCCAAAAGATTTTCATGAAACGGCCCCTTCTAAATATGACACTAAAGAAAGGAATTTTGGCATTGACATTTTGGGACCAATATTCCTGCAGTTATTGTACCCATATTTAGAATAACTCCTAGAAAGCCCTAAAATTCTGCCACTCATCTATTCCACGTGGATCGTTTTGATAACCTTTTTTGTCTAATTTTATTGCGAGCATAATTATTCGTCTTAAAAAGTCAATGGGTTTTATACAGTTGTCAGACATCTGTGCTTCTTCAGCTTTATCACCAAAAGTAAAATCTATTCTAAGCGGCACATTGTCCTGCGTTGTAACATTCACCCATGGCTCATAATTTCTATTGGTAACTTTAATGTCACTACCACTAGTATCCCTTCCTGCAGCTTCTTCGCTACAGTCTTCGTCGCTATTTTCATTGCACTCTAATTCTCAATCATAATAGTCCATGTAAAATTCGTCCTCACTGCTCTCAAACTCATTTTCAATTTTGCCTTATAAATATCGCTTAGGCATTTCGAGCATAAAAAATTTAAAAATTTTTAAAGTAATAGTACTATTCAGGGCGAGTCTCTAACTTTGAATAAATTCAGCAAATCATTGAGAGTTCAATTTTTGAAAATATACTTGGATAGGTCTATTAGTATTTTAAATTGCGCCCTTTTTGATGTAATAAAAATATACATTATACAGCGTGTCCCAAATATAAGATATGACGTTATCGACTATTTTTTAATGGCAACCCTGTTTTTTATCACTATTCTTAAAGAGTATATCAAGATGGGACGATTAATACTCTCCTCGCTCAAATATGCGTCGAATGCGATGCTACACTTCTTACTTGTTTTTATAACTAAACGTCAAATAAAATAAACATTAGTTCGACAGAAAATTATAAACCACCTTTTGGAATTCCACTTTCAATAATTTACTGAATTTATTCCACGTTAGAGACACGCCCTGTATAACTATAACACAAAACCGCCTCGGGTGGTGTTCGTTATGACACGAAACTAAATTTGTAACCGAAAAGGGAACGTCTATAATTATTTAAAAATGTGCATATAATATAAACATATGATGATCAATAACGCATTCATTTTATTGAATTTATTTATTTTATGTAACCTCGAGCGACCATAATATTTTGCTTATATAAACCACCGCCGCTAACGTATCCACTTAATGACAGATATATACCTACAAAAGATACAATTTAAGGTATTTGGCGACATACGAGCGTAACGGTAGAGATGGGATGTCCCCTGTACAGGGGCGAACGAGCGCGACGGTAAAACGAGTGATGTCCCCCATACGGGGATATATGAGAGCAAAGTAGTTTTTGAATAATATTTTAAAACACAATCCTACATCATAAAATGCGGAAATGGACACTTGGAAGTCGACTTGCTGGCCAAACAAGGGGCATTCATAGGACCTGAACTTGCTTTCGGTATACCCCATGAAACCTGAAAGGAAATAATCGGAAACTAGCATATGAGCTCAAAAGGGCATGGCATAACCAAAACGGAATGAGACCAATGAGACTCTTCCTAGATGGTCCGGGACCTGAGCATGCTGATGCTGTCAAGACTGAGCAGATTAAAACTAAGAACAATCACAGGATTAGTCACTGGTCACTGTGACCTGAATAAGCACAAACATAGGATGTGAATTGAGAAAAGCCATCTATACCGTGGGTGTCTGAAAGAAGAGGAAACTCCTCAAAACCTACTGTGTACTTGCGAGAACGCACGGTGAAATTCGGGAAGCCTATGCTTCCTGTAGAACAGCTAAAGAGCATCCTTGGCAGATACTCCTGGACTTCATAGAAGATACAGGAGTACACAGGAAGTAAAACATCCAGAGGTGCACAAAAGGACCAAAGAGACCGCAGTGCAGGAACCCTAAGCGACATCACCTCACGAGGTAAAAAATCTTGTCTCGTTCGGTTTACCGCTTGCCTTATTCTAAGAGCAACAAACTTCGCGTTGTTGATGGTATTGTTTCTATAAAGTATCTACTAATCAAACGTATTGGTGATGATGATCCCGATGGACGTCCAGAAGGCTGTTATGTCTTTTTTATGCTTCACAAGATTTTTTTTCTACGTAATCTATTCTAACTTGCAAACGAGTTTTATTACCAAGCTTCTTTCCATATGTAACAAAAGATTATCATATTGTTTGATCGAGAAGGTATAGAAACACTTTATGATAAAATTTCTTATTTCGCTTTTTTATGACAAGGTATTTAGTTAGGTGTTGATCAACTCTATAAGCACCTAACATATAAATAAATACAGTCTCCTGTTGTCCGGCCAACCAGATGTGTACCAGTAAAGCATTCTATAAAACAATATATGTCTGCCAGGCCAAATAAGTGTGGCATTACATTATTAATTCTAGATAGTATATCTTAATTTACTTATAACTTTGAGGTGGATGTAGAAAAAAACAACCGTTAATTCATACATGACAGCAACGATGATTTGGGAGCAGCTACGGGAAATTTGGTTCAACGAGTATGTTGAATTGTTCACATAAATCTAAATTATGTGGTACTTCGATAATTATTGCTCCAGCTTTCTTTTGCCTAGCAAAAATAAGGACATAGTTTCATTGAGTATAGTAAGAAAACCCTGGAGATTGATTTGACAACATGACGTTAAATACGAGGACCCGAACGTGGTAATTTCCAAAGAAATTCCTTAAACAAAATGAATTCACCAACAAGAAGATGAGATTTATGTGATGTAATATATTTACAAAGAAAGTTTTTTACCGAACAAGTTCAAAATCTGCTATTACGAAAGAAAAATGTACACAGATATTTTAGTTAAGCAATCTCTTAAATACAATTCATGTGTAATTAAGTTTATCCATTGTTCATCTGTGTTGTGCTATTTCTTAATTTTACTCGAAACAGAGTAAACATGAGAAATTTTATGGTTTAGGCAGAATTTAATTTCTCTTTGTCAGAAAATTTTTAAGTGGTTTACAATTTTACTCAATTCTTGCTCACTGCCTTTTGCTGAAAATAAATTTGGTTCGAACATTATAGGGCCGAAAGATGCTATTGTTTCTTTTTCGTTTTCGATTACAGCGTGAAGGCGATCAACCTGAGGCTGATAGACATCACTGTTGATGCCGCTTGCCATTTCTATCCGAAATCCGCTCATGATGTTGATGGCCATCGTATAGCAAATGCTGTTTGAGATGATTTCCCAATGGATACTTTTGTATTACCATACACACCATATAACTTTCTTACAGTGGACATGTTTTGATATTTCTTTTGGAGAATACCTAGCGACGTTTTTAAAGAGTAACCTATGGTTCATCACCCGTGACAAGAAAACTTTAGAAATGGAGCTTGCTCATTTCGATGCAACAAATCAGTAAAAATGCGGACACGTTCGGTTTTGTTTTGGTCGGAAAGTTCGTAGGAAACCCCTTCACGCGATTGCCATACCTTTCCGAGTTTTTTAAGACGACGAACGATCGTAGATTTCTTGACAATGAAGTCGTCGCTAGCAATGGTGCTGTTAGGTTTTCGCCCTCTTCCATGGCCGCTAGAAAGACCTGGTCGCCAAAATTCGATGGCCCTCCTCTGTTTTCTTCATCTACAAGGTGTTCAAAATGAATGTGTATATTCCCATTGCTTCCTGTGTGAAGGAAACGAATCCGAGGGGTGCGGGGGTATTTCCATTGTTTCTCGGGAGCAGACCGTGAATTGTTCGTGCGCGAGTTTTACAAAAATTGTGACTGCAGCGTATAGAATATTTTGCAATGATCAAGGTGTTCGCCACTTAAATGAGGAGTCAAGCATACCTCTCATTGGAAAATGGGTAAAGAAGTTAGAAGAGACCAGTAAAAAATGAGAAAAGACAAAAACAGATTGAGCAAGATGTGGTGACGTGGATACTATTAAACAGTCTGTTCTTGACGATCTCAACCTTTTAATTCGAAAATGCCTAAGCTGGACCCCTAAAAAATTCAATTGATACAAGAATTGAATAAAACCCCAGGATGCCCGTAAATGTGAAATTTTTCCTGAGAAATTGATCTCCAAGAGAAGTGACGTAAATTGGCCTCCGCTCAGTCCTGATTTAACTTCTATGGACTTTTCCTGTGGGGTTCTAAAATTCAAAATTTAAGCCAATAGACCAACTTTTCTTTCACATTTGAATGTAATACTTATTTCTAATTGGTCATTATTTTTTTTTGTAAACTCTGTATATACGAGGGTAGATTGAAAAGTTTCCGGAATGGGCAAGAAAACGCAGGTTTTTTTTTAGTTTTCAACATAGTACCCTTGCAGGGCGATACACTTTTCCCAGCGGTGCTTCAACTTTTTTAAGCCTTCAGAAAAATATGATTTCGGGAACTCTGCAAAATAAGCTTTAGTGGCGTCGATGACCTCCTCATTTGACGTAAAGCGCTTGCCTCCGAGCCAAGTCTTCATGTTTGTGAACAAAAAGAAGTCGCACGGGGCCAGGTCTGGAGAGTACGGGGGATGCGGCACCACCTCGTAGCCCAATTCAACCAATTTAGCATTGGCGATTCGGGATGAATGGGCCGGCGCGTTGTCGTGGTGGAAGAGCACTTTTTTCCGCTGCAAATGAGGCCGTTTCTCCTTCAATATGCCGTTGAATTGATCCAATAAATCGCTGTAGTATTGTCCCGTGATAGTTCTTCCCTTCTGCAAAAAGTCGATGTGTATCACACCTTGCGAATCCCAAAAAACGGTGGCCATGACCTTTCCAGCCGATGGGACAGTCTTTGCCTTCTTCGGGGCAGATTCGCCTGGAAAAATCCACTGTTTCGACTTCTGCTTGGTTTCTGGTGTGTAGTGGTGGATCCATGTTTCGTCCACGGTCACGAATCGGCGAAAAAAATCCGTTGGATTACGCTTTAACAAGGCCAAACACTCTTTCGAAGTGGTCACACGATTTTGCTTGTTGTCCATAGTCAGCAAACGGGGCACCCATCGCGCCGACAGCTTCCTCATGCCCAAATGTTCGTGCACGATATTTTGCACACGTTCATATGAGATGCCCGTGGTCTCTACTATTTCGCGCAACTTCACTCGTTGATCGGCTAACACGAGATCATGGACTTTGTCGACCATTTCTTCATTTGTGGCCGTTTTTGGACGTCCACTGCGTGGTTCATCCTTGGTGCTCGTACGGCCATCTTTGAACTCGCTCACCCAGAAACTAATAGTCGAAAATGAAGGTGTGGATGTGCCATGAACTTTCTGCAAAATATCTCGTACCTCCGTCGCCTTTTTCCCATCCATCCAGAAATGTTTGATGACTGCACGAAATTCGTTTTTATCCTTTTTTGCAAAAGTGCCTGACTTGCTTCACAAGATATCCTAGTAAACAAAAACGGAACGACGCACGTGTCTGAAAATTTGACAGCTTACCTAAAATAGGTTAGCCTTGACAACCATCATAACAATTTCACGATACGCGCGTCATCTGTTGCCCATTCCGGAAACTTTTCAATCTACCCTCGTACTTTGTGAGTTGTTCTATTATAACGATAATAAAATTATATATTTCAAACCTGAAAGAAACACGCAGAGTAACCCAGAAAATAAGTTAGTACAAAGAAACCTTAATCATTTCCCGGATACTAGACAATCATATCAGTAAATGAATAATATTTGTAATAAAATAAAAGCTGCACATTATTAAAGCGCATATAAATATGTATACATTATCTTTTGTAAAGAATTGTGATCCGCTTAAATCATAGATTATAAAGGTACAATATTTTTCGCTTATAATACAGGTTTTTAAATGATTACCTATTTTTTTTTTCAGATAAAAACAAAAGTCTTTAACGTAAGAATATTTTTCATCTCTAAACTACAAAACAAAACATGTCATTTGTGATTTCACTTTAATAGTCTTCAAATACACCGATTAAAATATCGTATAGATAAGCTTCTGAGCGCCGTCTTTAATGCAATGGATTTGTAATGTAAATTAAATTGCAGGTGCTGAGTTTTACGGCCGAGTAGTTTGCATACTTAATTACACTTTATGCTACGCTTTTCTAAACTACTGTAGGATAATAAATCCGTAACGGCGGGTAGGATGAATAAAGTCCTAATTGATAGCAAACATAGGCTTAAATGACCATTCTGGCAGTTTCTTGTGGAATAGAGTGCTAAGGGTGATCGTTAAGGGGTTAAGAAGACGGATGAAGTACGACTCTGAGGGGAGACTTCTGTTGAATGTTTGTTAAGACTTTTGTTTTAACAATACACCGTTAATGAAGCCTTTAGATTATTTATTGATTAAGGATTGTAGAGGCTGTCATATTCGTGAATTTTTTCGGAAACTTAAATCAAATAGTTGAAGTTGTACCAAAAAAATATTTATTTGAATTTAAGTTTTCAAAGTGCATCATTAAGTGAAAGCATCTACAATTTCTTAATTAATTGAAACTTGTATGGCTGTTAAGGTTGAAACGTATTTTCAATTATAATTAAAGCAGAAAGAAGCTGTAAAAAAGTATGTGAAACTAAAAGAGAAGTAATAGCAAATAAATATAAATAAATAATTTCTAATTCAAATAAAATTATTTATTAGTTAATGGGGACATCTAGAAAAATGGAAATAATTACAGTTAGATAAAAATATATTTTTAAATAAAAATGCATTAGTATAATTAATAACCGGAGGCCTTTGTTACTGCAAAATCCTTTTTTTGGTTATTGCATTAAGTAATAGGTTAGTCAAATGTGTACATTACAGCTGTAATGTAGATTTATATAAAATATGAGCAACTCATTGAAACAAAATGGTTGGGGCTTTAGAATGATGCAATCTTTTAAAGTAACAAGCTCACAACAACACACAAATACACGGCGGAAGGACCACGTGGGCGTTAGCCAAACACTGCTACTACTACTGGTCGTGAATTTATAATATTCTTCGATAACAAAGCTTTTAACTGTTTACAAATATCTGCATTTTCTTAAGAGGATGTGCATAATTAAGAATTGCCCAGATGCTCGGAGAGATATTTTTTTATCGGAAAATTTACACTTACGCAAGATAATGGATGGGTTAGACTCAGTCATGCTCGAGTTGCCAAGCACAAGAAAGTTGAGACAATGGAGGTGAGTGAATACACAGAGCTACTTCCTCCACATCAGCACGGTGCCAGACAAAGGAGGGCTGGGAACAAACATCCCCATAAACGACGAGATCTTGCTGCGCGCCGGCAAACGGAAGCTGAAATGTCTTACTTATTCCTGAAATTTATTGAAGTCCCTGTCTGGACCAAGAGCTATTCTCGAAGTTGTTCGCATCTTTATTAGTAGCACGTGTTAGTTGGCCATGCGAATAATTCTTGTCTGTTTTAGTGCAAGGTATTTAATTATTTGTATGCCTGTATTTTAAACTTGTAAATTTAAAAGTGAAACATGTCAATTATTATTATTATATTTAAAAATTATTATTAAAATGTCTGAAACAATTTTTATCATAAATTTTATTAATATTTACAAAAAAGAAATATTGTCATATTTATGGCGGATCTATAATTAAACAGTTTTTTTTTCTCGTATTACGAACTGTTTCTAAAAATTTTATTCATCGTAGCTTCTACATTTCTCATTAACTTTAGTTAGTCCATGCATGATTTATTTTCACGTTGGAGTCATTCAAATATTCGTTACGGTATCGAAGTGCCAATGAACTTCTTTAGTCATAGTCTCCGGATAATTATTTTCAATTATACGTAGTTATTAGTTAGGGTTTGGTCTCTTTGATAAAGAGAAGCCGCGTGTATCCATTCCGAGAATACGCGTTAATGTCCGGGTACCTTAGTTGTATTTGTAAACAATGGGGCATTTTCATTGTGAGAATTAAAAGACGGATTAGAATTGCAAGGAATTAATCACGGTGCTTCGTGCATGCGTGCCTGCAAGTCATTGTCTTGCAAATCCTATGCATTGAAGAAGAAGAAACAGTTTTGATATTTAATTCGAAATGTTCATAACAATTGCACTATGATTTTTTCATGTAGTTAACGTTTTCTTTAGAAAGCATGCACATAATACGATTTTTTTCGATTTCTTCTTTAGGGAAGTCTTCCGAAATATATGAAGTATTAATTTTTTCATTGCAAAACATAATAACTTATCGGTTAAAGTTATGGAATATAATTACCTCTATTTTAATATGTATTCTCATCAATTATTATTTTTTGTTGAGTTTTACCTGTTTACAAGTAATAAAACCGTATGTGTGGCCTCGGTTCCAAAACATATACTTTTATTGATTGATTGGTACTTAACCTTCTATAATTTATTGGTGGGTACTATATGTAAACTCAAGGAATAATATTTCTAAAAATTCAAATAATGACTACTACCTGCAATTAGTAGATTATTTTGCAAACTATGCAATTTGCCTTTTACCAAATATTTCAGTGTGTTCAACAGTTTTTTTGCAAATTCATCTGAATGTTTACTATATGAATATATAGTTATTTTCCTTTACCTTTATGAGCTACTTAAAATCAAAAATTTTGGCCAAGATACTTACAACAGGGGTACTTATTACATGCATAGGACATCTACGGCTTTTACATTTCACACTAAAGTTTCTTACTCTTACCACTTTGTCGGTCAAATCGACATCAAATTTTTTGCTTTTATAAAATTTAATGGTCTCTGGAAGACATTTATTGTTTTTTTTTCACTGCTATAGATTTATGTGTTTAACTTAGGAGAAGTGTTTTTTTCGGTATGCTTTTATAGCTTAGAGTATTCGATACATAAAAGTACGTTGTAAAGCGTTCTATTTCATCTTTTTGTATATTTGCAGATTTTGGCAGTTTTCTCTTATTTTGGCGGGTGCAAAAGTTTTGTTACCAGGGAAGAATTTGGAAAAAAATGTTAGTGGTAATTCACTAAATTTCGGGTTGAGTAATGTGAAGTGTTATATATTATGATGAAACGAAAATAAAATTCCTTACTTCACTTATAATTTTTATTAATACCAGATGTACTCATTATCAATGGTTAATAAATGGTTTATTAACCATTGATAATGAGTACATAGTACTCGAAATGTACATCTGGTATTAATAAAAATTATAAGTGAAGTAAGGAATTTTATTTTCGTTTCATCATAATTAGTGGTAATTATTTGGTCGCAGCCAGTAAAAGCTTCAACTAGCTTTATAATAACAGACTTAACCAATAAAATTGATAACTATAAAAAGAGTTGCGACCATTTCTCCTCGAGTAATTCATGATAAACACTAAACTAAAATTGAAATTGATAATAAGCTCATTTCAAGTACGAAAACCATGCACACACTGCTTTTCATATCAGACTAACCAACCAAAATTTGATGCCTAATTTATCGGGCTTATTCGACATGTATTGAGTAAACCTACACCTAGTTTTTGTTGGGAAGAGCTGTTCATCCACTGTGATATTTGCGGTTGGCTTGTAATAGTTTTCTTCCCAAAACGTTATCTTCGTTCGTTTTTATTAACAAAGCGCAAAATTCTAAAATTTCCAGAAGCAATGTCTGCTCATGAAAAATAAGGAGCTTTATTTTTTATTACATAAAAACGATGCATTGATAGTTTTCTCCATATGCACCGCGTAAATATAAAATACTATTAAATACATCTAATTTATCTCGAGAAAATTCCATCATTTTTCTAGAACCCTTTTTGTCCAGATTCTAATATAATACCTATATGCTAAAACTAGTAAAAAAAAAATAGTACGACGAGGTAGTCTGGCAATAGAGGAACTTGTTTAGATCTTTTGTTTTATTTTGCCGTTCATTACTTTCTTCACTATTATCTTCAGAATCCGTCAACAATTTTAATCTCTCCCTATATTTGCATTCAAATTATTTTCTTTTTCATTAGTGCTTGAAGAGTAATTTTCATAATTGTTATCGAATTCGCGTTCACTTTCGAAAATTCAGATTTTTCAAAATTTTCACGAGTGAAATCAAAATTCGGAATTTCCTAATCAGATTACAATTGATATGATGCTCCAAAAAAGTGTAGATATTTATATAGAAAACGATTTGATAATAGACCATGTTAAAGAATCCTCAATGTGTGAAATAAGAGAAGACCAAAAATAGTTTTTTTAGTATAGTTTATTCATTTAAAAATATTTTATTACATTATTATTGCAAAGGCTTACAAAAACATATGCAGTTGCTTTAGGAAAATATTTAATTACAAAAAACTACAAACTCTACAATTGTTTATATAATTCTGTTGTTGAATGACAAAGTTTTACTCTAAATATACCAGTAAATATTAATTATCATATAATCCAAATATCTTAGTGGAATCTTTTGTCATGTTCTTCAGTCAGGTTATCTAGATTTTCAAGAAAACGATATTAATAGTTGAACATGTTCATGTTACATCAAAGTCTATTAAATGTGCTCAACGTAGTCATCATCATTTTATTGCCTAGAGAATTTTTATTAACACAAAATATCAAATCCCACGCTTTCTTATCACTTTTTGACATTGAACTTTACTGAACTCAGATTCGCAAACATCCTCAAAATGTACATTCAGCATCTTTGTTTAATGTTTTAACTTATTGTTTAATCATACCGTATTTAAGGGTGGTCATATGATACCAGCTTGCGTTACAAGAGATTCTTTTGTGTCTAGTGATTCTTTAGAAGGGCATTATTTTCTTGTTAAATGTTTTGCTTTAGATCTGCTATCTTATAAACATGTAAAACAAAAATATTGGATAAAACCATCTTGTCCTAAAAGGAAGTTAACCATCAGATAAACATAAATAATCTATATATGTTTATACTTCTTGACCTTATTCATAACTAATGCTGTTATAGTGTATTATTATCAAAGTTCATTGATTGGTAAGAAGCTTAATTTATTTACATTATGTAATAGTACAAAACTCTGTCCATAACCATTTACTAATATTATTATTAAACATTAGACACTTGGCTCTTTCACTAATGATACGATTGCAAGGCAAACTGTTATGTTCTGGCATATGAATAGTTTTCTGATGAATACAGCTATTTTTAAAATAATCTTTAAAATATTTGATGCAATATTCACCACCATTATCAGTTCTCAAACATTTCAATTTCTTATTTCGCTGATATTTTATTTTTAGGAATTTCATAAAACACCTTCTGCTATAGTCATCTATAAAAGTACTTTGTACCTTCCAATATAATACTTTCATGGGACCACAAATATCTCTCTGGATTTGCTCCAATACTTCTTAAGTTCGCCTTTCTTTATTTGGAAACGGGTAGATGATTTGTTTCCCGTGACTTCAAAATTATGAATGCTAATATCATTGTGTACTACAACTAATTGACACATTTTTTCATATTTGCACTATTTAAATAGTCTAAGCAACACAGTCTCCAATAATCAAAATAAAAATGTAACATTTTGTTTACTGAGTAATTTGCAAACGTAATTTTTTTTATTTGCTACAAAAACATCATAATGATTATAAATTTTGGAACAATATATGTCGACACTGTAAATTTTGACAACCTACAATAGAATATTCCAGACGAATATTTGTGTATTGTAGTTCAGAAGATCAGTTTAGGATGTAATAATATTGTAGGTCTGGCTAATTATTCATATATATCGTTTAAAGCTTTATACAACTTGAAAATTAAAAACCACAATATCTGTAAGCTCTGTCATCAACTCAGAAATATAAATCTTTCTAATGAAATTAACCTAATTCTCGATTACATTAATATTTTATCGTCCAAATAAAGGGAAAATAATATAGATGCTAAATATATGTATCAAAAGCTGATGTATTGCAAATCAGTGATGGACAGGTCATGGGTTTGAATGGAAGATCATCTACAAGAGTGAAATCCACCCTTCGGCATGATGTTAAAATTATATGTTTGTTCTTCCTTCAATTTCGGTATATAGAAGTATTTTTATTTTACATAATTATGTCCTATAAAGCTTAAATAACGGATACCTGCTTTATTTATGAGGATAATTTTCGACAACCCAAGGTCTGTAACTAAATCAAACTCGTTTCGATAAAATGTTATCAATTCAAAAAATTTTTATGGGGTGAACTCATTGCTCGTGCATTTTTTTTATTCACTTCGTAAAAGCTTTCTTAGATGTAGATGGTAGTTATAAAAATTAGCCATTCATGTGTAACAGCTGATGTTGATATGATTCAAGTAAGATTTGTTACTTATGATCACGTACAATGGAGTCTACAAACTACGGCCTGCGACAGCTAATGAGCAATGACATCAATCTAGCCGCGTTAGCTAATGGCTTGTTGTTGTTATTGTTGTTCTGATAAGTTGGATGAAAAGACCCAAAATGATAATAACTCAATTTTATTTGCTTGCTAATTGAAGCTTAATGACATATATAATTTAACTTTTAATCATAATATCATAACTAGCAAATAATTTAAATGAATCTCACTAACATTGTAACATATAAAATTCTAATATGATTTATGTACGATAATTTTTCACTCATAATAGTTTCTACTTGTGTTGATTCTTAGAAGAGGTGCTCATCGGTTAACTTAGATATGAATATTATTCGTGCACCTCATTTTAGAAAATATTTTCTCACATAAGTTAGCGAACCAAAATCAGAAAACAACCCACGAGCAATTTTGTGCAAGTTATACCAATTGTACCAGGACTCCACTCCAACAAAATTGGGTTTTGATATTGTTCGTAATTAAATCACCAAACTGTAAAACTGTAAAAACTTGAAGTTTGTTATTGTTATTGTTGATTCAATGTGAGTTTCAAAAGAATTTTGAAAAATTATTCGCAATTTTCAAAAGCACAAAGCTTCTATTGCAAAATCGATGGAAAACTTAGTCTCAGTAGTGTGTCTGAATATTTCCTTGTTTCAAAATGTGTGAAACTTTTGTCACGTAATTTTGATTAAAACAATATTATTTTCTGCTGAAAAGATTTGATATTAGTGTATAAATCAGGGTTTGTTTCTTCTTGCAATTTGAAACTTAGTTAGTTAAAAAGTTTTTTTCGAATCGACGAATACTACATATTCGTATACTTTCATTAAAAAAAATCGATCACTGTTCAAAGTTCATAAAAGCGCTGGCGGACAGTAAATCTGATGAAATTAATGATATGATTGATTTTAGAATTAAATAAATATCCAAATATTTCCCACTCAAGGTCTATTGATCAATAATACAATGTAAGACTAATATGATGAAGAAGGAAACCCGGTGACTTTGATTAAAATTACACGTGACTAAAGTGACGAGCTGTTAGTTGAAACTATAGCACGTGTAATTTTAAATAAAGTAGTAAAACAAAGTCATCGTGTCTTCATCACTTTACCATAAAATTAAACGCCTCCACAATTACACATGTAAGACTAATAGTATTGAACCACCATCCTTTTCTACATTCTTTGATATAAGAGCAAACACTTCACTTTCTTTTTTACCTCCCATTATTCTGGGTCCATCAGTATTAAGGGTTTCTATCGAAGGTTCTTATTATTAGTTGCAAATAAACTCCCCTATAAATATCTTTCCCAGTAGTTAAGTTTTGAAGCTATATTTAGATATATATTGACACTTTATCAGACTTGCTTTATAAATATAATTCAAAATCCATAAAACAGTAAACAAAACCATACAAATAATTTCGTCAGCAAGTTGAAAGGCGGAGTTCACTTTTTTCATTATAGATGAACTTATAAAGAAGTTCTTCATACACTTTATACCTTTTATCTGCTCCTTGGGTTAAAATCAACACTTGAGAGGCATTTGTATATTTTCAGCGATGTCTTCTAGTTCGGAGGAATCACGGTGTTCCCTGACAAATTGATGGTTTTAAATAAATTTACCTTTCGAAGCACATTGTAATTACACATGCTTTGATCATCTCCATCGGTGAATCGTTTTCCAGGTTTTGCAATTTTAAAAACCACACGAAAGGTGGTACAAGTTGCAGCGCACAGTGGTTCAGAACCCGAAAAACGGGATCGAAAATAATATTTTCAACTTTGATGATGTTAATAATATGTGTCTTATTTACATAAGCTTTTCTAAATTTGCTTTCAAAGTTCAGTAAAATTGAGACGTTGCTGCGTATAGAAATTAGAGTGTAATTAAAAAGACTGTACCACAAGCAAATGCGCTTATTTATTGATGTCATTATAATATTATTATACATTGCAAAGTGTATTATTAAGTCGCATTACTTATCATTGGATAATGTTTACCTGGCACAAGAAAGTTAATTGTTTGTATCAGGTAATCGCATTATAAAAATTTGGCTTAAGTAGAGGATTACGTTTAGTTCTACACAACCCTACACGGCAAATACCTCATTTATGCTTAAATTAGCTATTTGGCTTTGTAAATTCAAGAAAATTAGCTGCCAATATTTGCCTATTCAGAATATATAAAAGATACTGGTACCCGATCAGTTGAAACTCAACTTTGAGTCGAAACTGTATGCAGATTATACTGTGCGCTATTTTCGAAATTTGTGACGTTGTAAAAGATTGTATTTTTGTTGCAGTAGTTTTTTCGAAAAGTTCTAATGGCCGCGATGGGTCGATTGGCATTACACTAAGTCGCTGCGAAGAATGATGATAAATAGACTGAAAGTAAGAAACGAGCAATGTATCGGTTTTTACTTGACACATACGGGCCTGCCAAAGAACATAAAACCAGTAAAAATATTTTGTATTGGCTTGAACATATGTTTTTTTCCAAGATATTTTCAATATTGGAAATCGTCCAATAGAACATCAAGTGTTTTTATTAAAACGCCTAATGTTTGAGTACAAGAAGAAATTATTTTTCCTAAATTCGTTTGCTGCGATCGATCAACTTCGGGTAATCGAGGCCGAGGCCGTCCTTTTGCTAAAAGTTCAGCTGTTATAAAAATACGTAAATCTTGGAGCTCAGAAAAAGTATTTCTATGGAAGAACTTGTGCATGCAACTGCAATGAAAGTACTAGAAAGTGGAGATACGAGTACTGCCAATTTGATAATTGAAACGCATAATGGAAAAATTGAGGAGTCCGGAACAAGAACCAAATGCCATGACACCTGAAGAGGCTTGGGTGGTTTTACGAAGCAGCAATATATGCTTATTAAAGCAACAGCTTTAAAACGTGGTTGCAAATTATATCCAAGTTACCACGCTATTCTACAAGCAAAAAAAGACTTAATTTTGCATTTTGGACATTTCTACAATATCATTTGAGCGTTATTCTTTTATTAACCCAGTACATACTACTAAACATGTCAAGGTCAATGCATTAAGGGGTGCATTTGACAAACAAATACTTCGAATTTGGAAACTAAACTGTATAATTTGTATAAAAAAATATATTTCGTACTTGTATTAAATGATATCAATTTTTCGCATTTAAGGGTTGTACTTTTGAGTAAGTTTGACAAATACGGGTTTTTGAAGACCCCTGATATATAAGGTAACTTCAATTCAACAACTTTCAGTACTTCTGTTGATGATTCGAACACTGTCAATTTTTTTTTTTGTAAGTATCCTTTCTCAAATAAAGCATGATTCACTCTATCGGGATACGATCATTAAAAAATGTGGTTGTGGTCTCCAAAGAATCTTCATATAGTCTGTTCGTTGGATCTTTCGTTGTACGTCACAAATTATCGCTTCGAGAAACGACGCAAAAACATTAGTCTGATAAAGTAAACCAAATGCGTTAGAAAAAGAACGCACTGTAAAACTTTCGTCGTTTTTTGAAGCGATAGTTTGTGACGTACGACGAAAGATCCAACGAACAGCCTATAAGTAGAATACGCTCTTAATTGTCTCATATTTTTTTCAAAGCACAATTAATTCCAAAAACCTTTTCCGCTTTATAGGAAAAAAAGCAATAAGTTTCTTCTAGGTACCTTTTGCTCAATTTTCTTCTGGTTTTATTATTATTTAGATGCATTTCATACGACCTAAGAACTTATGGATGCAATTACTAATGGTTGTAATTCAATATATCTTGATCATTGGAAAATAAATTGATAAAATAAGGCTAAGAGTTTATATTGAAGCTGAAGATCACCATTTGAATACCTACCCTGAATTTTTTCAATTACTCTTAATTAGAGGCAAGATTATCATTTTATAGAATAATTATGATACACTAATATAGCACTACAAATTACAGTTTTTTTTAAGTTAAAGCTGGAAACCAGTCTTTAGTTTTCGAAAAGAACAGTAATTAAAAGTTAGTAAAATTTTGAATAGATTTTAGAAATGGATTAAAAACAAACTGGAAAATTCATATAATAAAATTAAATAATGGATTGATCGGGCTGATACTTGGTGAAACTCCATTATAAACTTTAAAAAATAAAAACACGTTTGTTTTTGAGTTACACAGATTTATTGTTGAAAATACTGCAACAGTAAACGTTTTCTTTTATACAGTTTAATTAAATTAAGCAGTTAATAACATGCATGTTTTTTTTTTGTACGCATACCAATTTTGTGAATATTTACTTATAAAATCTGTATTCTTTTAGAATTTTCATTTATCTGGACCCAAATAAAATACTTCTCTTCTTTTTACATATCTTCTAATGCAATGACTACATTTTCTACTCTTGATTAACTATTGATTAATTAGAATTTGGATTAAATATCTTACACTCCTGTGGTATTATAATTTTCTTTTTATTTAATTTTATCATTTTCTCATTTTCAAATTCATCTGGCGTATCTAATCATTCTTTAATTCGCCTTTTGTCTGCCATAATATTCAATTCCATTTAATTTGCATTTCCATATTCCTCCCTTCCATAATCTATTTCAAGAAGTCAATTTAAAATGGCATTCAATTTCTTGTTTTGTCGGTGGGGTGAAAATTATTGAAAGGAAATTCATATGGTAAAATATTTCCCTTGTTTATTGTGATAATATTTCAATTTTCAAAAATTATTAACAACTGTTTTTCACACTATAACTTTGTGACGTCTCATTATCGTAGCATAACAATAGCTTTATACTAGAGAATTTATTTTTTTAATTCTTATTCGTTCTTTTTAACTTATTGCCTATTTCAAATACATTAAAGAAAAACCTTTAAGTGGTGGGTGAACATTTAAACATTCAAAATATAATAATTTAGTAACTCATTGATTCTTATCCATGTTGGATAATAAATGGTAGGATATGTTGAACGACCTTTAAAATATAATATCGAACTTGAGCATGGCTATACGAGGGAACAAAAAAGGATATTAATCATCGTACACGGGTTTATTATTTTTCAAAATAGAGTAAGACCTCGTTTAGTGCGCTAGATGTATTTCTGAAGTTAGGAGCGCTAAACAAAACAGGGTTATATGAGGTCATTTTAACATATAGTAAATAGGAAAAAGGAAATATGTGACCAAAAATAAACAAAATATACTTTAATTTTAAACTGTAATATTTATAATTTTATATATGATAAAACAAACATTTGCACAAATAAGAAAGTTTATATTTGTGATGAAGGTCCTGGCTCTTCTGATATTGTTGATTTTTTGGTAGTAGAATCATCTAGAGTCATTTGTCGCTTTCTTTTTCTTTCATTAAGCAAATATCGGTAGCAAGCGATCTGATCGAAAACTCATCTTGCTTTGCTTTGTACTCCTATCAACATTTCGGTTATGGTTTCTAAACTTTTTTTAAGAAAATCTGTAGTAATTTCTTTTGGTTCATTGTATTCACTGTTTTCACGTTCTTCAATTCCTTGTTCTGCCGAAGGTCGTCGTTGCTAAGACCTTCACCAGAAACTTGCAGTCTCCTAGTCCTTCTGTTTCGACTGAAATGATAATTTGATACGCAATAGGCTCTTCTCGTTGATAATCTTGGGATACCTCATTGCAAAATTATTTTTTATCTACGATCGTACAGAAAGTAGACGCTTTTTGCATCATTTTTCATTGTAAAAGTGGCTTTTTAAAGCACTAGTGCTTTTTTACGTTTTTATTGCACGGTAATGTCAAACTGTTTTTATTGCACAGAAATGTCAAATTTGACAGATGAATATATTATAGCACAAATTTTCGACGAAAAACTTATTTTTTTGCTAATTAATACAAATAACTAATAAACTATAAATAAAATATATATTACAAACCAATTGGCAGATTTAAGAACTCTGAAGATTTCATTTAACGCTTTCATTAGTGCACTGCGGGTAAAATATGTTTTCATTAATTGAATTATTGAAATGACATTAAAATATTACTCATAAGAATATATTCTTTGAAATCCTTTACGATCGAAGATAAAATTTTGTAAGACACACGTGTAAAAAGTTTCTTTATTGCACTCCTGAGCATCACTTTTTACACTTGTACCTTAAATAACTATTAACCTTCTGTTTTATCAATAAATTGTTGAAATGTACGACGAAGATAATGTGCTTTAAAATTTGCAATAACCCCCTGGTCCATTCGCTGAATTACCGACGTAGTGTTGGGTGGTAGGAAAACTATTTCTGGCGGAATGCAAGGGATTAAGTTCGATAGGTTGATGGGATGACTTGATGCGTCATCCAGCAACAATAGAGCTTTTGGTTCAAAATTATTTAGTTGGCAGTAACGTTTTACAGATGGACAAAAATATGTGGTAAACCAATTTTGAAAAATGTCTCTTATGATCCAAGATTTCTTAATGAATTCTCAAATGATGATTAGACTAGATATTGGAATTCCTTTCATTGCTCTTGTGGTTCTGGCATGATACACAAGTAGAGGTTTTACCTTTAAATCGTCATTGGCGTTACACCCTTTATGCAGCTTTGAAACCCGGTGCTCGCTTTAATTTTCGCGATATAAATGTACGCTTTGGCAATCTCTTCTTCTCTGGTTTTTGACGTTGCAGGAAAAATTGAAGCGGCAGCGGTATCTGCATTCGCTGCTTCTCCGGTGATTCGAATGTTGTGGAGGTTGCTTCTTTTTTTTTTAAATTATCGAACCAACCACGGCTAGCTGTAAAATTTTCTCTCGTATCTTCTCTTTCATTTTGAATGTGATTAAAAATATTTATGGCCTTTTGCATGATTATTTATAGCATGTTGCGCTCAATGTCATTATCAACCCAAAGGCGTTTTTCCATTTCTTCTAAATGTATTCTCTAGGACAATCAATACACTTTTGCATGCGCTCGAAAAATTAAATACTTAACTCGTTGTGAAACATTTTTAAATTATTTTTGTACATATCTCATTGAGAATGACCAACGGTCGAAATTAGTAAATTATTCTAGTTATGACTATTTACTACGTGGTAATGGAGTGAATACAATAATTAAAATTATAGTCGTAAAAAAATAGTAAGTATTTTAATTTAATATTTATAAAATTAGTAGCATTTCGATACTTGTTCTGTTACTCTCTTCGTCGAACCAAATTTTCAATTTTTTACTTAAAGAAATGGAACATAACAAGAGTTTTACTTCTCCTAATTAGAAACATTTCTATAAAAAGTTTAACGTAAATTTACTGCAAGAATTATACAAAGTTGTGCGTTTAATGACGCATGTATAAAATTACCGTAGTTATTATATCTTGCAGATATTAAATGTATGATGTAAGTGCATGTTTGTTGGCCGTACTTTGTTGCAAGTTCATTTATTACATCTAATTAAACGCCGAGGTTGTTCCATGAAATTAGCGAGGTAGGAACTTAATTTTAAATTCTGTCATAAAATTTTATTACTTGTCTAATAACTATTTGTTTTTAAATAGTAATAGCCCATATTAAAATGTTAAGAGGTAAACCTAATAGACAGTAAAAGTTGCTTACAATAACGTAAATATGTTTTTTCGGAATTATAGTAAACTTTTAAACAAATATCATTTGGTTTTACATGTTTCACATGATCGAAACTGATTAGGGAAGTTAAATAAATAAAAATTGTGAAACAAGTAAAACCAAGTGATATTAATTACTAATTTCGTTAAATTATGTTTCACAAAGTGATGGATGAAGAAAAAGTATTTTTTTGCATACTAAGCATACTAGGTAAACTTCTAAATATATTTAATAAACTAGTAGAGTTTTGTAGCTATTTTTACCTTTAATCACATCAGAAACGAACTCTCGAGGAAAAAAATAATAAGCATGGTCGAAACATGCATTTGGATAAAAATAATAACATATTACATATCAGTTAAAAGCGATTAAATTAAGCGATTCCATTAAATTAACTTAAGTTTTTATCATCATCTGATTGGTTTCATTGTAGTATGTAACCAACCAACTTTTCGGTACTTAAATTCTGAAAAATAGGAATTTAAAATAAAAATATGTAATCTCATGCCAAACTTTCCAATAGATTAGTAGAACATTGTTAAAATCATTTCAAGATCTTAGATATCATATCTACATATATGTACTACGTTTTTGTGAGATTTATTTCTATTTCACTTGTTCTGTTTAATTAACGTTTTATATTCATATATGATAAAACTGTTTTATATCCTCTTAAAATCTCATATCTAGGTCTCGGCACATGTGCATTAAATACTCAGCGCCTCAAATACAGAAAGAATACGTAATGAACACTCGAAGTCTTTGTGATGCTCTTGTCAAAGAAAAAAGAATGTTGACACATTAAGTTAATGTAAAGTCGGGCCGCCCTGGAGAGATAAAACGCGACGGGGCCCTTTTCTCCACGAATATTTTCCGTCTCAAGTTTCGTTACATGTATTTAATGGTGTTAACAAGTGTAAACAAGTCATAAATTTTGTTCGGCCAGGATGGATTTGTGGCCTCGGCTTTTTTTTTCCGTACACATCTGGTATCGGGCCTACTCGATATTATAAACACTCCTCCACTAGTGCCGCGACAAGAAAAGGGACCGTTTAAGTGCCCAGTATTATATACAATGCAATTGTTATTTGTATATGCCAGTAGAATTTGATTATTTTTTTTTTTCATTAAAAAATGTAATAATAGTATATGTATGGATATCATGTTCTTTACATTATAAAATAAAATCATCAACAATAACGAAGAATGTATAATTAATACTTTAAAGCCGTTTTATTTATATTAAATTAATAGATACAAATAAAACCGTATTCTTAACAAATTTATACAATTTTACGTACAAAATAAAGCTGCTAAAAACAATTGTACGTTTTATAACATAACATAACTTGAATCGAACACGTCATAATAATGATTTACATAAATATCAAATCCTTAAATATAGCTAAATATAAAATTAAATTAAATAACATTGGGGTTGTTATGAAGATGAAAGAATAAAAATTATTGATTATTTTTAAATAGTTCTAAAAGTTAATAAAGATATTTTGAAAGGATGAAATGTTTTTGACTCTCTGGGAAGGAAAAGGTTTGTTACTCTTTAATAAGTAATAAAAAGGATAAAAGACCTATAGTCGATATCCATTCTATAGATTTTTATGTGTTACATTATTTAATTTGTATTTTCTTAAAACAAACTGATAATTTTAAATTACTCCAATTGTATATAAAATATAATACTAAAGGGTGCAACTATAATGAAATGTAAAATGGTATATTTTTGAATCCTGCTGTACACCAGAAGAAACAATAATTACATTCGATATATGGTTATCAATCTTTACATATTGTGTTTTATCACTGAGGAACACCCGGTTAATTAGTACTGACACCCGATTCGTTTTCAGATAACCGTAAACTTTCTTTTAACGTTCATAATTCCAAGACGTATAAAAAAGTAATAGCTTTTACCATCAATCATTTGAAAAATTTTCCGAACATTTCAAAACTGAAAATCGTAAATATAATACAATGCATACAATAACCAATTAATAAATATTTGTTATTTAATTTAAATAAGTTGATTTATTTCCGCCCTGCATTCCGCTGGTAATAATATTGTAATAACTTTGCGTAAAATCAATATCCGAAATTAATTTTAAGCAAATACCTGAAAAAATAGTATAATATAAATATTATATGATTATTTTTTGATAAAATTTATTTTTTATGTTGTTATTATATGTTATTACATGTTTCTCAATTTCGCTTTCAATATTTAAATTAATTATTAATTAGATACTGTTGCAAACATGATTTAATTATACCTATATCGTCTTGCTATTGCTTTAAATATGTTTAAATTTCTGTATTGACCTCTGTAAGATTTTTATCATTACCACCGATAAACTATTATTATGGCAAATTAATTTTTAAAATTAACTTATAAAATAGTAGGTGTAGTAGTCCATTAATACAAATACGTAATTGCAGTAAGCAAATGCGAAAAGTGGTTATATTTAGCATATTATTAAATATCCTACAAGTGGTGTAATATTACACGCACTATTACAACGTAAAGGCTCTACTACCTGCAAGAGGGTCGTGATGATTGGAGATGTGATGTCTCATAAATTTTTCGCACTTGACTTTAATGGGTGTAACACTTGTCTCACAGTAGGCTCATGTCTAACATAAATAACGGCTGTGGATATTTTGGCCTGCTCCGGATAAAACGGCGCCACATCTTTATCCAAGAAAGATTCACGTTTCGACGTCGTATTATTAAACAAACTCGCAGGAACTGCAAAATTAAGTGAAATTGATATCTCCATCTTCATCTAAAATTGCATAACACCGCAGCCGGTCGTGACTCATGATTAAAACGATTGCACAAATGTTTAGCTAAGCATCATTACTTCGCCAACAGTTACTGTTTTTACCTTAGAATGTAAGATTATAATTGTATTATTACTTTTTCTGCATAAATCAACTTATAACCCCTCTATTTAATTTCTAAATATGGTTGAAGTTGCATAAATTAATATAAAAACTTTAAGATATTGTCACAATAAGTTAAGTTGTATGCTTCAAATGTTATTTACTCAAACTAATTTGGAGTTAATTATTCAAATTGTTTTTTTTAGAAACATAACGATTTTGCTTTATATTTTATGAATATTTGAAATCCTTACTTGTTGGCGACATTATTTGCCAGGTCATTGACAGCGATATTGTACAAGTCGCAGAAAATTGCATTCGAAGCCATACCTTAACTTGCGGACGAAGGATGGCACCAATACTCATATATTTTCTAGCACTCTCCTAAGTACTAATAATAAATATTAACACCATTACTGGAGTTGCTGCACTATGAACTGTTACATAAACAGAATCCTCTTCCGGTATTCCGCAAACATGCATACACGCTTTATTTGCACAATACTAAATATTGACTGTTGTTAATTTTAGTGTTTTCCGTTTCATTTATGGCGTGTGAAGTTCGTAATTACGTTGATTGTTTACCTTGTAATAAGTCTACATAACAATGCGCGTTAATAATGGAAGATTACTACTTGTAAACCGCCTTTTAATTATGTGTTAATTTGTAAATTTTAATTGCCGGTATAGTGGCTATATATTAAACATAAACAAGATCGTAATCATATAGGAGTGAACTTTCTAATATATGTTTATTTGAAA
This sequence comes from Ontholestes murinus, assembly GCA_963969525.1. Classification (NCBI taxonomy): domain Eukaryota; kingdom Metazoa; phylum Arthropoda; class Insecta; order Coleoptera; family Staphylinidae; genus Ontholestes; species Ontholestes murinus. The sequence goes on from OZ018391.1 coordinate 28,807,797, forward strand.
GTGTATTAGTAATTGTTACGATAGGTTAAATATTTACACTTTCTGCTTTCCTCCATTAGCAAATTACATGTAAAGTTTGCTGTAGGTAAGATTATTATGTTTACAGCAATGAAAGTTACATTTTACGCTCTCGCATAGTAAACTGTAATGAAAAATTCATACTTTCCTCCCAATAATCATTATTTTTTCAACCTAATTGAGTTTAATCTGTAAATATTGTGAAGTTCCAGCTACATGGTTTCTTTGATTTTTGTATTTATAAGTAGAATCATAGATTCTAAAATAAAATATCTGTTTAGTTCGTAAGTTCGTATTTATAAAATTTTATATAGAATGATAAATGTGACTATAATTGTATATCTTCAAGGAAGAAAATAAAAGCAATAAGTGCACTATGATAATATTAGTAGTGGCAACATCAATAAAAGGGATGGTTAACTTCACGCTCTGTAATAATATCGGAAAGTTGAATATATTTCCTTCTCGAATTACGGAGAGAAATGATGTATCTATTTTTAGAAGCCAGCCATGCCATTGATTAAATATTCTTGGTTTTGAAGTGGAACAAAAAGGGCACATAAAAGTTTGGGGTATTAACACACCCATATTGCGTGTCAATGCACTTTACTTCATAAAACCCCGGAGTTTTATGTCCGTCTATATTTTCATGGCGGAAGTATAGTAAATTACACTCATTTACTCAAAAATACTCACAATGAGGGTAATGCTTCCAGATTTTAAAGCTTTTATTGTGGTATTAGTTTAATAGCAAGGGTGCAATTATAACAATGGGACATTTGAACATGCTTAATAGCCCATGTCTTTGTTTAAATTTAAATTTGTCGGTCTGGAATTTAGGCACTTGCATTAAGTATTATTACTCCTTTTAATAATACTTGGCTTTTGTTAGAAATATTGAACCTGGAAATATCTTTTAGTTATAAGAAGATTAATAAACAATCAAAATATTTGCTTTCATTGAAGATATTTCATATTATTCGTTATTGAATTTAAAATAACGTTAATGGTTGAATAATTGTAATATGTTGATATAAAAATGATACATTTCGAAATAGACAAACGAGACAACCAAAAATAATATAAACAATTGTAATCGGAAGGATATGACGAGAGACATATCCTCAATTATGAATAGCTTATAAATATTTGATCGATGTGTATCATTTCCAACGGTAACAACCATCCACACAAGGTAACTGTTTATAATTCGTATCACAGATTATTATATCACCATGGCGTGATTTTTATACGTATACCTTGGATACGGCGCAATATCTTTGTGGTGGCCACTTTGCGTGATTTGCACCTAACAAGATAAGTATATTAATCTGATAAACTTTTTGTTACATGCAGTTAATTATAATACCAAGTCCAAGGCTTAGCTGAACGCTGTAAAAGTTAATTTGTGCAGTGCATGTAATACTCTAATTTAAAATATGCATTCCATTACTGTGATATGAAAGGCGAGCAGTGATTAGAATTTAGGGTAGACTCTATTTATAAAAATAGGGTGGTGAGAGATTAAATGTTAAACGCCGTTCTGAAATAGAAACTCATTTGGATGTTCCTAAAATAAAATCCCACCCTAAAAATCGGATACATAATAATCGGCAGAAACGGGTCACCTGATAAGAAGTCTGAATAACCTTTAACCTTTGAGAGTCAAGGCAATATCTCGAGAATCTATTTGAACTGCCAATTGATCGGTTATACTTCGTCTAGTAAACCGCTAATAATCTTAAGATTGTTATCGATATATCGCAACAGAGCCTTGACATCCCTTTATAAGGATCAATTATTGCAAACAATATACGGCCGTGTCATGCATAATAGAAAAGGTCGTGTTTATATTTACAATCGAAAGTAAATAAGTAATGGTTACTATGTAGTATAAACAGGTGAAAACGAATTTCGCTCTTTTGATGCCTTCTATTTCGATGAGTCATTGGTTCGAAACGGAATAATTCGATTTCGTATTAGATTAGTAATTTTGTAGGGTCTTGCAGTGTGCATATGTGGGGGAAATTGTGTAGGTTAGGCACGATGGGGCCCGTATTGATCAATTTCTATGACCAATTTGTGGAAGCTTTGGGAAAACTGGGGGAACGGAGACTTGATGAAGTCATTTTAACTATTGATTTTATCATGTATATTTTGTTCCTGTGAATATATAGAAGAAGATAAAGTGGAAAGCCCAGCGGATTTAATTGTAATTCATAAAATACCATTCACGTCTGCCTATGCATACGTCCTTCCTGTTTGCGTATGTTTACTGAATTTTAAGAGGTTGTATAGTGTATTAAGTGGTCTCAAGTAGAATATTTGAATAACTAAATTTTTAAACGACCACAGAAATAATAATGCTGTAATAATCACGCAGAAAGTTCGGTAATTCTGGATTATTCCTAAAAATAATTTATACATAAAACTTTGGTGTTTTTATGGTAATAAAAATGATTGATAATAAAGGACTAAACATTAAAGACGATTCGCATTTGCATTAATAAGACTATTAATTTGCATATTATACAAGGTGAAACAAATAAAACCAAAAGTGATAGAAGAAAAACCTTTTATTCATAGTAATTGAAATCTTACAACTTGCTATCTAAGAAATAATAATGGAGTTTATCATTTTTTAAATATGTACGTCTTTGGAATGGCGTCATCCTATGCGAAGGCTGAAATCTGCTGTAGAAATTCCTCATATTATCGCCGCAATAGTTTAGCTGGTACGGTATTCCAATCTTTCATCTTGAATTGTCTGTGTTATTACATGAGATCATCGGATCTCAGTAGCAGTAGTAGTATTGTTTGGCTATCGACCACGTGGTCCCTCCGCAGTGTTATTTGTGTGTGTGTAAATGAGCTTGTTGCTTTAAAGGATCGCCCCCGTCACTCTAAAGCACCATTAATTGTATCCCAATGGTAAATGGTACCGGTCAACCATCCAACTGCTGACCTGAACTAACGCTGCTGCACTCTTCGGACCTTATTTTCTTGAAAAGGAACAGATCATAGTAACCTCAAATACAGATTGTTACGTGAATAGGTTACAATCTTTCGTTACACTTGAATGACTGGTTTGAACAAGATGGAGCGACATCACACACTGCAAGGCAGTCAATAGAAGTTGTGCGAGAATTGTTAAAAATTTTTCGGTATAACTTCGGTAACGTTCCTGCCCCCTTACTGCATCCTCCGCATACGCTGCAAGCTCTTCAGTACGAATTACAGGTTGCTGCAAGAAATTATCGACCACCTGCTAGAATCGATGCCACGAAGAGTAGGGGAGTATGTAGCGAATAGGGGCGGACCAACCCATTAATATATTTTTTTAATGTTTATTTTTGTTCTTTTTCTTTCAAACTTTAATCATTTGCTATGACTGAATGGTTTGTCAAGTTTTGTTAAAAAAGTTCCTACTCCTTCTTGGAATATAAAACTTCATTCCCCTGTCTTTAACTACTGATGAGATCTAAAACGGTCAAAGCCGGTCTGTGGAAGGAATTTATCATTTTCTTAATTACGTGCTGTAGGGTGAGGTTGCTTAAGTCGTACCTCTTAAGAAAAGAACTGTATAAAACTTAGGATTTATCAAATAAATAGAAATTAAATGTATTATTCATTTTGGTATTATGTAGGCTGAAAAGTTCGTATGCTCATTTGCAAAATTCTAATTTATTATTCAACATAGTTGCCTTTAAGGGCGATACAATGATTATAGCGGTCATGTAATTTGTTGATACCATTTTTAAAATACAAATTCTCTTTAGCCTCAAAATAAGCCTCAGTTGCAGCGATCATTTCTTCATTAGTGCTGAATTTTTTCCAGTGAGCATCCTTTTGAGGTCTGCAAACAGGAAAAAGTCACTGGGGGCCAGATCTGGAGAATACGGTGGATGAGGAAGCAATTCGTAATTTAATTCGTGCAATTTTGCCATCGTATTCATTGATTTATGACACGGTGCATTATCCTGATGAAACAACACTTTTTTTTAATGGGGCCTTTTTTGTGATTTCATTCTTCAACCGCTCCAATAAGGTTATATAGTAATCACTGTTGATGGTTAGGCCCTTTTTAAGGTAATCAATGAATATTATACCTTGCGCATCCCAGAATACTGATGCCATAACCTTGCCAACCGACTTTTGGGTCTTTCCACGCTTTGGATTCGGTTCATCGCGCGGCACCCACTTTGCACACAGCTTTCGCATGTCCAAATATTCATGCACAATATGTCCAACACGCTCTTTCGATATCTTCAGAGTCTCAGCTATCTCGATCAGCTTCACTTTACGGCTATTCATTATTATTTTGTGAACTTTTTTCACATTTTCGACCGTAACAGCCTCTTTCGCCAAGTTTAAATTTGGCAAACCACTTCTCAACGGTTGATTTTCCCGGCGCAGAGTCCAAATAATGTTCATCAAGCCAAGCTTTGGTTTCAACAGTATTTTTTTTTTCATAATAAAGCAATGCTTTATTAAGACACGAAACTCTTTTTTTCCATATTTTTCACACTAACAAAAGTTTTTAACTCACAATGCTCACGAACTAATTGTCCGACCGCTGTCAAATTTATACACGTGTCGTTTGAAGGTTAGTTCTACTATAAACCTTATGGATTTAATTCTAATAACGCCATCTATGTGTTAGCCTACGAACTTTTCAGCCTACTTGTTACGTTTTCACGCAAAAAAATAAATCTTTAAAAACTAACATCGGTACAACTAAGTCAACTGGTTTCTTAAGTCGTACCACCTATAGTCTAAGTCGTACCACCTATAACCTAAGTCGTACCACCTATGGTCTAAGTCGTAATTGGGAGTTCAATTTTTATTCATATGTTTACAGATGCATTCAATTAGTATAATCATTGCATACAAATATGTATGTTCTTTTGTTCAATCCAACGCAAAAAGATTTCACCCAAGATTTGCATTTCAAGCATTGTATCATGTTTTCCGCCCGATCTTCACAAATAAAACAATACCAATCGCTTTTCTTCTTTTTATTTTTAGATGCCAATTTCTTTTTATTCATTACTGTATTTCTTCTTTTATTTGCCGTATTTTTTATGCTTTCTATATTCGCCGTGGACGAAATTTGGACTGACGAGTCGAGTAGTGTATCTATGGAACCTTTTGCTTTGGTTTATTATAGGAATCAGAACTAAAGTTTTATTTCTTGATTATTGATAACCAATGGAGTAGTGCGTAAAGAGTCTTTAATAACAACTGTAGAAGCGTAAAAATCGTCATCAAATGTATGATTGTTGCATGGCCAAATACCGATAGATTCGAAACTATTCAAAGCAATATTCATACGAATTGATTTTGAATATGCAATTTCAAATAGTTTTGACACAGAAGCTTGTTTAATTGTATTACCAGGATTTGTTTTTAACCAAGAAGATGAAGCTTCGTTGATTGGTCCAAAGGGTGAAGACGGTGGGTTGTAAAAGCAGGAAATGAAAAAAATATAATGCCATGCTTGCAAGCTAGTACTAGAGCTTCAATATTTTTTGTATGGGTAGTGTGTTCATCCAAAAGAAGAAATATTTGCTTATTGTTACTATTCTCCAACTTTGTATACGTGATGAATTTTAGAGCATCCAAATACACTACCTGGAAGTGCTCCTTTCTTTAAGGGATTAACATAGGAGGTGTGTATTCACCTGTAGCATTTATACAGCATACACTTGTAGTGGTTAAATCCCTTTTACCACTTGTAGGTGCACCAACTTGATGTTTGCCTTTCTGAGAAATTATTTTGGTTTGTGAACAAGTGGATGATCCTGTTTCATCAACGTTATATGGTTAGCAGTGAACTTGTATTCATCTAATATGGATTCATATTTATCAAAGAATCCATAAACACTTTTTTTATTGAAAGCCCAGGCCCTGGTCATGTTGTTTCTGGAGTACTTAAAGATAAACAAGGATTATTCTTCATGGTTTATAGTACCACTTCTTCCCTGCATTTTTTTTTATTGAAACTGTAATGTAATTTAATTTTTTTCGCTAACTGATAAGCAATACTTCCTAGATCAGTTGCAGTAATCCCAAAAAGCCTGATTCTAAATTGCGAATATGTGCAAACAACTCCTTCTCCATATTTTCAGTTATATTCTTAGGCCTCCCAAATTTGATATTCTTATTTAATCCTTTAAAATGACGACGTAATGTTGGTTTAGGGATGTTATATTGCCGATGAGCTTAATTGAATCCAATAACTACTTCCGATAATTTGTTTATTATTTCTTGTTTCTATGCATTATAAATTCGCTTTGACTGTCTTTACATAATTATGGTTTAACTAATGAAGAATGTAAAAAAACATCACATTAAAGTAGGAAAAACAAAAAATAATTTCTTAAGTCGTACCAGTACAATTTTGGAATCTCATACGGGTACGACTTAAGACACAGTACATTAAAATTTAAAACTAAATATAACTTTATATTGAATATAATTAACACAATTTCGTTCCGACCAAACGATTATGTAAATAGTACTGAACCTATATTTATGAAGAAAAAATAATTTTATCAATAATTTACTTGCAAGATTTACTACCAAAAATATGCAGAAAATTATAAGAAAATTGAAAGAAATTTACTTGCTGGCGAATTTTACAAATTTTGTTTACATCGAATAATAATACGTCACACGACGTGGTTGACTGAGATGTATATTTGGTTACCGCACAATCGTCGGTTGTCGCTGTAATTTGTACTAAATGAATGTAGTACGACTTAAGCAACTTTACCTTATATGGTACCATCCTGTACCAAGGCAAAAATATTCTGAATAACGGAAAAATGTTTAACTTTTTTATACTACTTTTTATTTTTACACAATACTTCGTGACTAGTTTCAATTACACAATAATCATTATCAAACTGTTTGATAATGATTACTGTTAATGGAAACTAGTCAAACTAGGAAGTATTGTGTAAAAATAAAAAGTAGTTTAAAAAATTAAACGTTTTTCTGTTATTAATTAAAAAGGTACTTAGTGAAACGCCTCCAAAATTCAAGATTCAAAAATCTTCTGTTGAGTTTGATTTTACTGCTGTAACATCTCATCTGAGAAACTATGAATTTCAACTAGAGTTCTCTGTTATAACTCCTCACGAATTCTTGATCGAGTCGTGAACTTTACTCTTGAGATAGTAATTCGCATGTCACTGACTATATTTTGGGGCTTTAACTCTCCAGGTATTGTCGCTGTTAGCAGTTCCCTATAATTGTCAATGGTTATCCATTCTCAGTGCAACGCTTTAGACAATAGATGACACCTTAATGGTATTATCTTACTTTACAGAATCATCTTTTTCTTCCATCAACCTTAGTTTTCTTGGAAGGTTAAAAAGTTGCCTTTTTGGCGCAACTTTGTATAAATACAAGATAAAACAAACAATTGAATGAATATTAGCCATTCTTTTTGTTCCACTTCAGTTCTTTCCATGCATTAAGAAAATAAATCATTTTTGAAATATCTAGGAAGAAAACTTAAGAACTTTTTCTTGTTTTAATAAAAGTGTATAGTAATAATATTTAGAAATAAACGAAGAGAAAGTATATTACAGAAATGAGTTTATAATTGACTTAAAAGTTGTTTTAATTGAATAATATTAACTACTAGTACACATAATGACTTAAGAAAACTTTTTTTTTCAGATTTATCCAAGAATCGGTTCAGCGAGCTTCCAGAAGAAGTGACCGGCTTTTATTTCCTTGAAAGACTTCACTGCTATCACAATGCCATCAGGTACATCCCGGATTCGGTTGGGAGTTTGCAGTGCTTAAGTTATCTGGATTTAAGCAGAAACCAGCTGACCTCATTACCACGGGAGATATGTCAATTACCCATTCAGGTAAGATAAATAGAATTACTGATTGTAAAAATATAAGTCGTTGCTTGCATTGCTTTGGAATTTATAAACTATACTCTGGATGGACTTCATAAATAAACCTTCGATGAGAGAGCAACTAAAACGAATTAAATGTCTCATGCTTTTATGTTAATCTTAATGGGATTCTGTATTTTTTAATTTTGTTGCCTTTTATATTTCGGTAATGTGGGATCCAGGTGCTGACAACTGACGTTACTAACGTAAAGTTCGACTTTTTATCAATAGAGTTACTCAGAATACTTTGACGTCTACTAGGGCGTCCTAAAATGTTTCCGCAATCGACAAGAATCGTGAAAATATTAAAAGCTGGAATCCTGAAGTGAACAAATCATAGACTCAAATTCTTCTTTACGGGTATTGATGTGTTTTTTTATTTTTATTTTTCGATGTAGCCTCCTCGAAGTTCAATACACCTTTCAAACGGTGCTCCAGTCTCTTCAAGAAAAGTAGGATGTTTCGAGGTCTGCAATCTAATTAATCTGTAGCCGCGATGACCTCCTCATTTGAGGCAAATCTCTTTCCTGACAGCGATTTTTTGGGAATAGGAAAAGTCGATGGGGGCTAGATCCGATGAATTTGGAGGATGGCTAAGTCGTAGCGCAACTCATTCAATATAGAGACGACGATGCCGGATAAATGAGCTGGTGCATTATCGTGATGAAAAAGCACGCTGCAAACGAAGCCGTTCCTCCTCCAATATTACATCGAATCGGGTCAATCGCTGTAGTATTGCACCGTGATCGTACTTCCCTTCTGCAGATAGTTGATTAGGGTGATCCTAATCAACTATCTGGAATCCCAAAAAATGGTCGATGGAACGGTCTTTACTTCTTCGGAGCTGCTTCGCCCGGAAAAGTCCACTGCTTCGACGGTTCCTTGGTCTGCGGTATGTAGTGGTGGATCCAAGTCTCATCTACGGTTACGAAACGCATGAAAAAATCTCTTGGATTGCGTTGAATCCTGGCCAGACACTCCTCCGAAAGGGTTTTTGTATTTGCTCCGATGTAAGTAAAACCCATCGCTTTTTCATTCCAAAAATTTGGCCAAAGCATTCTTTTGAAATGCCTTTTGTCTCTGCAATTTCTTTCAGCTTCAAACGGCGATCGGCTAACACGACATCATGAATCTTGTTGACCAACAACTGCATGGTTCTCACTTGTGCTTGTGCGGCCACATTTAAGCTCGCTCACCCAGAAGCTAATAGTCGAAAATGATAAACTAGATCCAGCATGAACCTCTAGCCAAATATGTCGAATTTCCGTGGCCGTTTTTCCAGCCATCCAGAAGTGTTTTATTACTGCACGAAATTCGATTTTATCCATTTTTGCGAAGCCGCTGTACAAAACACACTTTTAAACAACTATTGATAGTAGACGTCTGAAATTTTGACAGTTGCTATAAAATGGGTTGCCTTTGTCGACCAATGAATCCACTTCAACCATTGTGCGCCATTTCTTGCTAATTCCGGAAACATTTCAGGGCACCCTCGTATGCACCATTTGTGTTGTTTGTAATGACATGCAAAATTGATTGTGCTATAATTTTTTTTGCAACTTTCGACGTGAATTATCTCAACAATAGTGCATTGGTGAAATTAATTCAACTTTTAGCGATGAAGCACCATCAAAAACCACTATATGTCGAAGGTATACGAAATTCAATCGGGGCCGTAGTTCACTTAGTGATGAAATTGTTCTTTTAAAAATTGACGCTGTGCGTAAACTGATATCGCAAATTCTCCATGTGACTTAGTATGAGATTAAGGCATCTTTGGGCATTAGGAGGACCAGCATATATTCAATATTGCCTGAACATTTGGCTTTCAAAAAAAAAAGTTCGCGTTGGATCCCACACAATTAAACAATCGCTCAAAAAAGGCTCGTATCGATTGGTCAAAAGAAATACCGAAGCAGTCGACTATATGTGTCTTTCAATGTGAGCCAAATCCAAGAAAAGTTTTCGCACACGAAGCACCCCGAAGCAAATGGTTGCCAATTTTTTGGAAGAACCGGACATGTGATAACTGTACCATTAGTGCAATGTCGGAGATTCTGAATGGTACAGAACCATTTATTTTGTTAGAAAAATTAGGGATACCAACCGCCGTAGACGTATTATAATCCTTCAGGGCAATGCGAGTTCTAATTCATCAGCACAAACATGAGACTTTTTCGAAAAAGTTGAATTGATTAGCCATCTGCCGTACAACTATGATTTGGCATCCAATGAATTCTTCTTATCCCTGCAAATCAATCAAAATGAATGCTTTAGAAAGACCTGAATCGATGTACCACGAAAATTGGTTCAATGGCATCTAAACGTGTATTGATCTTCATAGAAAATATTCCGAAAAACAATAATCCGTACGTTGATTATTGATATTTTTGCTCCCTATTTTCTAAATATAAAAGGTAACCCTCGTATAACTAACCTTATGTTCGTACGGTTTTCAATACGTTTCTAAATATTAGTAAGGCAAACACTTGAAATACGAGTATATGTACATTTCTTTCCTTTTTTTGGGCCTATAATTTTAATACAATTAACATTATAATTGAACCACATATTATTTACAAACTGTTTATAAATTTAAATTCAGACTACAAGTAACAACAAGAAACTCAGATTAATAATTTTATCATTTTCTAAAAATATCACTTATATAAAAATGTATTAAAGTCCTTTACGTTGTAGAAAATTAACTAATAATTAGAATGAACACAAAAACATTTCGCAAATCTACAACATATGAGACGATTAAGACGACTTTCTAATCTCTTATATACTTTTCATGTATGTGTTATTATTTGTAATGAAATACAAAAAAATAGTGATATTTCATTTAAATAAAAAGGTCTAGCCTTCTTTATTTTGTTTAATTTTAGAAGATTTATTTATTACTATACATAAAGTTAATCAAAAATACAATAAAATATTAGTAAAATTATAAATAGAATCAATCTACTTCGTTGTTTTATTCCTAACCCACATCTGAATGTTCCATCGAATATTTTACTATTAGATTATCCACTTTAGCTCTAGCGAAGGATTCATAAAAGTTTTATTGGAAAAGTTTTCCACTATCCAATATATTGATTGCCATAAGCCTATCGGATGCATTTTCACAATCCACATAACGTTCGCATATATCGCGTCTCATGTGGAGACATCTCCACACCAGAACCTTCAATTCAAATAGTGCCTGCTCGTGCTCATTCCATTACTGAGGCCTAGTTATATCTGATTCTCTGGCATTTCCAGTTTCATGAACAAAATTGTGGACTTTTGATTGAACAGATAAAAACTTGGTCTACATTGGTGTGTTAAAATATAAAAACATATTGCGTGATGCTGATATAACTTCTGAATAGTTTAATAATAAACTATTCAGAAAATAGAAATGATTTTAAATTGTTCTTTGCGATTTTTACATTACTTCCTTAATTATAAATATGACATGGGTCCTTCATTGTATTGTATGTTAAAACCATACGTGCATTAATTTTCGTATTTTAGAAATAAGTTATATATTTTCTATATACAAAACTAAAATGTTTATATTATTTATTTTCATATACTGCACCTGTAAATCAATATTTAATTTACATTAATATTATTTATAGTTTATTATTTGATTTTTAATTTTTAACAATTTCCAGGATCTAGTCAAAACTTTAACTTTTTTATTTTTGCAGATACTATTGGTTTCAAATAACAGGCTAGCCTCACTACCTGACGAAATGTGCCGCATGTACCAGCTGACAGAACTTGATGCTTCATGCAACCAACTGACACACCTTCCCCCACGGATGAGTGAACTAAATCAACTGCAATCTTTGGTGCTAAGGGCGAATTTGCTACTGTGCGTTCCCATGGAATTGACCTTTCTGCCGCTCGTCAGGCTGGACCTACGAGGCAACAGAATCGGTACTTTACCCGTTGAAATGAGGGAGATGCACACTTTAATTGATTTGTTAGTTGACGATAATCCACTCACCAGTCCTCCTGCAAGTGTAAGTAAAATAGTATTATAGTTTTCGCGTAATAGTAATTACATTTTATTGATTAACTGAAGTAAAACACGTAACGGAAGGCTAAAACAATCATACGGATAAAATCTGTAATGTGTTAACCTCTTTACAAAAAACAATTATTTACAAAAGATAAAAAATATTCAGTTTTAGAAGAAATTAGTGAAGTTTCAAAAATGACAATAATTAAACAAATGGTGATGAGGCCATCATAGTACTTTCCCTATATTTTTCTCGAAAACTATGAGGTTACGCAAAAGGGCTATTCTTAATATTTTTTTAATATAACTTTTTTTTTAATATGACTACAATATAAAATGATTTCAATTTTAATAATCCTGTAAATATTGTATTTATATATTTTTAAAAATTGTTATCTATGTTATAAAATTGGAGGGTGGAATACTGGCCACCCACCCACCCAACATAAACATTTGAACTAAAAGCTAAGATTTAATTTATTTTCGGGCCACCCCAACAGTAATACAGTTGTAGTTTTCTGGAATCTAAAACAGTGTCAGTGGTTGAAGTAAAATTATATATATATTGGGTGGGTGGGTGGCCTCTATCCTACCTTCCAATTCATGCATCATAGCAAAAGTTTTTTTTTAAATTTGTAGATACCTTCAAAACTTTACAGACGTATAAATTTTCAACAATCAAGTTTCGACGATTTCTTAATTTCTAATTACTTTGGAGTAATTAATTTCGGAAATAACCTAAATAAACTCTGGTTTATGGTGTAGTGATTGGAGGGTGTGATAGAGGCCACCCACCCACCCTACATATACATTTGAACATCAACTAAAACTCTGAATTAATTTTTGGGCCAAACCAACATTGATACTTAAACCAATTCTCGTTTATGGTGTCGTGATTAGAGGGTGGGATAGTGGCCACCCACCCACCCTACATATATAATGAAATTTTAATCACTGACACTGTTTTAGTTTCCAGCATTACAAGACAAAACATTGTTGATGATGTTGACAAACTTAAGCAGTGTTTAAGATTATTTATAAAGTTATATATAAGGTGGGTGGTGACTATCCCACCCTGCAATTACATTATATAAATTACTGTTTTAATTTATTAATAACATCAATTAAATGAATGTTTTATAATTTTTTGAAAGTTGAAACACTGTCAGTAATTGCTGTTTAATTGTATATGCAGGTTGGGTGGGTGGCCACTATCCCACCGTCCAATTTTCTTTAAGTTCACTCGAATCTAATCTTATAATCGTGTGAATATTGTTTCTAATTACTTTGAAAAATTTTAAACTATGTTATAAAGTTGGAGGATGTGACATACATATATATTTAAACTTCAACTGAAAACTCTGATTTATATTTTTTTTGTCACACCAACAATAATACTGTTGTAGTTTTCTGAAATTTCAAACAGTGTCTGTGGTTGAAGTAAAATTATAAATGTAAGGTGGGTGGCCACTATCGTACCCTCCAATTTTCTTCAAGTTCACCCTAATCAACAATTATAAATTTGACTAAAATATAAAATAATTCCAACCTTAATAATCCCGCAAATATTGTTTTTACTTATTTATAAAACTTGTTTTCTATGTTATAAAAATTGGAGGGTGTAATAATGGCCACCCATCCACCCTACATATACATTTGAACCTCAACTAGAAACTCTGATTTAATTTTTTGGTCACACCAACATTTATACTCGTCAATTTTCAGGAAACTAAATCAGTGTCAGTGGTTAAAGTAAAACTGTATATGTAGGGTGGGTCAGTGGCCACTATCCCACTCTCCAGTTCTTTTAAATTTCTTCCCAATTAAAAATTTTAAATTTAATTACAATATAAAATTATTATAATAAATATTGTATTAAGCGATTAAAAACAGAAATTTTATGTTATAAAATTGGAGGGTCTGATAGTGGACACCCACCCATCCTACATATTTATTTAAAACTGCAACATGAAACTCTGATTTAATTTTTATTTTGGTCAGACTAATAGTAATACAGTTGTAGTTTTCAAGAAACTAAAACCGTGACACTGGTTGAAATTTCATTGTATATGTAGGGTGGGTGGGTGGCCTCTATCCCACCCTCCAATCCATGCAAGATTGCAAAGGTTTTTTCTAAATTTATCATTACGTTCAAAGCTATGCAGACGTGTAAATTTTCAACATTCAAATTTCGAGGATTATTGTTTCTTAATTTCTAATTACATTGAAGTAATTAATTTCGGAAATTAACTTAACGGAACTTAAAGAAACTCTGGTTTATGGTGTGGGATAGTGGCCACCCACCCACCCTACATATACAATGAAACTACAATTACTGACAGTGTTTTAGTTTCCAGCATTATAAGAAAAAAATATGTTATTGGTGTAATAAACTTAAGCTGTGTTTAAAATTATTTGTAAAGTTATATGTAGGATGGGTGGCGACCATGCGACCCTGCAATTACATTGTCTAAATTACTGTTTTAATTTATTAATGACTATAGAATAAACGGTGAAAATTTGTAGAAATATTAAGCAAAAGTGCTGGAAAATACTTGGAAATCTTTAACAATTTGTAAGAGAAGAAGATATCCGAAAATTCACTAGAAATCTAATTGAAAATTTGAAATGAAATTGCTTAAAAATCGCAATAAATTAAAACAGAATTTTTGGGAAAATCAAGAAATCTCTAGAAAGTTTTTACAATTTGGAAGAGAAGATAAATTTCTGGAAAACAAAAAATTAAAAAATTCTGTTTGTAGACACTTCTAGGAAATAGGGATTAAATTTGCGAGAAATATTGAAAAAGAGATAAAAAAATGGCTTTAAGATGCTAAATAAATTCTAAGAGACAGTTTTCGAAATTTGGAGGAGAAATTCTAAAAATCCAGAATAAACATTGTTAGAAAAAATTGTTCTAAAAAATTCTATGAATCCAGGAATAATTGTTGAAGAATTCTAGAAACCCAGAAAAAAACTTGTAAGAGAAGTTGCTAGAAAATTCTTAGCAAAAAGGATATAACTCTAGGAATTTGTAGAAATATTGAAAATAATTGCTGGAAAATTCTAACAATGTGGAAGAGGACAGACATTAAAAGAAAATTTTTGAAAAATTCCTATTCCTAACAATTTCATTTTTAGAAAAATCAAGAAAATTTTATAAATTTTTAGAAATATTGAAAAAAATGCTAGGAATTTCTAGAAATCTTACCAAAAATTCTAAAAATTTTAAAGTTTGGAATAACAATTGCTTTAAAATGCTAAACAAAATTAGAGACAAAAAATGCTACAAACCCAGAAAAAAAAGCGTCCTTAAAATAATAATCTTGCAATTTTTAATTTTTAATTCTGAAGAATACTATAAGTAAGGAAGAAAATTTAATGAAAATTCTAAAAATCTACAAAAAAAATGCTGAGAAATTCTTAACCAAATAAAGAGAAATTTCTGGAAATGTCTTCGCAATTTACTTAACATTTGTAAAAAATTTGAAACAAATTGCTGAAAAATGTTTAAAATCTAGTAGAATTTTTCATAGAAAACCGAAATTCGAAAGAAGAATTGCTACAAATTGTTATAAGAAATTTTAGAAATAGCTGAAAACATTGTTGAAAAATTTAAAACGAACGATATAAATATTCAAAACTTGTTAGATTAATATTTTTTTAAATTCTAGAAACTTTTAAAAAAAAATTGCTTGAAATATGGAAGAAAGTTTTTGAAAATACATTTGTTTGATTTGATTGTTTTTTAAGCAGCGAAATTATCAACGATTAGTATTTAAAGTTATCATGTATATGCAGGGTGGGTGGGTGGCCTCTATCCCACCCTCCAATCAGTAAAACATAAGCGAGGGTTTTAATTAAAAGTTGTAAAATGTAAAGATACATAAGAAATGGTAGTGCTTTCCTTACATTTTCTCGAAAACTATGAGATTCATATTTTTAATTTTTAAACTTTTTTGCAAGTTAAGGACTTTAATAAAATATTTTAATAAAACTTGTTCAGTTTTTTCATTCCCTTTAAATTTTATTTAAAAAGTTATGTAATATTTTTCAAATTTAAAAACATATCGAGAAAAACAAGTAAACACTTCGAGTAAACATCAACTTTTGGTTCATTAAAAGCTTTTCAGTTCCAGGTTTTAACAAAAAAAATCTTATGTTTAAAGTTTCACCTCAAAAGGATCATTCGTTTTTGAGATACAGCACCCACAGACATTCTTAATCACGAAAACAATACTTTCCCTATATATTCAAATAGTGGTCTGGCCATCATAGTACTTTCCCTATATTTTACTCAAGAACTATGAGGTTTGCGCAAAAAATTTACTCTTAATAATTTGTTTAATTTTGAATTCTCTACATTTATTTGTTAAATAAATTACATGTTACTCCAATAGTTTATTAGCAATTGGCAAAAAATGTCAAATTTTTAAATTTTTTATTTTTTTTTCGAAAGTTACGAATTTTATGAAAAAAATGTTTTAATAAAACTTTTTCACTTTCTCATTCCCTTTAACTTTTGTTTGAAAAGTTTTGTAAAATTTTTTATATTAGAAAAAATATCGGAAAAAAACAAAAAACGGCCTATAGTAAACATCCACTTCCAGTTTTTAAATGTTCACCAAAAGCTTTTCAGTTCCAGTTTTTAACGATAAAACCTTAAGTTTAAAGTTTCATCTCAATCGGATCATTAGTTTTTGAGATACAGCGCCCACAGACATTTTCACGCACGAAAACAATACTTCCCCTATACACGTTGTCCCCTGAAATTTTGAATACGGGCATTTAAATGCGTTACTTGTTACTTAGTTACCACGCTCGTGACGTATTTTAATGGACTGACCAACGGGAAAAAATCATTAATTTCTAATTTGTAATTAAATAGGGAACTAAAATGAAACATATTTACACAATTCTGACGTAACGATTAACAAATAGCTACAATGTTCATCTTATTCAATGTTCGAAAACATTTTTTATTGAGCCAAACAATATCCCAGACGATCATAAAATTCCTGTTAACATTTTGAAGCTATGTAAGTCAAATTGACAGGCATATTGCAGCAACAACCATGGCAACCAATACACATTACATTACCCATATTCAAAATTTCAGGGGACAACGTGTATATACTATATAGGGAAAGTAATAACGATTCCGGTGATAGAGACGTGGGTCGAGATGGGACTAGCCGACCACGCTGGTCACCACTGTTGAATGCTAATGACTGAAAATTATATAATTGTTGAAAGAGGCTTTTACCTGGAAACGCCGTCATTAAGTGTCCCTGTGGTGAAAAAACTACTGATTACCCTTAGCCATAAAAGGCTTTTTGTCAGGTATACGGTAGAGGATAATCCAGATATTATATCATTTCAAATTTTCAAATAAATAGGGAATTTATGCTAATTTTACTGATTTTGTATAGTGCAAGTAACTCAAAAAATTCATTTTTTATTCAACCCGCAAAATCAGGCGGCAGTTTCAACATAGTATTAACCGGTTTGACTCTATAAATTGAGTATATACCAATATTTTTTTGAGTTGTGGCTTGGGAATGGTGAATGAAGTGAGTAGGCAACAAGACAATGACCCAGATCGGACAAATTGTTCTGAGAGATCGTTGCTGAAAATGGTAGCCTTTCGACGACAATAATAAATAAAATAATAAAGATAAATGGAAATTACTATAGAAGACAAATTGGAAGATTTTATTTAAATTTTAATACATAATTAATTTACGAATTTTTAATTGTTTAGATTTTGTTAATTATTTCTAATACATAAGATTATTTAGATAAGTATTAATTGATTCCGCAAGGATCAATTCTTGGTCCGTTATTGTATACAATCAAAAAACACGTTAGAGTAATAGATTTCATATAATAATATAAATAAATATATATCTTGATTAGGGATACACTACTTGAAGTAACCGAGAGCGAAAATACGACATTGTTAGTATTTTCGCTCTCGAACTGAGATCTTCATATATCATCCTTTAATATGATAGAAGTAATTGTATTCTTATTATTATTGTTATTATAAATACCATAATATTTTCCGAGATTTTGTTAATTTGGACTTTTTTAATTATAGCTTTGTAAAAGGGGAAGAGTACACATTTTTAAATACCTGGAAAACGAGGCGATAAAATTAGGTCATAAAATTGGCATCAGCGGCACAAGTACTTTAGGCAGAAGGCCGACAAGAAGGTCCGTAGGAACGCCCGGTACAACCACTCCTGTCCCTCCTTCCCATATACCAGAAAGACTGAAACACAAGCGACAAAATGTGGACAGCGGTTATAGTACCGGAAGCGACGATAAGAGATGGTCACAAGAGATAACTGGTGATTATACATTTTATATTTGCATAGTTCATAATCCGCCTTTTCTTTCATTCGACTCAACTTATGATGATATAAACTATTTTAGGTGAAATTGATAAGCACTGGTCGTCTAGCCCGATTTCGAGTAGAGCATCAGAAACAAACGGATTAAATTCAACGAATTCGACCCCATCCACGATTTCACCTGGACCAGATAACTCTTTTGATGATGACGTATTGAAGGATCGTTTTTCGGTCGATGTATGTGATAAGAAAGAATCTTCAAGTAGGGAAGCAATCAACAGGTGAGCTTTTATTTTGTAGCCGACACTAAATTGTAATGTTATATCCATACTCCTTTTACATATTAAAAAAAATCAAACAATAAAAGCAAGGAAATACATAATTCTTTAGAAATTATGTTTTTTATTGTCCGGTAAATAATAATTAAATCCAGTAAGTAATTCAGAATACTAAACCAGTATGTGTCATATACCATAGTTATCAAATATAAAAATATAATAAGTATACCAATATTCATTTTCATAATAAAATGTATTAAATTTATTTATTTAAATTGTTATTCAATCTTATAATAGGATCTTCTTGACTTCAAGTCAGTTAAATGAATAATTATAAATTTAGAGAAGTAAAGCTCATGTAGAATTCCATATATTTATTCAGATAGATGTTTCGATTCTTACAAATCACTATGAAAATTTGCAAAAAAATGACCTAAAAAAGTAGTAATTTTATTTTATTAAATTATTATGTTATATATATATATAAATAAAATAGATTATGTGGTATATATATAAAGTTTATTTGTGTTTTCAAATTCATAAAAATGTATCACGAAGTTAAAACCTCCACAATCAGTTATATAACAATTTTATTGTTCATGTTTATTGCCTATTTTTATTTTAACAATGTCTATTAACGAGTTAAAATAATATTTTGTTATGCATAAACATAATTTCCAACTTTTTCAATTAGTGTTTAAGCTCATACACCCCTTTTTGTATTGTCCAATATGACAGATAGAAATTTCTTATTATATTGACAGCTGTGTAGTATATGTATAAAATATCAAAATTTAGTACTGTGGCCAATATCAACATTCTAAATATATTCTCTTTAATAGATGTCCCAGTAATAAAACAGATCTATTTATGATTTTCAAAAACTCAAAACGTTTT
Organism: Ontholestes murinus; assembly: GCA_963969525.1. NCBI lineage: Eukaryota > Metazoa > Arthropoda > Insecta > Coleoptera > Staphylinidae > Ontholestes > Ontholestes murinus. The sequence goes on from OZ018391.1 coordinate 28,827,289, forward strand.
TCTCTGATTTAACTACTTTTATTTCTATCAAAACTCACAATTATGATCAATGTTTGTTTTTGAGTTTCATGAAGAGAGTAATCAAATATAATATAAATAACACTGTTATATCCTTTCTTCACACTTTATTTTCTAATGCTCAGATATATAATTCGAGTGCTAGGCTCTCAATATCTCTATATATCAATATATAATATCTAAGCATTAGAAAATAAGGTGTGAATACACAGTGTTATTTATATTCACAATTATAAGCTCTATAAAAAAAAGGATTTCTTATATGAAATAATTACAGCCACTAATTAATAGAATATTTCTCTCTTAATTTTTTTTGACCACCTACCATATAATTAAACAACAACATTTTTAGGCATCTATCGGACTTTACCATGACATTATTTATAAACATCGTATTTGTAATATTTGTGTTCACACAATTTTTATACAAACTGGTCAAAAAACCGTAAATATACACGTTTTTTTTTTTAAAGTTCTATTTCTATAATATCACCTTTTTCTTCTCTAACTATGTTTGTCTGTTGTAAATCTAACAAAGCCTGGTGTGTTACAGTGTACGATTAAATCCTTGTATTGACAATAGTCTAACAAATGCCAACACTGTTGAGGAAAAGATTCGACCACTTCAACAAATTCAGACATACAGGTTAGTTGCTGATTTTGAATTGTGTAGTTATACAGTGTTTTCGACTAAATTCTCAATTAGAATAACCTTTGGATAAGAAATTTTTAAAAATTAAACAACTGATTGGCCTTTAATAGTGTAATTTTTTTTTCATATCCAAAGAGAATTTTTATAATAAATTTACTTACACATTGTATAACATATCTGTTTCCAATAATTCACTTCACTTTTAATGAAATGTTGTGTGTGACATTATGTTTAATTGAAATATATTATATAATCTTTAATTCTTTTAGGGAGTATAAAGAAGCTTTAAAGCAACAAAGGGCTCAGGACGTCGGTGCTATTTATAGAATAAAGGACAATGATGACCAAACTTACAAAACAGAACCTAATACTCCTACTCATCAAGCAACGAGAACAACATTGGCCACATCAAAGTCTGATCCTACACCACTAAATTCGGCACTCAGTAGTCCTAAACATGTATTCGATGATACAAGTCCAAAAAAACCTATACAGAAAGTTACACCTTCTAGAAATTGTGGGCCATTTTCACCAAGTCATACTAGTATGAATGGTAACAGTTTAGACAATGGGAAGAAATATATTCAGGACTATATTAAACCAAATTCGCCAATTAAAGTTAACTCAGGTGAGTAAAGTCTCTTTACATTCAAGTAAAATTGCATATTTGCATACTAAAATATGAAATAAAAAATGTAATATAATTTATTTTGTGGTTATTAATAATTATATCAATATTGTAATAGTCAGATTATATATTGAGATTATACGAATGGTATACACTTCAAGTTATTCTTTCAAAAAGAGATTTTTTTAACTGTTATTATTATGTTATTAAATTTATTAGTTAATAATATTTTTAGGCATATTATCCCATGACAATGTTCCTGTGACAAATGGTGTAACAAATGGTAAACCTGGAAGCCCCAGAGTGCAAATAAATGGTTCTAACAAATCAAATGGTATTAAAACGACAAACAGATCAATCAGCTGGAATAAGGAAATGCCCCCAGATAAAATGTCATTTACAATGAGGAGAGAAATTGATAAGGCTCGTGAAGAAACAGATTTAATAAACCAACTACGTAATGTAAGTATTCGGAACTAACAAATTGTCCCTCATTACAGCACATGCTTACTTTCAGATTATAGAAACAAGATTGAAGATGTCGCTTCCTCAAGATCTAGCTCCAGCTCTAACTGATGGTGTGGTGCTGTGTCATCTTGCTAATCACATTAAGCCAAGATCTGTAGCAAGTATACATGTTCCATCTCCAGCTGTTGTGAGTATATTCATACATGGTGTTTATATTTTTCGTGTTAATTGGTTTCATTATTGCAGCCAAAATTGACAATGGCCAGGTGCAGACGAAATGTGGACAATTTCATAGAGGCATGTCGCAAAATTGGTGTAGATGAGGTGAGTTGTATTTTGTTAACTAATATTACTATTTTATAATTGTTTTGCATATGGAGTGAGACTGTGGTTGGTTGGTTGCAGGAGCACCTGTGCAGTAGTGTAGATGTGACTGAGGCCCTAGAAGGAAGGGGGCTCCCAAGACTACTGGACACACTTGATGCTCTCTGTGAACGGGAATTTGAAGCGTCTAGTAATAATGCTGCTAGAACCGTCAATGACACCACAGTCTCACTCATATTGCTTGCCATACTTCTAACAGTACTGATCATACTGTATCAGTTTCCTGAAATAGATTATTAAGACTGCACAAATAGGTCATATACAAGTAATTTTAACAGATGATACAAAAAAAGAATTAATTGCTTGTTCTCGAATATTTTCATACTTCATATGTGAAATTAAATCAATGTTTTCATCAAGTAAGAAAACATTGAATTGTCTTTCAACTGTAAAATAAGTAAAAGCAATATTTCATCGTCTTTTTTCTACCATGACTTAAAATTCTTTCTGTCCACATATTGAGTAATACTTACTAGTATATGGCCTTGTGTTGTGTATTTTAAATATATTCGGCACAAAATATTAAATACATCAATGGTGATGGAGCAGATGAAACTTTATTTTCCATTAATTAACTTATCTATATTTGCAAAACACACATGAGCAAAACTAACTGATTATGATCTCAATTTAGTTAGTATTTAGAGTTAAATTTTATTTACATGAATTATGTTACTATTCTTATCGTTATTAAATGGAAGTTTGTTTCTCCACAGATAAGTTATTTCCAGAAATGTATATAAATAAATTGTTTCTTAGTTTCCTGCTCACATCATCACTGCATCAATTCTTAATTTATTTTCTTATTTTACAAGAGCCGAATATAGCCAAAGTATTGTACCAAATAAAACTGTATTAACTTCTGTGTTCCAACCACATTCCTAAACTCCTATATTGCTTATTTTGATACAAGATTTACATTTGTATAATTTACATCATCCATTTTAACAAGTGTCTATAAACATGTGATTCTATGAATATGAAAAGAATTAATAGTGCCTAAAAAAATTTACCCAGGTAATTGGAATTATGGAAACAATCAAAACATTCTTGTATCACTATTATTAATGGTATTATAAATACTAAGTATTTATTGATTTGTTAAAGAAAAAATTGATCGGTTGTGATCGTTGCCATTATTTTTTTTGTATAATTTTAGAGATTGTATAATTATTGCAATTGCATTTATATTTAGTTTAGGTATTGTTTATAAAAATAGGTTTATTTATTAATTTTGCTTATTGTGAGAAGCATACAGCTGATAAATCCAAGGCAGCTATTTTTATAAGCTTATAATATATTTATTGGATTATATGCAAAAATATATAAGATATTATATATGTACATATGTGTTTATGTATACATTTTAGGGATAGGTAATAAATAAACTTTAATGTATGACAAAATACTACTCTTACTATAATGGAACTTTATATTAATTACAATAATAATCTATATTTGATTTATACTAATTTTTCTTTGAATAGTACTCTAAAAATGGACTTTAACATCATAGATTTGGGAATATGTAATAAGAGAATTGATTATGGAGTTTTAAAATTTATTTTACCTATCTCTTTACTAGAATTCACAATTAATTTGAAGCTGATAAATTGCTTAGTTAAGTAAACACTGGTCTAACTTATCCACCACCCATAACATTTAATATATTAAAGTTTATTCATTATTTGTTCTTTTGAGTACATACATATACACATTTAAAGATGTATTCATACATTTGTAGCTATTACAGTATTAGTATTATTTCATCAAATAATGGTTATCTGGTTCATTTCCTGCATTATAATTCGCACTATTTAAAAATGCAGAACTAAAAAATAATTTTACTGTTGTATTAATCAGTATTTATGTAGTGCTGAGAGTAGAAAATTTACATATCGGAAATGACCCAGATGTTTGTTGCAGCGAGCAGTTATACAATAAATATTTATTTCAATATTTCTTGTATAAATATGTCTAGTCACTAATTTGTTTTATTTATATTTGTCCAGTATTAATTTGTACCTATATTTGTTTCTTGTTTTATTTTTATTATTTCTGTTTGTAATTAAACAACTAATAAGCTTATTATAATTATACATTATAAAGAAAAAGCCAAATTTTTAGTTTCGTTCACACTTTAATACAATATCTTCCATTGAGGCTGATGAAAAGGTACTAGTGCGAGTTATTTTATAAATCTGTTTTTTAAAATGAATATCTTTTCTAATATTATAGTAAGCTTTACAATAGTATTATATATTCGAAGAAGGTTATTGCCTGCTTGATTCATTTAAATATTATGCAAATATTTATTTTATTTATTTATTTACAATGTGCAAATAAACATCTAAAGGTAGGCAATAACGAAATTCGATTCGAGCTGGAAAATATATTTTAAGTAATCTGTTGAAGAATTTTGTTGTTTATTTTTTACTCATCATTTGCACCAAAACTTTACAGTATTTACTCTTTTCATTTGTTACTTAGATTTATATTTGTACTTTTTTACAAGTTAAAGTTTGTTGAATATTTATTGTATTCGTATTACTTATAGTACTTAAAAAGCTTTATGTAATAAATATGTTCAAAAACTATTTCGTGGATTATTATATAATTTTTCATAGGTTATGCAAATTAAACTATCCAAGAAGGGTAAACAATCAATACAAATCATTAGGAAGTGTTTTCAAGAAATAATTTTCTGCAATTTTGAAACGATCTGATTTCATAATGTATATAAACTTGTAATATTAATTTTTTCTTGTAGATAATTTTTATTTAAGTACATCACAATTGTTAAGCTATAAAACAATAAAACTTATCATTAATGATATAAGTTTGTTTTTAATATTATTATTTTTTTTAGAATTTAGTGTGCTGTTCATCAGATGTATTGGAAGGTAGAGGTTTAGTCCAAGTCGCTATTACAGTAACAGAATTACTTCGGTTCCACTCACCTAGGTCACCATTACACAGTTCTTCATCGTTAACGTAATGAGGTATTGCCCTATTAAATAATCTATTGCATAATAAAAGTTATAACGAATATTTTTTATTTCAGATATTGACGCTATTCATTTACACAATACAATTGAAGATCTCAAGAACGACTACAATAAGTGATTTTATTTAGAATAGGAATTATTTTGCAATTTAGATGTAAATACATAAACCATTATGTATATTTTATATTCAAAGTTGCAAATTATTTAAAAGACTATCTGGTAATGTATTTTTTTTTAATTGGTCATACTATGATGGCTATAAGCTCAAACAAACTGTCTATAATTGGCCTAATTTTTATAGCACATATCAATATGGTTTATTGTAAAGGTGTAGTAGCGACAATAATGGATCTCCATTTTTTTTTAATTAAATGAATTATATTGAACTGAAACATATGTAAACAGTGCCAAAGGCGTAAAATTATATGTGGTTATTTAAAGACTCGGGCTATACAAATGTAGTTTTAAGTATTCTTCAGCGTAAATAATGTTGTGATTTTAGTTTGCTCTCTAGGTTTCTTTCATTCAGTTGATTTTCATTTTCCCTTAAGTTTCAAGTAATTCGATTTATAGCGCCTTACAACAATTTCTATATTGGTGACTATTTCATTTAAATACCATGGTATTTTTATCTGTGACGATTAGTTTGTAAAATTCTACAGATAGGTCTGTAAATATTTAAACTTTATATGTGAATAGGTTAGATTTACTCTATATTTTAAATATGAATAGTAAATAAGCAACTGTGTACAAATAATGAATCCATTGCACTGTAGAATTTGTTGTGTTAAAATGAATATTAAACAGGTGAATTTTTTTGTTAACAAATATTTTTCTAATAATAGTACACAGTTGGATAAAAGTTTTGTCTAGTCAAATCTACACATGTAAAATGTAAACTTTTGTATAATATACAAAATATTAAATCTGTGATGATGTTTTATATAACCTTATTTAATATTTATATGTTTTTAAAACTTTATTTCAGGTTATAAGCATTATAAAATATGGTTTTTGATTTATTTAACTTAAGCTGTTAAATATTCTAAAGAAATCAGTTAAGATAGGTGAAAATGTAATAATAAACATTAGGTAAAGATTGATTTTAATTATTGAAGTATGTTTCTATATATTAAATTAAGAAATCTAAGGTGTTTTCCAGAACAGGTTAATTTTAATATGGAAAAATAATTTTTAAAATCGACATTAAATTGGTAATGGAATAAGTAAAAGCCTTTTGAAGAACAATATAAAAAAGCAATAATTTATATTGCAGCTAACTTGTTAAAATATAACGGGTGTCCAACAATTATTGCAGTCCCGGGTGGCGTTGGAATCAAAAACGTAGGTCAATTCTTTCATGTTAATTGTCAAACTTAACCTAAATGTGCATTAAAAATGTCAGTTTATTTATTTGCACATGTAAGAATCGACCTACGTTTTTTATTCCAACGCCACCCGGGACTGCAATAATTGTTGGACACCCGTTATTATAGTATCACATACAAAATCACTGCTGTGAGCATAGTAATTCAACAATCTGATATTATTTATTTATATACAGTGGTATAAAAATTAAAGTTAATAATTGATTAATTGATGCTCTAAGGTGTTGAAAAGGTAATATTGAGATGACGATTGCCAGATTTCAAATTTGGTTTATTTAAAACACTAAATATGTTTCACCACAGTGGCTTTTCAGGTGCAGTAATTTAGATAAACCAAATTTAAAAAAAGACAACTGTCATTTTATAGTTAATAGTGTTTTATCCAATAATCAGGCATGATAACAATATGAAAGTCTCCAACATACATTTTACTTCCTGAGTAAAATAGCATTTTACATCCCATAACTATAAAATTCCTGTATATAAAAATATTACAATATAAGGAAAATATAGTACACAATTGAACCTTTACTTTTAGTTTGGGAAACAAAATTATTTATTACTCTTTCTCTACATAAATATATGTAATGTGTTGATTTAATAACTAAAACTTAAATTCTATAAAATAACTGTTATTCGTTAAAAAAACATCAAAATAAATAAATACATCCATACTAAAAACTTCCATTTACGTAATTAAATTCTGCATAACATTGAACATATCGGATATTGCATCTGCTCTAGCCATTTCCAAAACTCTATTTTGACCAATAGAAGTCAATGGGCAATCAGTATTGACAATTAAAGCTACAGTACAAACAGTATCTAATTCGTCAGTAAGGTCTTCAAATTTATAACTTAAATCCAATTTCTTTAATAAAGTCTGTAACTTTTCTTCATTGAAAATAGGTTGTAAATCCTAAAACAAAAGTCAGACAATTGTTATATATTCAAAAACATATAACTTAAGTTTTACCTTATTATTATGTAATGTCTATCTTTTTAAATTTAATTGAAAAATACACTTTAATATAATTAACATATCAAAAAAATTTATGTTGGAAAAGAAAAGTAAAAATAATATAAATAATGAATTAGACTTCAGGTAAGTTTTTTATGACCTACTGATTTAATATTATTATTATATTCTAGTATAGTAACAAACATAACAAATGTAACTTACTTTGGCCAAATCATCAGCACATATTTCTTTTGTTTTTAATATTTCTTTTAATACATTATTGTATGATTGAATGCTGATTCCTAGATTCCTCCCCAGTACACTAAGTTCTTGATAAGTATCTAGCACCACCTGGTCTTTATCACATAATTTTTTTTGTTCTTGACATTCATTCATTATAGCTGGAGCAATGTCTTTAATCCTTTCAAGCATTTCTCTAGCAACAAGTTGCCTGGCCATTTTCTTAGTGCTTGCAGTTGCCCTGGTTTTAATGGAATTTCCAATATGGCATTCGTAAGTAAATTCCCTTGCATGGGGTGGTCCCACAGCAGATATTTCTACAAAATTTGGTGAGGGCAAGGTGTAGTGGAAACAAATGTCGACTAGTTCTCCTTTATAATTAATAACTTTCTTTAATTCAGCACCATCAAAATCATCTTCATCTGTGTTAATGTTACGAGGTAGTGCAACGTCAGGCTCACAGATACCTTTTTGTTTTAGTATTGCCAAAGCATTCCTAGCTGCTTCCTGTTTTGCTTCTTTTTTCGACCGACCCTTTGCTGAAAACACAATATTGATTTATTATGTCGCATAAAGTAAAAAAATATAATAGAATTACATTAATAAGGTTATTTAATATTAATAACTTGTGGAAGAAAACATTTGAAATTAAATGTATGTATTGATCAATATTATATTATTTGTTTCATTACCTGTTGTGTCAACGCCCAGTACTTCGACTCTACACAAAAATTCATTTTCGTGTCCTCCTTCAATTAAAGAGAGCGGTGTAAATACTGGTGGTGATCTTGTTAGTTTAATTGAGAGTTCTTGCAGAATCATCGCTGGTGTTTTGTTACTCATGTTTCTTCACATTACTAAAATATTGTAATGTAATTACATTATACTAAATGTATGTACATTTATACATAAATTTATTCTTAGTCTATTCCATATTATTATTCATTTTGGTAACTTTTTGTAAATCAAATTTCTTCGCCTGAAGAAGACAGTGTGTCAAAACAACTGTAGCGAGCAGCACAAAAATATTTTGAAAGTGCTATTGTATTTGAGTTACCAATGTGAATAAGAATATACGTACTTTCAACAACTATCACTCTCAACTATTTATTCATTCCATATTAATCTATACTTACATAAAGTGCGCATTTATAAATAATGGTTACGTTTATCTTTCTAACCGCAAATGTTAGAAACGTACACAAATCAATTTTGCAATATTACGCAAAATTGGCTAAATGCAGTTACCATGGAATAGTGGTTTTACATCGTGCTGATAGTGCATCTGTTTAAAATGCTCGTTTTTTTAAGCTTAGTTGATATACCTTTTTCAGTTAAATTAATAGATTATCCAAAAGTAGACAGTCAAGTGTAAAAAATTTTGAAACCATCATCCAGAGGGCGTATCGTCGGTTAAATCTATTTTTAAAGTTGGCACCTCTTTAATGTCTAAAAGCCGCTACATTACGCTTTTTAATATTAGTGCTTGAATTTTGCAACAATAAAATGTTACTTATAATTGGTTGTTACCAAAACAACGACATGTGCGATTTTTATGTTTTCCGAAACCAAAATTGAATCGCCGATGATGTCGGCGATTAAAATATTGCCAATTATAGATTTTCAAGTTTCATTTTTTATGAAATTAACAACCGCTCCATTGGTTCTTACGGCTATCCTAACAGCCCTTAATACAAAATAACTAATACAAGATGCTATATATTACTTGAATACGAATGAATTTGGTAAATCATTTATGTTTTAATTTCGCAAGATTTCATACCTGAATTTTATGGTTCGACCTCTACAATCTGCGTACTGGGTAGTATTCAGTTAGACCAAAAGTTACAATAAGTTGGCCATAGAACAAATAGTAAAGCTTGGACTAGGAGAACAATTGTTCGCCTATGGTTGTCACCAAAATAATTTATCTATGGTTCGGAGACAGCTGTATATTTGTGCAGTTCATTTTATGTTTTACCGGTTTGTTTAAAAGCTCGTGTACATTACTACGTTTTTAAATATGGTGTTTTATTTTGAAAGCACGGTGGTTTCCCCACCGGTCCTTCTATTTATGGGCATCGATAAATATGAAAGTAACATAACCACAAAATTATCTTTATTGTTTTTTGTAAACAGTTTTCGGTTGTAGATGAAGATTTAATCAAGTGGGGTTGGCCTGAAGATGTGTGGTTTCACGTGGACAAAGTTTCTTCGGCTCACGTTTACTTGAGACTTAGACAAGTAAGTTAATAAATAATGTGCTATTCAATTTGTTTATAAACGAGAAGGCAACAGTATTTCTTCTTCATAAATATTTTGTCAAAATTGCTGTTCTGGCCGATTGAATTTAGATTTTTAGGTATAAATAAGGTATATTTCAGGTACATTTCGTACTAATGTTTAAAACCATAATTTACTAAATTCACCAAACTTTACTTTTGGCTGTTTATAATTGAGTGACAATGTGTAATTATTGTATACATTTAAATATTATCATCATAAGTAAACAATTAATCTATTAACAGGGCCAAACAATTGATGACATTCCTTCAGCAGTTTTAGAAGATGCTGCACAATTAGTAAAAGCAAACAGTATAAATGGTAACAAAATGAATGACATTGATATTGTTTATACTATGTGGGCTAATCTGAAGAAAACCCCAAGTATGGAGGTAGGACAAATTGGATTCCATAAAGAGAAAGAAGTTCGTAAAATCAAAGTCGCTAAAAGAATTAATGAAACAGTAAATAGGTTAAACAAGACGAAAAGAGAAGAACATCCAGGTTATTTCTGTAATATTCTATGGCACCGCAAATATTAACATTAGGTTTATTTTAGATTTTAGAGCAGAGCGTGAGAAGAGGGATAGATTAGAAAGAGAAGATAAAAAGAAGCTTTTGAGAGAAAAGCAGGAAAAAGAAAAGGAAGAGGAGAGAAGGAGGCAAGAGGAAGCAGAACTGCGTAGTTATTCAACTCTTATGAACAGCGATAATATGAGTAAATATGATGATGGAAATGATTCTGATGATTTTATGTGATTTGTTACCCATTATTTTATTTTATATAAATATAAGTTGTTTCATATTGAGGTCTTTATTTCCTATGCTATAATAAGAATATGTTTACAGCTTTTAAGGCATCAATTACCCATGTTGGATAGTCTTTGTTAGGGTATATATCAAGGAAATATTTTTGTACAAATTCTGGAAATTTGCCTGCAGTAATGGTGTCTCTTATGCTCTTCATTAACCTCAGCTGGAATGCTACATTGTGTACACTAAGTAAGTGACAAGCGACTGGATGAACTGTTACTATTCCATGTAAATATGCACGTGTGTATGTTTTACATGTAGAACAAGTGCAATCTTTGTCAATTGGGTCGAAGTCCTTTTTATAAATTTTGGATTTTAAATTCATTTGCCCAGTCATTGTCAATGCACAGCCAAATCTCTAAAATCCTCATATTAGTTTTAAATACTAGAAGATTAAATTGATAATTACAGCTGTCCTTGTGGGGAAAACACAATCAAACATGTCAACACCCAATGCACAGCAGACAACTAGATCCATGGCAAATCCGACTCCCATTAAGTATCTTGGTTTGTTTTTGGGTAAAATGTTTGTTGATAAATGTACCATTTTCCAGAACTCATCTTTGCTTTCACCACCACTGTAATATAAAATGTTTAATGCATTATTTAAATATGATAACATAAAATAAACTTTGCATAGAAGTTTAATTTTATAGACAAAATAGTACAGAAGGGTGTTACGTTTTTATTAAAATTGATAAATACACTTTCTGATTTAAAATGCATCACAAAGTAATGGCCTCAAGCATTAATCACAAATGTTTATTAATCTTAAAAGAGTTTCTTGGCTTCAAATTATTTAAAAAAATATTTAATGTAAAATTAATTTGTTTTACCTTCTTACTAAATTATAAAAGAAATTTGTATTATGAAAATTTAAGTTTTCTAAAGAAAATTAAAACTAGAAATAATCAAAACATAGATAATAAAATGTATTAAAATCCTTCAGTTGGTTGTAGAAAATTAAATAATAATTTTAATTATTATCAAAACATAAATGTCGGTTATCTACACTAAAATCTAAATAAAAGTTCAAGTTTACCTTAATCCTCCAATTGCAAATCCTCTAACATCTCTTTGCATGTGATCCTTGGCACTTATTTCCCTTAAATCTGCATATAAAGTTCCTTGAACAATAGGGAAAATATTTTGAGTTTCTGATTTTCTATGTGCCTTTAAACATCTATCCAACCACCTAGTTGTCCTGTAAAGTCTGTATATCACTAGCCCTTCCAAGTAGAAATATAATGTTTTTACCATTTAATAATCAATTATTCAACATTTTTAGCACAGATCATTTAGCATAAAATATAAATTACTAAATCATTACACGATGAAATAATATGTAATTGTACTGCAGAATTCTTTTCCTTCTTCTATCAACCCTTTTGTTTAGTTTGTATAGTTATGCTAATGATTTTACTTTAAGTTTGGTTGAATGTATTAGTAATAAAAATACCTGTGTACTGAAACTTCAATACGATCCTTATCTGGATTTGTGGTTTTGACAACATCATCTAGCTGCATGATAATATCAGCCCCAATAGCATTTTGAATGTGAATGGAATGTTCAGGTGTTAACATTACCTCTGACTTTTGTTCATTTAGCGACTGAAATTTAACACCTTCTTCCGTTATTTCTGCCAACCTTAACAAGGACACCATTTGAAAGCCTCCTGAATCTGTAAGGAGTGAACCATGCCAGTTCATAAACTTATGGAGTCCACCTGCCTTTTCCAAAACTTCTGGACCCTAAAATTTAAATAGTCATATATTACGATAAATTAATTTCTCTCTTAACCCGTGATGAAACCATTTTCTATTAATTAGTTTGTTTTGTTTCACTTACTTTTATTTAGTAACCACTTGCGCTACGATTTAACTTTCGATAGTCGTGCCGCGCTCTATAATAATATAATAATAATATTATCCGGTAACATTGACGTGTGTGGCACGTCTTTATTGCACAAGTGGTTAACTAGTCGGAGTAAAATAAAAGCAAGTATTTTAATTAACAATCCACTTAGTCATATATTATTGAAAGTATCGATGTGATATATTTGAGATAAAGTGGATATATGTTACAAAATATATACTTAATATGTTTTTAAGAAGAACAATAATCACATTTGCTTAAATATATAATTTTTAATGAAGATAATGAATATTTTGACTTACAGGTTGTGTTCCTAAGTGATAAGTGTTAGCCAACATTATCTGTAGATTCAAATTTTCTAATTGATCAGGAAGTAAACCCTTTAAAGTGCCCTGGAAGTAATTGTTATTAGGAAAACAGTGTTGAGGTTACGTAAAAACTTACTTGTGTTCCGACAGGCATGAATACTGGTGTATCCACTTCGCTATGTGGTAATATCATTTTACCCACTCTTGCCTTTGATGTTGAACATTCTGAGAGTACGTTAAATATTAAAGGCGGTTTACTACCCATCTTTCTCATAGCACTAGCCAGCATGAAAATTTGAGGTTATACTCGTTTTATTTACAATTAATATTTTGTTTAAATTGTGTAGAGTTTAAAAATAAAAATGTATTTAAATTTTATACTAATTTGAAAGCAAAATCAGTGTTTTGCTAAATAAATACAAATTACAATTTAAAAGAATAGGATAATTATAGTTGTTATAGGCAAATCCTCATACACCAATGTATAGAATAAAGAACTACTCTAACAGTAGATATAATAATTTATTAATAAAATGGTAATGCCTTTTGATTCATTTATATTGAATTTACTAATTCGTCATAGGCATAAAAACAAATTCCTTTTACTGAATAAGAAGTTTTTAAGAAAGATTTTGTCAATTAAATTTTTTTTAATACAACATATTAACAGTATTAGCAGAAGAAAAATAATTGAAAATTTAAAAATTACTGAACATGAAAGAAACTTCATTTGAAAATGGATTTTTATTCAGATTATGAAAACTTCTTTTTAGAGCAACTAATGTATATATTTGTTTGCATAAACCGTGTTTAAATAGTAAGATTTTAGAACTGATCCAATTCTAATTTTTACGTTAACAATATTGAGTTTGTAAGGTAATATAAAACAAAAAGTGGTTGAATCAGGTAGACTAAAATAAAAAGAAAAAATGCCAACCATGTTCTCAAATGGTTTTGAACCGTTTTTGTATTGGAATTATTCAATTATCATAACAATTTTCAAGGCATGGTCAATACAAGGTAAACAGAATTGAAACGACTGAGTGAAAATGCACACAATGCGTGAATTAAAAACCAGGCTAAAAGGCTGAAGACTATTCAATTACCTTTGTTATTGTCAATTATAACAATAGATATTAAAAAGCTTAATTTCAAATGGTTTCATATGTTGCATTTTTTATTACCATTGCTTTGTTGAAAAATATTTATTCAAAATATTTGCAATACTAAATATGACGAGGATAGGAAGCGAATTAAGGCTTTAATTTAATTTTTTGATTTTCATTTGGTATACAGTGTCAGTTTGAAAATATACGTAAGAAGGTGTTATTAAATATTTTTATTAGAATATTTCATAAGACGTATATGTAGCTCAAGTTGCTAAAATTTATATTTTCCCAAATAAATTTTGTTTTTTTAAAGAATTTGAAGACCAATTAAAATACTTGGTAGATTCATTTGTTTCCTTTTTAATTTTTCTGACACTAATTTTGACTTTTAGTCATTTACAAACACACATTCTCAGGGTAGACTGAAAGTCGAAACTAGTTAAGTGTAAATTAAAAATAGGAATGAAACCAAGTGCTTTAATCAATTTTTAATTAATACAAAATTATTACTTGTTTACCATGGGTTAAATGAGAAATTAATATCGTATATTTGAAGACATTTATTTCCTTGTTGTGTAATTAATTTGACACTTGCAATCGAATAATTACATTTAATATTTAACAAGAAATCTTTAACATGATTACTAAATGTCAATTTATTTTTACTCTTGTACAAAAAAGTGAAAAATTCTTTATTTATATTCCCTGAAATCTTTTAATGCTTGTTTGGAAAAGGCGTTTTATCAGCATAATCAATAAGTTATTGTAAATGCCTAAGTAGGTTGCTAAGAGAGATTTTGTCATTTTCATTACAGTTAAATCAAAGTTTTTGAAAAATATATTAATATATTTGTATTTAATACAACATATTAACAGTACCAGCGAAATATTTGCATATATAATATATTTAATAGTAAAAAACAATTGATATATTTAATATGAAACAATACTATACCATATTGTTTCATATTTTGCAGAATATAGAAAACAAAACAATTTACAAAATGCCATTTTGATTTTATTTTCTTAAATACATATAGTAAAATAGTTCTATTGGAACAAATTGTATTCTACAAAAACTTGAAAATATTAAATAATAGTAATAAATATTTACATACATATTCGGTAGGGACTTACATATTCGATTCATTTAAAATTCGTCCGAACAAACTAATGATAGATAAACAAATGAAAAAAAAAAAACATAGAGACATGGAAAGTTTTATACACATATTCAGTGTTACATCACATTGAATGGTCTAAAGAATTACATTGAGACGTTTTGTAAATTACAGAAAGTCATCCAGGCTGTCTTCCATGTTCAGTCTTGTGGAGTGGTTTGCTGGAGCGATGTTGACATCGTTCAGCTGAATATCGGGCAGGGACCGTTTCGAAGGTAGACGTAACCTCAGGAGGAGCCAGAATTTTTCGCTCTCCTCTCTACTCCAACGCACAACCGGTACCGTTCGCAATAGGGTGGCCAGCGTCTCACCGGAAGAATTTTTTAATTCTGCATTATTCTTTGGCATTTCTTGCAGAGCTATGCAAGTTAGGGGGATGTTTAGCGAGTTCAATTGTTTTATTGCTTGGTACACGGTCGTGGTGTCCCATTGGTTGTTGGTCGATGATGCGGAGAGGACGGCAAGTAGTCTTCGGCTTTTTCTTGACGCATCCATAAAATTTGTACACCCTAGAAAATAAAAGTAAATTAATTTTTAGAATGCTGTTAATATTAATATTTGTAATTAAAATTACTTACACAAACTAATACTGCAGGGTAATTCTCTCGTTGCACATTTGTAGTTATATTGCGATTCTAATGTTGGTAAAAGAGTTTCTAGCGCAAATTCTGAATCTTGATGCGAGTATGCAATGAGGATGTCGTTTGATTTTCCATCGTTTTCTTCGATATTGCCATAGCGGTCTTTGAATTTGACGCGTAGCTTTAATCCATACCGCATGTTAAGGATGATCAGAGTGATGATCAGCATCACAAATATGGATGACCATATTATCATTTTCTTCCAAGGGAACAGGTTAGGGTTCAGATATTCTACGTTCACTGCAATTAAATAAATGTCGTTAGTTAATGGCATACATTAAAATCAAAATAATCAGTAATCAATGAATAATTCGTATTTAATTTTAATTAGCAGAGTAAATCTAAATTCTTTTCTTGGAGAAGAAAATACAACGTATAACTTTATTTGAAAAAGTTATTAATTAGTTAGGTTTTAAGATAAAAATATTGTTTAATAATTTCCTTATAATATTGGGGAATGTTTATAAAAAATAAACTGTTTGAGTTATAAATTAAAATACTTTGCTCGATTAGTTTGTTGTATACAGTAAAAACACGACAAAATTAATAATTACCTTTTTCTCGGATACTGACAACAAAATCAACTTTTCGCACAGCCGTCGTTATCCAGCAGATGTATTGGCCAAAATCTTCAGGTTTCACTTCTTCGATGGTAAGATAGGCTCCTAAAGTTTGACCATCTTCTCTGAAAATAACAATAACATATTAACATTAATTAATATACGAAAGAATGTGGTTTTTAATAATATTATGTTGTTATAATATCTAATATAACAATATTAATTGAGTAGGTACAATGCATGAAAAACGAATTCGTTTAATAAATCGGATTACATGCAAATTAATCCCGTCAGTCGTCGGGCGATAATTGACCTAACAATAGGCAAATAATTTTATGACGTTTTAATTGACCGTTTTGGACCGTATTCAGCAGACGATAATTATTGACCATTTTAATGCCGCTGACTTAGCACACGATTCCTGACGTTTTATGGTCAAAAATAATTACACCGTGACAAACAAGGCCGGTGAGGTTTTTGATAAAAAAAGGCGTTCATTGTTTGCCAGTAGAGGCGACACGACGAAACGGGTAATTGTGCGCCTTTGAAGAATTTTTTAACAAGTCATACTTCATTAGATACATGCAAGGGTAACAAGTTACACAAAGAATGTAAATTATGAACTCTCGAGAATTAAATGCTATTATTCAGGAATTCGTTTGTTCCACTTTGCTTAAAATTATTGATCAAGTTTACAATTTTTTATATATTTGGTGGAAAAATGAAAAGGTGTTTCCTTAAAATAATTTGAGCTTACTTAAAAACTCATAAACACTGAAATCTTACAAGGAATTTTTACACAAATTCGACCAGGGATTCTCAGTTATTTAGAATCTATGAATATAAACAAATTTATACAGGATTGTATCCTCTTTTTGAATTATTATACATCTATCTGATGATGACATTGTATGGTACAATACAAATTTTTTGTTACCATCCACTATACCAGTGTTAAAGTGATATAATGGAGTTTCAAGAAGTAACTGCCTCTTCAATAAAATATTTGTAATGAAGTGTTCGAAAGGAATTTGAAAAAACCAAATTTTCTGGTTTGAAAATGATTAGGAATAATTAATGCTATTGGCTATTGAACCCGATACGGCGATACAAATTCAATAGCAGCATAGTGATTATCAATTTATTTTATTTGATACTAATTGCTGTCTGTGGCTGGGTTCCAGTTTATTTTTACGGGGCTCTTTTTTCTCTCCTCCAGTGTACGTAAGGAACGGGAATGTGTGCTGCCGTAAATACAAAAATGCGGTTTGTTCACATATGTGCGTGGACAAAAAATTAATTGTATGTCAAATTGTCTACGTAGAAGCTAAATAAAACAGATAATTGCCGCAATTATCCGCATTGTCAAAGAACAAGACGGATACCGGGAGGATATCAAATGAGAACCGCCTTGTCTCAATTTAAATGTCATTAATTCTGATGACCGTCGTTTACCTCGAGCCTTTTTTTTACCTTCGCCTCGTCCATAAAACAATCGTACCGTGCCTTTTATTTGTACATATAAATGCTAACTGTAACATTTTGTTAATTTGAAGATAATCTAATAACGCTGGTTTAATGACTGCGACGGTGGAAGTAAGAGTAGTATAAAAATATATTACACGGTTTTGGATTTTACTAATTTAATATTAAACGTGGAAACATGTATAGAGTACGTTTATGCATCAGGTAATTAAGTGAAAACAAAGATAGTATAGTCTAAATTAATTCAAGTAATTATAATATACGAGGGATTGTAGGAAAATAGTACCCGTTTGTACCGTGCAGAGCGCTGGTGAATAGAGTAGCCGCCGGATGTGTACTAACATGTCCAGTTGTATTTCAGCTGTTTGTATAGAGTTACGTCTCGCTGGTATTGACTGTGCTGTTTATAATGTTCAAGAAAATAGAGGGCACTTCAGGTTGTGAAGTTAGGGCTGTTAGATTTAACCTTTAGTCATTACAGACAAACTTTCAACCATCCAGCTTATAGTCCAGTCTTAACTCGTTCAGATTACCATCAGTTTACAAAACTCAAGAACTTTTTGGCAGGAAAAAATAATACGTATTTCAATACACTCGTAGAGGAAGAATATGAAGCTAGGATATAGAAACTCGTCACACCTTTACGTGAAGTAGTTTAAGGTATGTTCTTTATGATTTTCATCATATAAATAGCTAATAGTGGCTTACACAAGGATGTCAACTAGATCATCAGAAAATGCTAGGGACAACAAATATAATGAATATTTCAGTTATAATATATATTACAAATCTGATTATTTACATAAAATTAACGTTTTTAAATTATTTGTGATAAAACAGTAAATTACAAAATTATAGATATATTGTTAAATTTTTAATAAAAAGCATTAAGGTAAAGTAAATCAAATGAAATACGTATGCTAGAACTTATTTACTATTGCTAAAACGTTTTTGTTATCGAATTCTTGCAGAGAACGAAACAAAGTACGAAACCGGAAGTAGGCGATGCGCATTACGAATCAATAACGGACTTAATTCGCACATTCACCATTATCTTTTATTCCGGAGCACGCTTGCATTTAATACTATCGCAATGCCATTATTGTTTTCGTACATTTCATTTACATTTCTTGAACAATCCTTCCAGGAAGCCGGTGTGTGCGCCGAAGGGAGGGCTTTTGTCGTTGGAAACAATGCACATTTCACAGCAACACCGGAATTAATCCGGGCTTCTAAACGAAACGTTCCAGTAAAAGATTTTCAGTTATTTCCCATGCACGTTCCACAGCGCCATGTGGAAACAAATTCATTGTCCGAGTAATTTTACATTTATTACCACCATAAAAACCAGTCCGTCGTAATTAAGGTTTTATTGATCTAATTAATTATGTAAGGTTATCTGGGACAATTTTGTCGGATTAATTAGTCACTGTAATTATAATTGCATTATAGATTTGCGCCATTAGAGAATGCCGCGCCAGTGGCTACTGGATGATAATTATATTTAATTATATCGATGAATTTTCTATGAATGTGATCACATTCGATCGCGTGTTGCTTTGGTGGAGATTATTATGTTATTATATTCGTTATTATGTTACAGAAAAACAATCTACAAAATGGCTAACTGATTATTTTACATCATGTCTCACGCAGATTAATATTTTTTTTATGAACCGTAAACGTAAGTAATTTTAATTAACATCGAATTTATTTATGTCAATATTTGCCTGTAATATATTTTTTTAACTAAATTAAAATTACATTCTGCAAGGTTTAACCATTTTTGCATATTTAAAAATCGACTTTGTAGAAATTAATCATTTAATCTCAGTATGGATTTCGTAGGGGAACAATCAGTGCTCTCTACTCTAACACAGGCTTTTCATGAGGATTTTGAAACTGGAAACTGTGCTGCGTCCTTTATTGATTGGCCGAAGACATTTGATTGTGTCTCTCGCTGGGTTCTCCTTATACTGTTTCAATTTCAGTTAATCAACTGACGCAGGATAAATTGTTAGTTATCTAATATCAAGCAATCAATTTACTCCAGCGGAAAGTTGTCAAGTGATATTTGTGCGAGGCAAGTCGGACCTCAAGAGTCAATTCTAGGACCCTTGCTATTATAATTTACATAAAAGATTTACATCAGCAGATTTGTGATAGTGTTACAATCCTATTTGCTAAAGTTACAATACATCTTTTCTTAACTCAGCATCCCTCAAATGTGACGATATTATTCAAAAATAACCCTCCTAACGCTGCATTTGATTGGTTTACTGTTAATAAACTAATATTGAATCCAGATTAGTCAACCACTGTAACATTCTCCTTAAAAGCAAATATTGTTAAGTGAATAAAGTTTCTGGGTGTGAATCTCGATTCGAAGTTAACTTGGAACACGTTAGACAGCAGTAAAGATTTCTAAAAAATGGTCTGCCAAAATGTACCCTTAAATATGCATCTTATTAATATTTTCCCATCTTATGTATGGAATCTTATCATACTCTAGAAGTATAAAGAGGTTATTTGCTCCGCAAAATTAAGTTATTCGAATATTACATCTACTAACTATACAAATACAAATACGTTTTTATTAATTTAAAATTCTAACGTTACTCTTTATGTATTATGTATGTGAATTTTTTGAGAAATAAAGAATTATTATTATATTTATGCGTTTAATCGTCTTAGGCATGTTTACAAAAATGTAAACACTTTAGGAACAACATCAAGGTCAACGTCACAATACTAAACCAGGTGATCTTATCAGACTTGACTTTATAAGACGCTTTAGATCATAAAATGGTACAAACCACCATGGTCCAAAACTCTATTATAGTCTACCAAACATTGTAAAAAGGAAAGTTCTCACATTTATTTAAAAACTATTCTCTGATAAAACGATCTTCCTTAATTGAGGAATCCCTGCACAACAAGTCTATCAGAGATCTTTCTATATTGGAATAAATAGTCATTTTGATGCTAATTACCATGAGTTAGCGATGAAGTTCGGGTTCGAGTAGAACATTTAGATAAGTAAATTGAATCTGTTTTAATTATACTTTTATGTTATGAATATGTATTTTGTAAGTAAGTTTGGTTTTTATTCAAAATATTTATTTAGTTCAGAAGGTTAATGATCGATTAAGATAATTTTTCTCGATTAAAACACTTCTTCACAAAAAAGTGACCATTATCAATGGTTTCATACTGTGTCCGAAATATACATCTGGTTACAAATAAAGTAGTGAAGCAAGGTTTTTAAAAGTGTTTAATCAAGTTATTACTGAAGTTATCTTATCACGTAACTCACTCAATCCAAAAAAGATTATCTTTTTTTTTGTTAGTTTCGAAGCGATTCTGTAAACATATCGGGAGTTTGCATTAATTCATGCGGTTTTCTAAGAGAGGGCGTTACTAGTATTATTTCGCTTCGTGTTCATCCGTGACTATATTTATTTGAAAGCTACTGCCATTGCGCGTTTTTTTCAGTATATGTAATTTCATTGAAGCGTAAATAACATTTTTTCTATTCATTTGAACATGTTGAACTTTGTGCCAGAAAAAGTTCTTCTTCATTACTTTAACATGAAGGAAAGTGCTACCGAAAGTCATCGTATTTTAGTAGAGGTTTATGGTGACCATGCTCTTGCTGAAAGAACGCGCCAGAAGTAGTTTGCACGGTTTAAACGATTTCAACTTAGAAGACGATGAACGACCCGGACAGCCAAAAAGGTTTGAAGATGAAGAATTGGAGGCATTGCTTGGTGAAGATGCGTGCTAAACGCAAAAAAGATCTTGCAAAATCATTGGGAATTGATCAGGCCACCATTCCCAGACGTTTATAAGCATCGGGATTCATCCAAAAGCTTGGAAATTGGGTGCCTTATGAATTAAAGCCAAGAGACATCGAATGCCGATTCTGCATGTCAGAAATGTTGCTTGATGCCCGGCCAACCATCAACATCCACGGCAAAGCCGAATATCCATGGCGGCAAGGTAATGCTCTGTATTTTGTGGGATCAGAAGGGTGTGTTGTATTATGAGCTGTTGAAATCGGGTCAGACGATCAAAGGGGACCTCTACCGAACACTATTAATTCGTTTGAAGAGAGCGATTTCGGAAAAATGACCAGAACTAACCAAAACAACCAGACACGAATCCATAATTTTCCATTATGACAACGCTCGGCCACATGTTTCAAGACCGGTTCAAAACTATTTGGAAAACAGTGGGTGGGAAGTTCTACCTCATCGGCCTTATAGCCCAGACATAGCCCCTTCTTATTACTACTGGTTCAGATCAATGCAGAATGCCCTCACCGGAATACGCTTCACTTCAGAACAGGGTATCAAAAATTGGCTCGATTCATACTTCACCACCAAGCCGGAGAAGTTCTTTTGGGATGGAATCCACAAACTGCCAGAAAGATGGGCAAATATTGTAGCTTCCGATGGACAATACTTTGATCATTGAGTGTATAACCATGTTTTTCACAATAAAGCCTTAATTTTCGAAAAAAACGCCTGAATTATGCATACTGCATAACAAAACTTCAATCTTTTAGCGATGTAATTAGGAATTTGCTAAGATTATGACAATATATATTTGCAAATTCCTCACAGACAAAAACAAATTAGATTAGATTAGATTAGATGTTGTATGGGTGGCACCAGCGTCTATTCCACCGCGACCTTTCCAGGTCTATTGTGGATCCCTGTTTATCTCAGATGACCAGCTCTAGCTTTGCCTCTTTGATTAGTCCTATTAGTCCTGCCAGAGGGGCTTGGGTATAAATCTCCGCGCTTGGGTTTGTAGTGCCTAGCTTTTGATATCTAATCCTTGCTAGACCCTCACAGTAGGCAGAATCTGCATGATGCTTCTTCCACCAGGCCTATTTTGCTCATATGTTTGTTGAGCTTGCAGTGTCCTGTTATCAGGCCTACTATTATTTTGACCATTTTCCTGTCTTGGTTCAGGAGTTCGGTCGTGAATTTTGGCGATTGTTTCTTAAGGAACTGTTTCGCCTGTCTCTGTCCTGGTGAGTTCGTCCACCAGGTATGGGCCTGTGTCTCCACCCATTTTTTTATGGATCGTTTGACTGCGGGTTTGGAGATTCCGCAAGAGGGTTCCGGGCCAATTACTGCTTTTGACGAGCCTTGTTTGGCCAATTCGTCTGCTATGTCATTCCCCGGATGTCCTCTGTGTCCTGGGACCCAAGTGATTGTTACTTTTTTGTGACAGCCAAGTTGGTTAAGAGCGCGTATACAGTCCCACACTAGCTTAGATTCGACCTGTGTGGAGCTTAGTGCTCTTAGTAGCGCCTGGCTGTCGGAGAATATAGCAATTAACCTACTTTTGGTGTCTTGTCTTGCTATTTCTCTTGTGCAGTGGTGAAGAGCTATCGCCTCTGCTTGGAACACCGTGGTGTCCTTGGTGAGACTGACAGAAATCAATTAAAATCAAATTAAGAATTTAGTTATATAAGAAGAATTTTTTAAATTTGAAGCTCCTAAAATGAGATGACAATAACCATTAAAACTTTCTCCAAATCTCTTACGTGTGATCTCTTCGGGGTACTTCCAAATATATTCATGAAAATTGTTGACAAAATCATATGCAATTTGTTGATTATTGATGTGTGCTGGAAGGATGTAATCCAAAGATTATGTTTAAACAACGCCAATCATATCCTTGCCACTTATGATAATAGGCCATCTTTGCGAATAAATAACAGTGGGTAAATCATAACCCTGTTTCATCACATTAGCTATGACATAATCAGGAAAACTAGTCTTCTCAAAATGGTAAATATTAGGACAATATATATTTGCAAATTCCTCACCAATTAATAGTAATAACAACTTTGTTCCCTATTTTGCAGAAAAATTAGCAATGAATAGCGATAGTTGTAGATGGAGTATCCAATCCATATCATGTCCAACTTATTTGTGGTTATTCCTGCAAGTTTCATCAAATTAAACACACTTTTTACTTTGTTTTGTATAACAAATTTTATTTATTTGATAACCAATGGTTTTGATACTTCAACGTACCATTGGTCACCAAATAAATAAAATCTGTTATACAAAACAAAGTAACAAGTGTGTTTAATTTGTGATTAAGTATGTATAACGAAGTAAAAGCCTCCATTGTCAATGAAGGAGTTTCATCAAACTTGTAGAAATGAAATACAAGGAATAGCAAGAATTTTTCGAATTGAAAGCTGTAGGTCTATGTTTAACATACTTTTCGCTTCATCAAGGATAAGATAAGTAAAACGATAAAGATTTTATATTTCACTTTCTACAACAGCCTGGTATTGCAATGATTATTTCAACTGTTCTCTCTAAATCTCTTGCTTACTTTTGGTCACCTTAAATAATAAATGTGTTTCTCACGTGTGAATTATTGCCAAAATTATTTGCAACTTGTTTGATTGATTTTAACCATTTCACGAGTTGGTGGAAGCACGAGGAGCAATAGGACCGTCTGCATGCGAAATCGGTTGTTGATTAATAATGTGAAGAATAGCTGGAGTGATGTAAGTTTTTCCTGATCTTGTTTGAGCAATGCCAACCATAGCAATGGGCCAGCCCAGCGACTGAATAGCGATGGGTGAACCATAACCTTGTTCTCTTATATTGGCCACGGAATAATCAGAAAAACTAGCCTCCTCAAATCTAGTTAGATTGGTAAATATTAAGACAACATAAATTTACAAATTCCTTACCGATTGATCATAATTACAACTTTGTAGCAAAATAGAATATTTGTGGGCAGAGTATCAATATCATGACCAATTTATTTGTAAAGGTATTCCTGCAAGTTTCATCAAAATAGTAAGTAATCACAAGGGATAAGAAGCACTTTTCAAATTTGAGACTTTAAACTCGTATACCCATGTATAAAGTACGATCAGCTTTATTAAGGATAAGGTAAGTACTACGAGAAAGATTGACTTTCCTGGTGTTGCAAAAACTATTTCAACTCCTCCCATATTTTTAGTCCTTTTAGGGCACTTACAAAAATACGTATGTTCCTCATAATGAATTATTGCTAAAATCATTTGTAACTTGTTGACTTTAGGCCAATTTACGAGCGCACATACAACAATTGGACCTCTCTAACCGAAATCGGTTGTTGATTATTGAAGTCTACAATAGCTGAAAGAATGTAAGCCAAAGTTTTTTCAGATTTTGTTTGAGCAATGCCAGCCATATCCTTACCAATCATTGCAATAAGCCAGTCATGCAACTGAATAGCAGTGGGCGAATCATAATCCTATTTCTTGATATTGACATAATCAGAAAAACTAGCCTCCTCAAAATGCTATTAGGATAATATTTACAGTTTCCTCGCCGATTAATCATAATAACAATTTTGTTGAAACACTAATATAGGCTAGAGCTATTTGTAGACGGAGTATCCATATTATGTCCAACTTATTTGTGAGGCTATTTATGCAAGTTTCGTCACATTTGTAGTAATAGAAGGAATAAGAAGATATTTTGTTTCGTTGTTCCCTTTCCTAGAAAATCAATGACCAAGCAAGAACGAGAAGTGCAGAAGT
This sequence comes from Ontholestes murinus, assembly GCA_963969525.1. Lineage (NCBI taxonomy): Eukaryota > Metazoa > Arthropoda > Insecta > Coleoptera > Staphylinidae > Ontholestes > Ontholestes murinus. The sequence continues at coordinate 28,852,868 of OZ018391.1, forward strand.
ACATACGCCAAATAGCAGAAAATGAAAGGGAAAAGGGAAATAACGTAAAAGTGGGCTATAAGAAAATCATAATTAACAAAAAAGTACATGATTGGAAAGCAATTAAGGACACATTCAAGATAAAAAAAAAACTAGGAGAAAACATGTACAAACATAACACGGCAACAAATGCGGCAAAGAAGAAAGGAAAATATTTAAACAACAGAATTAAAAATAAGAATGAAAAAATGAGGATAGTGGAGTAAGATTATCTTTTTGGAACATCGCGGGTATTAAAAAGAAATTGGATGAAGCGGGAGGATTTGAGGAATTAAAAAGTTGGGTGGCAGGCAAGAATAATGTCGGATTGCTGGAAACTTGGGTGGAAAAGGCAGAATGGGAGCAGATCATAGGTAGATTACCAAATGGATTCAGGTGGAAGTGTGCAGGGGCTACAAGGGTAAGCACGATGGGCAGAGCAAAAGGTGGGATAATAACGGGAGTAAGGGAAAATCTTGAAGAAGTAGAAGAAAATATTAAGAAGGGGAAAAGTAGGAGGGGTTATGTGGAGAACATTCTGTAAAGCGGGACAACGGTGGAAAACTGTCACAATATATTCACAGAAAAGAGAGATTGAAATCATGGCAGCAAGTGTTGGCCGATGTGGAATATCCCAAATATCTGATTGTAGGAGGAGACTGGAACGCGAGAACTGGAAAATTGGATACGAGGGGCGTAGGGGAATGTGGGGGGTATAGAAGGGCTAGATGTTCCAAGGACGAGAACAAGCAGGGGATAGCATTAATTGAATGGGCAAAAGAACAAGGGCTGGATTGGTTAAATGGGTGTGCAGATGGGGATTTGGACGGTGAATTTAACTACATGGGACCAAGAGGTAGCTCGGTCATCGACTACATACTAGTAAATGACGAAATCAGAGATGAGGTCAAGAAGTTTGTTGTCGAAAGCAGAATGGGTTCCGATCATATGCCAGTAACTGTAAAGGTGGGGCGATACCATGACGGAGTAGCAAAAGGGCAGAGTGGGTGAGATAGGATAGAGTTGGTCAAAAAGGGCATTTGGGTCTTACAAACAGAAGATATCCACAGTAAATTTTAAGGGGGTGGAAACAATGGGCCAACTGATGAAAGTAATTACAAGCGCAATGTCAAAAAACGGAATGGGACTCAATATGAGGCGGCCAATTGGTTCGACGAAGAGTGTAGGAGGATAAAGAGTAATGTGAGGGAGGCTGTACGTGAATGGAGAATGGGAAGAGGGTCAATGAATAAGATAAAAGAAGCAGAAACTTAATACCAAAGGGTGTGCAAGGTTAAGAAGGAATTATGGACAAAAGAAGAGATAGGTAAAGTGAAGAAACTACAAAGGGAAAAGAACTCTGGGACTATATAAAACAAAGAAGGTCTGTACACACGTAAAATACCGGAGGGAGGATTGAGATGGCCAAGTGGAAGGAGTATTTCGAAGGGCTGCTGAGTTCAACAAGTGGTGAAGCGGAAGAAATGAGTACAAGACGTGTAAGCAGTGCTGAGGAAAATTTCACGTTAGGAGAGTTGGAGAGGGCATTACGGGGCATGAAGAGAGGTAGAGCAGCTGGTCCAGACGGGATTAAGGTGGAGGCGTGGCAGGAATGTGGTTATGAAGGTCAACAAAAAACACTGGATATTATAAACAAAATATGGAAGGGAGAAGAACCATTTCCGGATGATTGGAGGGAGGGCAGTATAGTGCCTATTTACAAAGGAGGGGAATCCAGCAAGCCAGATAGTTACAGGGGCATAACATGCATGGACTCACTGTACAAGGTAGTGATGTGCATGGTGAAGCAGAGATTGGAAGAGGAAACGGAGGAAAAGTCCTGGCTTTCTGAGGTTCAAGCTGGCTTTAGAAAAGGGAGGTCGACTACAGAGCAAATAGCTACACTAAATTGGGTGATTGAAAGAGCACCGAGTAAGAAAGAGAGAGTGTATGCTTTGTTTGTGGACCTTAAGGCGGCGTATGACTCAGTAGACAGAAGAATGCTTGTAGAATGCTTGAGAAAAAAGGGTGTGTCGGAATGTCTGGTGAACTGGATAGAAGAGGATATAGAGAAACTGGAGAGAGTTTTAGAACTGGGACAAGAAGGGGGAGTAGTAATAGGTACATCCAAAATTTGGAGCCTGGCCTACGCAGATGACGTGGTAGTGTTGGCTAAATCATTCAGTGAACTGCAAGATATGAGTAAAAGGCTTGAAAGGTATTTTGACAGAAGAAAATTGGTTATGAATGTGAAGAAAACAAAATGGATGATATATCGGAATGTGGGAAGAAAAGGGAAAGTAGAAAAATTGGTATGGAAGCGAGAGCGTGTGGAAAGAGTGAAAGAGTTCAAATACCTAGGCTTTATATTCTCGGAAATGGGTAGTAAGGTAGGGCATATTGAATATGTTTGTAAGAAAGCGAGAGTGGCGATGGAGCGGTGGGAAGATGCGCTAGGAAATAATGTGAGAATGCAAATGATTTGGTGGTATGCATGCGTTAGGACAATATTATTGTATGGATCGGAAGTATGGGGTATAAGTGTGGAGGAAAAGGTGAAAAGGTTGCAACTGCAGTACCTCAAAAGGTGCATAGGGTTGGAGAGTACCACACCCGGATACGTGGTGCTGCAGGAATGCAACAGAGTGTCTGTGGCGTGTATGGCAGCAAAGAGAGTGGTGAAGTTCGAAAGGAGACTGAGTGAAATGGAGAATGGAAGATTAGTGCAAGAAATTTGGAAAGTATGCTATAGGGAATGGGAACATAAGCATGAGAGCATGAAATGGATGCAAAAGAGAGCAAAGCTGTATGAAAGAGCTGGAATGACTGTGATGTATGTAGAGGAAAAGTTAGGGCGGGGTCAGAAGTTAGAAGAAGAAGTAGTAGAAAAACTGAGGGTAGAAGAACAACAAAGTTGGCAACAAAATAGCACAGAGTCGGACCTGCTCCAACTACAAAAACCTGCAAGTTTTCGGAACAACCCTGCGCTACTTTGGCCTACAGAATAGAGAGGATGTAAGAATGCTAGCTAGGCTAAGGTGTGGAAATGAAGAAAGAGGAAGAAAGGTATGGATGGGAAAGGTGTGTGGATTTTGTACTAGGGGAATAGACGTATTGGAGCATTGGTTGTATGAGTGTATTAAGGGACCTAATTTTAAGAGTAAGAGTTTGAATGAGGGGTTGTGTGAGAGTGGAAAAGGGATTGAAGAATGCAGAGAATTGGTGAGAATGAAATCAGGGAGGTGTAGCTAGAAGCGAAAGTAAATGGTTACTTCAAGAATTGTAATAGTTTTATGTATTTTTGTATTTATGTTTAGTTTTACTAGGGGGTTTTATTAGGGATTATCAACAACACTGCCGCTGCTTCTTTCAAAAGATATGTTTAATGCTGTAGGATGCTCCTGTTTACCGAAGATTTGATTTGAATCAATTTAAATACACTAATTACGTATTTTAACAATAATTATTCTATAGACCATTATTCTTACTTTAAATGGAAGCCTAAATCTTTAACTGAGGAAATAGAAAATTTGAAAATTGAGTTCTGATATAGAAAGAGTTATTACTTCAAGTATTCTATTCTATTTTCTTGGAGATAAAGACTGTTTAATACAACAACTTTGTCATAAAAATATTACAGAATATATTTCAATGATAGACTTGTATTTTTCCTAATAAAGAAATACATACTTTATAAACCACAAGACATTATTGAAAGAAAAGTTTACATCGGAATGATATCACTAGTAGCGATTAAAATCAACAATAATCGATATTAACCACAAATTACATCGTTGCACAACAACCGAACGCATTCTAATGGGTTTCCCAGAAGCACAGCGACAACACGACACGTGAATCATCTAATAAATATACACGATACGATTCAATTAAGTTTATAGAAACAAATATACGCCACGATGGATTCGCGTAGGTAACCAAACCGCATCAAATGATGTTTTCGTGTGAAGTCCGAAGAGACAAAAGCCGCGGATGAAAGAAGAGCCAGCTGCCCATTAAATCCAAACAAAGAGCGGAAACCGATCTGGGGAATTACGCCTGTGTCATAGTTTTATGTAATTTCAGTTTGATGATGATAGTGCAAAAATAATACGTTCTTTTTTATGCCACGGCATTAATTAAAGAATACATTTTTGGCGTGATTTGAAGTTTTACCTTGAAACTTGCTCTTGCCTGATCCGGGGTTCGTCTTCTAAGCTGCCGTTGTAGTTCAATTTCGTCCAAATTACTTCATTGTAAGCGTCTGGCAAATCAACAACACCTGAAATAAAATTAAGACATAATTATTAATCTATTTCATAAATATTTTAATTTTAATCAGTGTCTATCTCATTATAATCCATCTACATATCGTTGATTGTTGAGGCATTTATTTTTTAAAAATTAATTATCACTTAATAATAATAGTAGTGAACTATAATATTTATGTTTTTTAACTTTTTATTTTACTAGTGAGTAAAATATAAAGTTGATAATCATAAATAGTTTACTATTATTATTATATTAAGTCATCTACATATGTTTTTATGATACAATAACATAAATTTCTTATTCAAAACTCAAAAACAAAATAATCGATATTGAAAACAATGAACTTCAACAATTTTTTGAATTAAAACATTTATTATTATTAAGTTACATAATATTACATTACAGCGATAAAGATGTACCCGTATTACATTTCATTCTCATAATTTATAACCTCATAAATTCTATATCTGTGCGACCAAACGCATAATAATACCACGAAATGACGCACTAAAGTCTGGGCTTCATTATAAACTTCAGCAATAACAGTTTCGATCTGAAGGTGTGCCCAGTAATAAATTCGACATTAATCAATGCACCATAACCCATATACATCATTCGGGCAATTATTGTAGGAAAATGATACGTGATGATAAATTTAATGAGGGCCCATGTGTGAAACGTAATGTGGTTTTAATGGGAATTGTTTTTATGCCTTCGTTGTTTCCGTGTATGGGATTGAAAAGAAGAGAAAGTTAATTTTCTGATTCACGCAAGAATTTTTCGACGGTTACGTGCGGCGGGGCGCGTTGTTGGTCAAATTCGGTTAACCGCGAAATTGGTGGTATCATATGAGGATTTAGAGTGGAACATTTAATTTGATCAACAGATAATGAAATAATTGGTTTTGACTTTTTACATGCTCTGGTTAAAACAGATTTTTCGACAGTTTCGATTTATAATTTTTTACTAAAAAAATAATAACAATATATTTTCTATATAGTTTTTCTAAATGAAAATAATAGCTTGTTATACAATTATGTATTGAATTACAAATTATCAATTGCAGCAGATTATTTTAGTTGAGTAAACCAATTTTATGAATAAATAAGAAAACATCAGAATGATTAAAATGGAATTCTGTATAATTTATGTGAATCAAGTTAATTAATTTAAATTTGGGTTTGCTTCATGTATTTTTAATTAATTTATCAATCAAAGTTTAGACAATAGATGTCACCTCAATGGTGTTTCTATATTTAACGGAGAAATAAAATTTAAAAACTGCGTAGTAGCAATCCCTTTCCCTGTCTTCAACTGCATTGATGAAAATGTAAACAGAGCAATCATAATTTAGTATATTATTATATTATATACCATATATAATTCTTTACTTGATGATATTTGATGATAATTACAAAATAAGATTTTTTATCTTATTTAACATAATCAATATCGTCGTTTACGCAAACGAATCATTTATTGATCCAAGGGAACAAATTCCAAAGTTAATGGAAAGATAATATTATCGCTGTGTTGGATCAGATACGATTTTTCTTTTGAATAATTAGAAAAAGCAAGAGAGATTAATTTTGTTGACAGTACACATATTTAATATGCCGAAAGTTAAACGGACATGGTGGTTTTCTCTTTAATCTTTGTTAATTGGACATCTTTTTATCGAATTATATTTAAATACATAATATTTATATTAATGTTTTACTTTTATCAAGTATTATGATCGTTTTGGTAATATTTATAGAATTCTAAATTTCAACATAAATATATTCTCAAGTAATTAAACTTGAAACTTAAGGGTTGTTTTGAAGAATCTATAAGTATTCTGTTAAAATTTTCCAATAATAAAATGTATTAAAATCTTTTCATTCGTTCTAGACTAATAATTTAAAAATAACGTTAGGATTATGATCAGGACTTCTTGTAATTGATATAATTATAATTAAATTATTTTCAGCACTTACTGCATACACGTGTTTTTTTGATACATCAACATCCATAGAAATGATTAACACAAAAACAGTTATTGAAGAAGATTTACCTAAATAAGAGAATTTACGGAGTGCTAATTACATTACAATTAGTGTGTTAAGAACTTACTTGCCGCAAACAAGGTCATCACATGATTAGAATGGTGTAATATAATACAGTAATAAACTTTTTTATTTAATTTATTTATTTAATCATGGTCATTTTGAAAGTATAATGATATTAAAGTACGCAAATGTTTCTTGAATATTTAAAGGGTTATAAATATTCAACCCCCTTTTCCACCGTTACATTAATAAGTATTACCTAAGCGATTTTTATTTCTTCTAATATATTACTTCATTCGGATCACGCTAACATAATGTTTTAACAAGCTGTATTAATTATCGAGCATTCATTATGGTTAATGTATAAATTTGTCAATGTAACTAGCTGATAATCATTTTTGAGGCAACAATTTTTCGTTATCTATATCGTAAACTCTAATGAAACGCATGTGAATACTAAATTGGCGTTTCAATGCCTTCGTATTCTCTGAATTAAATAACATAATGCCTTAATCGAGTGTATCAAATCGCGTGCTGCCGAAATTGTATTGCGTGTAAACTGTTGGGCACGTGTCACACTTTTTAACAATACAAGCGTTTGGTATGATGAACGATGCCCTTGTTATATATTTTGAATATTAATTCAATAATACACCATATGATGAAATATATATTCATGCACAAAGCAATTTTCTACAACCAACTAAAGGATTTTAATACATTTTATTATTAAAGAATTGTAATTCTTTTAAATTTTATTTCACATAATTGCGAAACGCATAAACAAAAATTAAAAGTTGTTTGAAAGGATTTTAGATAAGACGTTTATTGATAGGAATAAAAGAGATAGTTTAATACAGAGACACTAAACTATCAACTCAAAGGAAGGTAAGAAATGCTCCTCTCCATTCACATTATCGAATTATACTAATTAAGATTGTTACAAAACTTCAAATTCTTTTAATAGTCTACAAAGAGATATTACTTAATCTGAAATATTCACAAGCTGTATGTGCATATAAAAGAATAATTCCTTCCTATAACAATGGCCACATTATGTATTCACCTGCAGAATGATGCAGCATTAGTTTAGTACGAAAAAATACGAGAGAAGAAGAGAGAAGTCATTAACGCCTCTAGGATATTACAAAGGATTGTGCTTTGATTCCGAGAAAACTTACGAATTCAATTTAATACCATTGTGCCGGGTCCGGAATAATCCCCTTGTATTATTGCACAGATGCCATCGTGCATTTGTTACATGGAAATCCAGCGGGGGATTAATCAAGCCATATAAAGAAATCCAATCAATAATTTACAGTAGCTAGGCGTATTGATAAGATAATACACGAAAAGCGCTGAATGCAGAAGATTCTCAGTATGCGGATGCATCATCATACTTACACAATGTGATGCGTAAACGTGACAGGCACATCGGTAATGAGATCTGCATTAAAAATGGATGATTATAATCTGCACGTTCGCAGTGGTGGTGGTAGTAACAACTTTACATGTTCAGACTGTAAGGTATTTTATTGTGTTGCCGGTTCTTTAATTATATTTTACATCAGTTTATTTATAAAATGGCTGTAATTTCTAAAGTTTTAATTACAATATATCGCAATGGTCTCGGATTATGAGCATGTGGCTTTAAAGTTTCGTAAGTTCAGTTAGTTAAATCAAATACGAGGGTAGATTGAAAAGTTTCCGGAATGGGCAAGAGATGGCGCGCGTATCGTGAAATTGTTATGACGGTTGTCAAGGCTAACCTATTTTAGGTAAGCTGTGAAATTTTCAGACACGTGCGTCGTTCCGTTTTTGATTACTAGGATATCTTGTGAAGTAAGTCAGGCACTTTTGAAAAAATGGATAAAAACGAATTTCGTGCAGTCATCAAACATTTCTGGATGGATGGGAAAAAGGCGACGGAGATACGAGATATTTTGCAGAAAGTTCATGGCACATCCACACCTTCATTTTCGACTATTAGTTTCTGGGTGAGTGAGTTCAAACGTGGCCGTACGAGCACCAATGATGAACCACGCAGTGGACGTCCAAAAACGGCCACAAATGAAGAAATGGTCGACAAAGTCCATGATCTCGTGTTAGCCGATCGACGAGTGAAGTTGCGCGAAATAGTAGAGACCACGGGCATCTCATATGAACGTGTGCAAAATATCGTGCACGAACATTTGGGCATAAGGAAGCTATCGGCGCGATGGGTGCCGCGTTTGCTGACTATGGACAACAAGCGAAATCGTGTGACCACTTCGAAAGAGTGTTTGGCCTTGTTAAAGTGTAATCCAACGAATTTTTTTCGCCGATTCGTGACCGTGGTCGAAACATGGATCCACCACTACACACCAGAAACCAAGCAGCAGTCGAAACAGTGGATTTCTCCAGGCGAATCTGCTCCGAAGAAGGCAAAGACTGTCCCATCGGCTGGAAAGGTCCTGGCCACCGTTTATTGGGATTCGCAAAGTGTGATACATTTTGTGTATACAAGTGTAATCGACTTTTTGCAGAAGGGAAGAACTATCACGGGACAATACTACAGCGATTTATTAGATCAATTCAACGGCATATTGAAGGAGAAACGGCCTCATTTTCAGCGGAAAAAAGTGCTCTTCCACCACGACAACGCGCCGGCCCATTCATCCCGAATCACCAATGCTAAATTGGTTGAATTGGGCTACGACCAGACCTGGCCCCATGCGACTTCTTTTTGTTCACAAACATGAAGATTTGGCTCGGAGGCAAGCGCTTTACGTCAAATGAGGAGGTCATCGTCGCCACTAAAGCTTATTTTGCAGAGTTCCCGAAATCATATTTTTCTGAAGGCTTAAAAAAGTTGGAGCACCGCTGGGAAAAGTGTATCGCCCTGCAAGGGTACTATGTTGAAAAATAAAATAAAAACCTGTTTAATTACTGCGTTTTCTTGCCCATTCCGGAAACTTTTCAACCTACCCTCGTAATTAGATTACCACGTACCATTCTCGTTATTAAATAATTGGATGTTACTACTGAGAATAGAACATAGATTAATAATCTATTATTATCTTGGATAATTATGACATAACTTTTATGTATACTATTTATTTCAAATCACTTTGATGAAAAAATCTAAATTGTAGTGAAAATGGGAAGAGACAAGAAGAAATCAACGGAATCAAAGGAAGGTTATTGATTATTGTTCCCACATAAGGTTATATTTAAGAGCAACTTATTCACATTTATATCAACTTAAGTATGTCATTTAATAATTGTACTTAAATAAAAAGAAGGGGATGATTAAAAAATATCAACTTTTGACTGCCAGATAAACAAACACCTTTACTCATTAGGAACAGATTCTATGGGCAGATATTGTATTATTATATTCTTCTGAGAGCGTAGCAATTCAGAAAGGAATACTTTATACTTGGTTCACAGGTTTGGTTCGCCAAGTAATAATATTTAGCACATTATCTTTAAGTGCTAAACGATTTTAGCATTATCTAGAATGACAAAGACCAGTAGGTTCCATAGTCATTAACGGTGGTAACCTTCATAAATTTGCAAATATTTTAATTCTGACTATAATTTTCAAATAAAATACTTTGATAAGAAACTACAAACGCATGAAAAAAAGATGAAAAAAGTAGGCCGGTGATTAAACTCCTCTGGTGATTTCTGAAAGGTGGGAAGGTAGAAAGAGTTTAATTAGAAAAGCACTAAAAACCTTTCTTCACAAATTTTATTTAAATTCACACATATATATTTCGAAAATTATGTTCGAAATATACAGGGTGACTGACGAAAAACCTTTGGTGCTGTATCTCGCTTATTTTTTATCCGATTTTAATAAATAAAACATCAAATTAAACCATTTTTAAAAGAATTTTATAGGATCTGAACTGTTATTTTTTCTCGCACCCAGTTTTTGTCAAAATACGATCAACATTTTTTTTTAAATTGCACTGTATATATATTTTTATTGATTCGCAAGGATATTTTTTTCTGAATATAAAATTGTAGACAAATTTATCCATACATCAAACTTAAATCGAGAAATTGAGGATTAAAAAAATAAATAAAAAGTCAAGTATCCATTGTAAATAATATACAGACCCTATTTCAAATGTCAAAAGTGACAGTGACAGCCATTGATACAATACTGCAACGATTTTTAATTATTTCATAATTAAAATGTTGCAATATTTCAAACACTGTACTAGAATTTTGTGCTTCTACAGAAATCGTTTTTCAGTTTTTGAAATCTTGCAACATTTTTATTATGAAATTATTAAAAATCATTGCAGTATTGTACCAATGACTGACGCTGTCACTTTTGACATTTGGAATAGGCTCTGTATATTGTTTACTATGGGTATTTGATTTTTAATTTTTTTTTTAATCCTCAATTTCTCGACTTTGGTTTGATGAATGGATAAAATCGTTTACAAATTTAGATTCAGAAAAAAATCTCCTTGCGGATCAGTACAAAATATATATACAGTGCAATTTGAAAAAAAAAAGTTGATCGTCTTTTGTCAAAAACTGGATGCAAGAAAAAATATCAGTACAGTTCATATTAAAGTCTTTTAAAAATCATTTAATTTGATGTTTTATTTATTCAAATCGGATCAAAAATTAGCGAGATACAGCACCAAAGGTTTTTCGTCAGTCACCCTGTATATATCTGTGAATTTAAATAAGATTTGTGAAGAAAGGTTTTTAGTTCTTTATTAATTAATCAAACTCAACTTCATTTAACTCACAAAAATTAAAAAAAAAACTAGAAAGAGTTTATTAATCTTTATTACAGTCCTTATTTTAATTTATTTGCTTTCATGCAGATAATTGAAAATGAATAATAATTTTAAAATCTTATGCAACTTTATGAGAATCATGTTAGTTCTAATTTTAAATATCTCTTTAAGTAATTTTCAATTCTTTTAAATGCTTTTACCGGAAAATACAATAGCAATTATAATAGGAATTTATTGACAAGATAAATTGAATAAATACATATAAAAGTATTTGTCCTCATTCGAGTGTTGTTAATTATGAAATTAGCACATTTCGTGTCCATGAATAAAATTATTGAACATCTAGTTTGTCCAAATTTCGAAGAAATGATTTATTAAATGCAGGAGTGTTTAATAGTTTGCGTGGAACTTATGAATTAAGTATAATAAACATTAAGGTTTCTGGAATTAAATTTTACTAGTGAATTTTTAATTACATTATTGCAGTCAATATTTTATTGGATGTTAAAATAAAGGTTGTATAATTTTGTATTATTATTATTATGCGAGGTAATACAAATATATCCAGACATTAAATTTGCCACAAGTATTATCTTGATTCTAATAGATCAAATTTAAAGAAAGTTTAGGAAGTTTTTATGTTTTTAGGTAAAATAATAAACTATTGATAAACTCTTGGTGTGTTTCACTGAGTCTTTACATTTAACTAATTTCGCTTGTTACAGCCTTATTAAGAGTGGTTATAAAAGAAACTCTTTTTAATGCCGTAACAAGCGAAACTAGTCGAGTAAATATAAAAAATCAGGGAAACGAACCAAGTGCTTATCAATTCTTTACCTATTATTTCATAATGTTTTAACAAGATAGTTGAGAAAATCATTCAAGAAATAATAAACTATTATTTATACTTACCAACAAAGGCTTCGCAGAAAAGTCGAACTTTATGGCCCAGACTGACATCTTTGTTGTTGGACAGATATGTGATTTTTGGCGAGTCAGGAGCTTTATCTGTAACAAAAAGCAACGTTTAAAATTCTAAACTTCAATGCTGAATTAAATAAGATAACATATGAAAAATAAACTAATAAGACAGCACAAGGAAAGCAGTAAAAGAATACAAATAGTATAAAAAGACGTAATAAGAACTAAATATTAATTAGTTAATTGCAATTAAAAAAAAAACAAATGAGAACATAATTTAATAAACATTAAGGGGAAACCCAGACACACAATCACAAAAATATATGGAAAAATGGCGACAGTATTTTAAAAATCTATCCATTTAAATGCTTCTTTGTTCGTGCAAATGCAATGGACGTAAAAAGCAATTAGAAAAACTAGAAAATTCAGTCATTAGGATTAAAAATCATCAGAAATTATACATAAGAAATAGAGGAATGTAGGAACATACTACTGAATGCAATAGGAGAAAAAACGTACATTGTTTATGCGAATAAAATTTCTGAAATCAGGAAAAGGAGAATTTGCAAATATTATAAACATACCACCATAAAGTACACTATTTTTTATTTATTGTTAAGCTTTGTAAACAAAATTTATTAATGGACACTTACGTAAAAACTACACCTATATTTAAGCACAGGAATCACAGACGGACTTTATTCTTCAAAATGTTCTTCCAGTCAAATTTTTATTCTTCGTTAATTATACCTTCTTAGAGCGCTTTCTACAACTGTAGATATTTATTTTACTTTATACTTCCTAAGAAAAATATAAAAAAAAGACTTAAAAGTAAATAAGAAGAAACCATAGACGCCAAGCATTCAATAAAAATATGTATGTGTTCTTCAATGGCTTCCTGGTCAACAGAGTGTAACATTTTTTCCAAATTCAAGAAAAATGTCTGACCACAGTTAAAGTCAATAACTCTTTCTTCCCTCCTTTTATTCCTAAACAAGTATTGCCTCAAGGATCCCCTCTATCTAAACTATGATACTCTATAACATCATCTGCTTAGACATTTACAATCCTCATACATTTTACTTTAATCTTTCTACATGTATCCTACAATTTGCAGATGACTCGGCAATAATTTCCCATACACCTACAGTATCTAAAGCTTTGGAATTTCAGAAAACAAAATTTACAACCAGAAGAAAACTACGCTGACAAACGCTACAAAAATATGCCATAAAACAAATTATAATTTATAACTCTCGAAGATTTTTAATTCGTTGCCAGTTTTACCCGAGTCTTGCAGTGCTGATCCTGATGGCATTACCGCATATTTTTTAAAAAGATGTTTATGTACGCTAAGTATACCTATCCATGCTATATTTACATGGTCGCTATTGTTTACGACTTTTCCAACATTGTGAAAAGATAGTTTTGTTGTGCCGATATTTAAAAATGGCTGCAGGGCGAACATAGAGAATTATCATCAAGCATCAATTCAATCCGTGCTCCCAAAAATGTTGTACATGTTAATTTCTAAGCAACTAAGGTGGACATGTATCCATGCAATTATTGATGAACAGCATGGTAAATCAAAGGTAACAAATTTAATACTTTACCAAACATTTCTGTCAGAGTCTTTGGAGGGCGGATCACAGGTTGATTCGATTTATACCGATTTCTCCAAGGCTTTCGACCGTGTACACAGCATTCTTAACCCTTTGCGAACATTTGACAAGTCATCTGCTTACTTGGGCGAAGTTACGGTTGACGAGTCTGACTCGTCATCTAAATTTAAGAGGCAGGCGTTGATCGCAAACAATTGCCTTACAGTTGCAAATAATGCAAATTCCAATTATCGTTATTATTACCCCTGTTTTGTGGATTTTCAGTAACTCAGGATGAAATGAAAAAATATGTTGCATTACGTATTATTATGACTCAAGTAGAAAAAAAAATCTAAATTAAGTTCATATTGGTCAAAAAGAAGTATTATAAACCAATTTTTGCAGCCACTTTGTCACGTGATAGGTTTTTTTGATATCCCAAGATTCCTTCACTTTACAGATAACAAATAGTTGGATAGAAATGATAGAATTATGAAGATCAGAAATCTAGTTGATTATCTGAATAATACATTCGAAAATCTATACTTTAGAAAGCGGAGTACCACTAGACGAATATCTCATGAAATTCAAAGGACGTTTGATTGTATTCAGTTCAATCTATTGAAAAGCTATAGACTTTGTGAGTCTTCATCAGACTACACATAAATGTAGTTGGAACTGCAAAGAAAGAACAGAAAACACATGTCAAATGAGCTTGTTTCCTTCAAACTAAAAAAATGAGAGGCCAAAATGTTATCACCCCACGTTTTTTAGCACTACGATGGAAAGATAAGAAAGATGTATACATGCTTATCTCGTTCAAAAATTGATTTAAGGAAGCGAAAAAAGAAGTGTTAATTTTGACAAAATTATCAAACCATCATGCGTAGTCGAATGTTATACAGGTATGAAAGGCGTTGGAAAGAGGACCAATTGCTAGCGGGATCATCAAATAAAATGTATTACTTTTACGGATTAATCCATATAGCAACAAATTAAATCCGTTTTATATGCATAAAAATCTACAAATAACTCAGTACTTAAGGGGTTAATAGAACCAACCCTGCGTGTACGTATAGGTAAATACCTCTCAAATGTTATTCAGGTAACATCGGGTGTGCCTCAGGGCTCTCACTGTGGACCGTTGTTATTTTTATTATTTGTTAATGACATTTGTAAAAATATTAAAAACAGCCAATTTCTCCTCTACGCTGATGACTTAAGAATGTATAAAAGAATAAAGACATCAAATGACCAAATACTACTTCAGTCTGATTTAGATAGTGTGGCTTTGTGGTGCAAGGAAAATTATCTTGAATTAAATCTAAAAAAATCTGTATATATATCTTTTTATTGCGGAATAATTAAAAATAATAATTATAAACTATATGATGACATATTACCAACAGCTTCTGTGATTAACGACTTGGGTGTTATATTCACATCAAAGTTTAATTTCATGAACCACGTAACATATTAATTTATTGATTTGTCTTTACATGTCCACTTAAGAAAAATATTCTAACAATCAATATAAATTTACAAACTATTTAACGATTTATAGCAGGGAACATGCAACAAAGCATTAAAGCTGTTAGGATTCATTAATATAATCTAAAAAAAATAAAAGCCTAATAAATCACAAACAAAAAAATAATTAGTGCCAATAGGTTTTCTCAATGAACTCCTCCTTCATTTATGAAGAATCCTCTGAAGTTTAACAAACCTATTTTCTTTGCAAAGAAAATGATTAAACAAAACGAACACTACTAAAATTTGTTCTTAAATCACTAAAACTCATTTTATTGCAAATTATTGTAAATACTCTCTAAGGAACGCCTCGCTTGGATCTTTAAGGGTTTTGGTAAATCACTGCTAGAATTACTATTTTATGTAGTTCTTATATGAAAGTATTTCTCCATTTTTTTAGTCTACTAATTGAAAAAATTAAATAAAAAGATAAAAATAAACATAATTTCGTTAAGAATAACTATTAAGATGACATCTATTGTTGCACCGATTTCCCCAATTGAGTAGGCAAACCACCGACAATGAAGGAACTGTCAACAGCGATAATTAACAATAACATTGGTTAATATTAAATGCACGTTTCGACATTAACTGGAAGATTATAAACTCCATAGTAGCATTGAGTTTCTTTGTCTTCAAATGTACTGCTCTAATGAAATACAAATAGATCAAAACGGATCCGTAGCTGCTGTTGACAGGAAACAATAATTTAAAGATGAATTCATTCCTAATTTTAAATGAAAATTGTATCCATCTTATACATATCTTTGAAGTCATTAGAATGACACTTGTCATAGATCTATCAAAGTCGAACTTAACGAAATACCACATCAGCAAAAATAATCGCGGGTATTCTTTAGATGTTGGGGTAAATCATTTACGTAAATGAGAAAAAGAATTGGGCTTAAGATAGACCCTTGAGGGAGACCATCATTATTGGCTGAGGTTCCGATATACTATTTTAACAATCTACTACTTGAGTTCTATTTTGTAGATATGATTTGAAGATTGAAATTATATTTATGAAGTTTCCCCGAGAGAATCTAATGCGATACACAATCGAACGCCTTGTTAAGATCAACAAAGGAGAATATACACAATGTTTTATTTTCAAAGCTATCTAATATTGTTTCCGACTACTCAATTAGGGCGTCGTTGTTGAGTACTTAGGACGAAATCCAAACTGACCAGTGTAGAATAGATTATTGGTTTCAATATATAATCTAATATTTGATCTTTTAGAATTATTTCACAATTTTAGAAAGCATGGGTCGCAATGGGTCGAAAGTTATTTAAGACTTTTTTATTGCCTTCTCTAAATACTGGAATAATTCTAGCAAGTTTTAGGGCGCTAGGAAATTATAGGATACCATATATATCACGAGATTTGCTAGGTTTTATTTACAGAACACATCCCGTACTTTAATATAGGTAGTTTCTTGAACAACACGAAAACATTTCGTAAATCTACAACAAATGAGTCTTAAGAAACAACTACTTTTCTAGCTAATTTTAATTATTTTTTTTAATTATTAGTTATTTTTCTACAACGTAAAGGACTTTAATACATTTTTATTAGTTTCTTGAAACTTGAATTGAATATTTTGGTTAATTTGAAATGGTGTAATTTTTCTAATTAAAGACATTGGTAAGTTCCCGTGGATGTTACTGGCAACATTAGCAAAGAAGTAGTTAGATTCTTTACAAGTAGTGTTACTATTGATATTAACTACATCACTTGAACTCTGCCTTTCATTATTAATAAGGGACCACATAGCTTTGGTTTTATTGCTACTTTGATTAATAAAATTTTCGATAGCCCTCGCCTTGTTTATTTTTATTGTATTGTATAGGCGTTGATAGCCGTCTTTGGTCTTTTCAGTGTATGCAGGATATACTGATTTTGTATAAATTGCATGCAATCGCGCATGTGTTTAAGCTCAGCAGTAAACCATTGAACGTGATCAGATTTATTGCTAATGTACTTCTTACAAAACACTACTGTTTTTTTTTATAACGGATTTATTATAATTATGAATTATTTTGTTAAGAGTTGCAAATGTGTTTTCTTTTCAAATATTTAACGTTTTCCTAGTGGGTAAAGTGTAGAGTGCCTGCTCACGGGCCACAAGATTGTGGATTCGAATCCTAGCCGGGCGGTGGATTTTTCTAAAGGAGGAATTAATTCATGAATGTGTGTATGTGCCCTTCATTTACAATTATTAATAATAATAAAGGTAACTGGTTGATTGGCAACATAGCCTATATCCATTAAATTAAACAAAAAGAAAAAATCTAACGATTTTAATTAGTGTAAAAAAGCAATGTGAACTTTAAAAATAATTTACGATTGATTGATTAAAACACATGGTTTTGCTTCACTTTTTGATTTGTAGAATGATTGGGTAATATTGGGCCCTTTTATTTTCTTAAACATTCCTTTCTGTTTACCCAAAAATTCTGCAAATTTTAAGTGTTAATCAACATAATCTTAAAATATTTAACTACGGGTTAAGTGAGAAATGAACGAACAAGATTTTACGAATTTATTACTTTTAGGAATCTTGGTTTTTCAAGAATCTCAATTGGAATTTCCATTTTCTCTAATGCTTTTATCGATGGTGTCAAACTCTATCACCCAATAGAGTTTGGCACCATCGACAGAAGCATAAGAAAAAACGGCAATTCCATCGGGTATCAACAATACATCAAAAAGAAAGGAAAGTTGAAGAAACTACGAAAAGAAAAAAACGCAAGATTACCTAAGCATTCTGTAAATTATAAGTGTTTTAATCAATCAAAATAATCAATTGATTACAAAATGTTACTAGTCTCAAATGCTGTTTATATTTAACTTTTTTAAATAAATGTAAATGACATTTTTTTTATAAAAGCCGGTTTATGGGACTAATTCAATATTTCTATCAACTATTGACATACATGTCATAAAATAACTCCACGTAAATTGGAAAACGGTTGAAGCTAAATATTCGATATTGCTGTGTAGCTTATAGAATCGGTGAACGATACTATAAGCCATATTCTAAATGTTTTTTAAAGTGTTGGGTTTGTGGTCTACAGAAAATATTGAAATAAAGCCAAACATGTATAAAGCTATGTTGTATATACAGTGTGCCCAATTTCGATGCTCACCATTGGTATCTCTGTTATTAGAAGAGATAGAACAACGGTTAAATGGTTAATGTTTTGCAGAAAACAGTGCTCATAACAAATCCTATTTCAAATTTACCTTAAATCTTTTCAATTTTAAGATATTTTGAAGAAACCTAAATTTGCCAATTTTAATTTACCTCAATAACTCGATAACGCCTAACGCGACCTCTATTAAACCTTTACATTATTTAGACACTTTTTTAAGACAAAATTTTTGGTGTAAACAGAAACTTCCAATTCGCATTTGTTTCCAGGTTATTAGCGCTATCTATTGTTTTTCTTATGGTGGTCATATTGGATTTTAAACGTAAATTAATCTTTAATTTGAAATTAGTAAGCTATGCAATTAAACACCAATGACAAATGAAAGTGAAACTACATTCTAAGTAATTATGTAAAATAAAGAAACGATACTGACATTTAATTTCATTATTAACAAAAATACAGGTTGTCCAATAAAATTAGTAAGCCATGGAATTAAACATAAGTGTAAAACAATGAAACAAAACACTAACCTGCCAAAGTACAGTTAGCGCTACAGAGATAAGTTAATTTAAACCCTGTATCTACTTGTAGTTAGTGATAAGTAATTATTTATTTTCAAGTATTACGATTTATAGGTATTAATAATGGCACATACATATTCAAACGAAGAAAAAGTTGATATGTTGGTATATTTCAAAGCAAATAGAAACACTGAAAGCAATTTATAGAACTTTGGAAGCTTCGAACAAAAACGAGCTATGAAGTGAATTATGCTGATACACGTCGAAATAATATTTTGCAGAACGTTACGAACAATTCCGGTACATCAGTTCGTCGTGTAGCTTGAGAAACAAGGATTTCAAAATCTACTGTTCACAGAACCTTGAAGTATCACCCTTACCAACCAACAAATGTACAAGGTTTAAGTGATAATGACTATCACCGAAGATTGCAGTTTAGCAAGTGGTATCTTCAAAAATTCAAAGATGACGATAATTTTCCTAGGAATATACTATGGACAGATGAAACACGATTTACCAATTGTGGAATATTCAATAGAAATTACTATCGTCATTGGTCTACTAAAAATCCACATTTGGTAAATCAAAGAAGATTTCAAGTTCGATCTGGTTTTAATGTGTAATGCTGAATTGGTTTGAAATTTTGTTTATATTTTATATTGTTTTTTGAATTATTTTCTTTTAGATAGTCACTTGATAGGTCCTTTCATCTTTGATTGCAATTTAACTGGTAACATATATTTGTAGCTACTAACAAATAAGATAATGCCTGGATTGAAACAAATTATTAATCAATATACATTGTCGTCATATAGAACAATTTCTTTAAGTGAATATGACATTTAAGTACTTTTTATTTCTATAATTTCACTGTCAACTGTCATATTTAAGATTAATTTACGTTTTTATTAATATTTTGCTTGTAACTAAAAATTTTTCAGGCATGTTATACATCGTTAAAAATCACTTTTTAAGCACTATCTAATAAACCCGAAATCCAATATGACCACAGTAAGAAAAACAAAAGATAGCGCTGATAAACTGTAAACAAATGCGAATCGGGGGTTTCTGTTTACATCAGAAACATTGTCTTAAAAAGTGTTTTTTCAAAATATCTTAAAATTGAAAAAAGTTAAGGTAAATTTGAAATGGAATTTGTTTATAGCACTGATTTTAGAAAAACATTCCCTATTTAACCGTTACTCTACTCTATCTCTTCTAATAACAGAGATACCAATGGTGAGCATCGAAATTGGGACACGCTGTATAGGTAATATGTTTATTAAAATTTAGTTTGAATGTGAATAATACACCAAAATTGGATTAGTTCTTGATTGTAGTGGGAATATAGGTGATCAATTATACTTATCCGATTAAAGGTCATTCAAAAACATTTTGTAATATTCAAATCGAGATAATTTTCATTTTGCTACATTACTTAAGTCGTTTTGTAGACCTATTTGAGCGAACTTTTAGGTAAATTACTATTTTTAATATTTATGCCGAAGTCTTTTATACGTAATAAAATAACAATATGAGCCATGTGGTACACCAGATATTACATCTAGAAAAGCGCAAGCCAATAGAACACGCTTTATTCTGTTACTAAGATACCTACTAAGCTAATTAATAAGTAGGTCGCCAAAACCCAATTCCTTTAATTTAAATAATGAGATATTATGTCTTACTCTGCCAAAGAAATCTACAACTATTTCATTGTCCATATAATTATGTAATAACTTCTTCGGATAAGTTGGACATGGGTAAATTCACTGTCCTTCGGATTTCACCCACCGCTAAATTATTTACTAGACTGGAGATGTCGTAAATGTAACCGAAGTATCTAAATAAAGTTGCATAACATGTAATGAATATGATACTAGATACTTCGACGTCAATCCTGATGGCTTAATTGAAACCGAAACGCGACGTTGAATGCAAGTAGCTGCAAATGAACTACTCACCGTTGCGTTGTGAATGTGAATGAATGTGTAAATTAAAAGTGAATTGACAGACATTTTTGCCATTCTTTATATTTACTTGGTATCAGTATTATAATTTCAATTTCCACAATTTTCTTGAGTTTTTCATTAGTGCAGATATTTATAAAATTTGTATTTATTAAACAATTTCATACGTCTATGTTTTAGTAGTAGTATTTGTGCTTGGCTATCGACCACGTGGTCCTTCAGCCGTGTGATTTGAGTGTGTGTGTGTAAATGAGCATCTTAATTTAAAGAATCTTTGTACTTAAGTTACGTGAAAGTTTAATTTATACAATTAAGCTACTGAAAATGAGTAACATTGTACATGAAATGGGTAGAAACAGTTCTTTACTAAGTTTTTATTTATTTGTTGAATTTTATTTTGTTATATTTATTATGAAATTAAACACGAAATTTATAATTAAATATTGCTAGACTATTTATAAGAAAATTTTTATGTGAAAGAAGAAATAAATGCCTATTGCATTTCACAAATTACTTACTTATAACTCATAAATTGATGATTTTATTCTAGTTATAATTATATTATCCAGTCTACCCTGCATTACTCTTTGAAAGGTAATATCTGGTTTTGATCATCAACACTTATATTATTCCTTTTTCAATTAAACATATAACTAATTTCATCGAATTAATACCTACAACAGAATTTTCAGAAAAGCAATAACACAAATACATTATTAATCGAATCAATCCAATCGTAATTTAATCGACAGCCAAGACCATATTTGCAACAATCGAAATAAATATTCGCCCACAGACTATCCATACCCGATCAATATCGTTAGCGTAGATACATTTATAATAACTTTCGGACCGTATGAATAAACAACCCCACACAATTGCTACCCATAAATTCCATGTGGCGAGATAATTCGAATTCGAGTACGGCGTTAATAACCAATCGGCCGTTGTTGGCCTACGCACATCCTGGTGAAAAAATTGGACTGCTCACTCCCATGCCCAAGCGCATAGAGGCGTGCAAGGTGGTACATTTTTGACGGGGTCGACATTGTTCCGTATAAATATGAATATTATTTAGTATGGCAGTGTGTTGCAATAAAACGACCACACATGTGTAAGATCAATGAAATGTAGAAAGCGATTGAATTCAATTTGCATCCCATTAAGATCTGGATTTATTCATTCATATATTCAAAGCAGGGTACCAAAACATGTGTTGTGGACTATGGATTATGTTTTTACTTATTAACGTCTGGTTATCTTTGCTTGGTTAATGGTGGAGGTTAATGAAGTTTTAATCTTGTTGGTGATAAATTTATTCTTATTACAGCATAACATTTTAATGTAGTAACTTGGTAGAAAATTTGCGAAAATGTTCAAAATTTTGTTCGTTCAAGTATAAATAAGCTTATTAATTTTAGATTTACTTGATCTTTTTACTTTAATTACTTGTTCAGTATTAGAACCCAACTACATCGTTCATATATTTAAGTTTATAACAATATATAATGTCAATTTTTAGAAGTGTTAATATATTGTTTTATTTTAAAGTACCTTATTGTTTAAAATTTAATTAATATGCTTTTCAAGCTACGATTACGAAATGAAAACTATTGCATCAGTTCATTGGCACTACCTTTGTGAATGGTTTGAAGTCTAGCTGAAGAGAGTTGTATGTAATATGTAATTCACTTCCTTGATTAAACAATACACCCATCGACGACTTTAAAGCTGTTCACACACTTTTACTTGTAGTGGATGGAAACTGAGCGTTAAATAAACTTCCAGGTATTAAGGTAATGTGTGGGTTTATAAATATTGCGATATTTTTAGAAGTTTATGTGCTAGTAAATCTTGGCACTACGTTTACTATATACACGCATTTATCACTAAGCCAAACATAATTTTATGCAAATTTATAATTACTATTAAACTTAAAGCCAGTTTAATATTAGTATGTCATTAATATTTTTGCGACAAGATCATTACGAACTATTTCAAGGATTGTGGAATAACACGCAGGTATATTTTCTAATTGCGAAACTGCTAATCTAGATATTGATGCAGGTTTTAAACATATAGTGTATTTTAC
Source organism: Ontholestes murinus (assembly GCA_963969525.1). Lineage (NCBI taxonomy): Eukaryota > Metazoa > Arthropoda > Insecta > Coleoptera > Staphylinidae > Ontholestes > Ontholestes murinus. The sequence continues at coordinate 28,875,754 of OZ018391.1, forward strand.
GACGATGTTTAATATCGTATTTTTTAATGCAAACAAACTAATTTCAAAATATGTCATAAACATAAGTCACAAATAAATTTCTCTTAGAATTGGTCAATATAAAAAAAAATAAGGAAGTACAGGTACAACAGGAAGTTTAAAAACATCCCTTAAACTATATAAGTAAATAGTTCATTTGAAAAATGATTCCCGAGGGACAGGAAAAGCGTTTTCCCGATGACAATCAGAAATGTAATTGTCAAACATTTGCACAATCGACGGCTGCAGCAATCTAGAAAACGTGTTGTTTTAATCAACCAAACAGCAAATTTACTTTTGCGAGATAATTGAATCGTTACAGGTCACCTCGCCAGATATTTCTACCAAAATTCTGGTGCTTTCTCTAATAAGTTAAGATGGTGTCTTTTTTATTACAAAAATGTATTTTGCAGTCTATTTACGCCCTAAATATTATTTTATTTTTTGTTTTTAATTTAAAGAAACAGTCATCTATGTAGCTTTAGTCTAGAATTGATGAGTGACAACATCCAGGCCTTTTGAGGGCTGGAAAATCAGAACCTGCATTGACTAATAAAGGTAGCTGAAATACGTTTTAAGTAGTATCCAGTGACAAAAATAGCATCAAGTAGGTTTAAATAAGAAGCTACTTTTACATTACATAAAGTTGAGTTAGATGGCGATTTAAAAAAGGGCCTTTGATAATTATTTTCTGACCAAAATAGAGGCAAAAAAGAGAATTCGATTCCTTCTTTAGCCAAAGTATGTGCTGTTTATCGATAGTTCCAACAATTCTATTCTGGTAATAAGGACGTTAAATATGAGACACGTTCTGGTAGGCAAACAGTCGAAAATGTCGAGTTGGATCAGCATGTGAGCACTTATTGCATTGACCACGAACTGAAAGTTAACCTCAAAACCGTTTAGAACCATTTGCAGAAGGATGGACTTAAGAAGAAGTTGCGATTCTTTGCTGAAACACATTGAAATAGTGCCGAACAATAGCCGAAAAAGATTATGGTCTAATTGTCCAAATGATCACCAAGTCCAGATTAACGACCAATAAGACTTTGCCATGTGTTTAGGGTTTTTGGAAAGAAATAATATACTAGCTGCTCCTATCTGACAATACACTCAATTAGCATCTCTATTGTCAATAATTAACCAGAATTAATCAGGATTACGACCAGAAACGACCAAAAAGGGGTTTCATCAAGACAAAAAGGCTGCACACATCATTCACGACTCACCAGACGCTGTGAGAGCTTGGATGAGAGTTTCTATCGCATAAGACGTATAGTTGAGAACTTGTGCCATGTAATTAACACATTTTCATGCATTTGTTAAAATTTCTTTATAGTACAAAACCGGCATCAAGAGACGCTTGTGAAAATGAGCTGGCCATATGTTTTGCCCATAGGAAAGAGGACTACTTCAATCATGGAAATATGAAATTGGGTGAAGATGATCGAACGAAAGTCGCATATTTGATCTAAATCGGATAATCCATCGTCTACATCAAGCGAAGAAATGCGTAGAACTTTATCTAATATATTTTTTTATTTTTCAGATATTTTACAAAAAGCGAGAGTTATTTATACTTTCTATATTATTTCAACTTGTTTTCTCTTGTAATTTTAATTATTTGGGTTATTGCCTTAATTTTTGAAAAGTAAAATCCATAGTAGTTTTGAATACTTTGCAATATCTCTCTTCTTTAGTTATTAAAGTGACATTTAATACGTGTTGCTCCCACAAGGCATAATGTCAAACTTTATATGTTAATATGATTGATAGTGGAAGCATGATACGTCTTGGAATGAGAAACTTTTAGAAACCAAGTGCAATTTCTTAAATTGATAAATCATACAGTATATGGCATGAGACCTTTTCTAAGAAAGATAAAGCTTTCTGCATCTTTCGTCGGGAATACATTATCTTTTACACATGATTTTATAGACGAAGAAGAGATAACAGATCTTACTTAGCATTGTGATCGATCTTGGAGAGATTATTTCTTTGCAGTCGCTTTTAGTCTTCATTCCATATTGATCAAAATCTGACACATGACATCTAAAGTATGTATTAGTCCGAAAAGCACCTTGGTGGAATTTACACTCGATTCAAGGCTATCGATGAAATTTACTTCACCCATGTGTTAGTCGTATGATTTTACTACATTGATAACGACACTCAGTTTTTTTTAATAGGGAGAGTTAAATGTTTATTTCATCAGTTTTCACGAATACTTTATAGCATCAGCAGCACATTCAATTTACAATAAGTCTCCGGTCTATCTAAGAAACAATTTTTTTTTAGAAATTTCACATTATTCCTTCAAGAGCGATACGTTTCTAACTTTTATGTAAAAATATTTGGTCTTTGCTCTCAAAATAAGCATCAGTTTCGGCAATCACTTCTTCATTTGAGCAAACTTTCTTTCCCTCGAGTATCTGTTCATATCTGCTAAAGCCAGTAGTTTCTGCGGACCAAATCTGGAGAGTACGGTGGGCGGGGAATCAATTCAAAGCATAATTCATTCAATTTAACCATTGTTTTCATCGACTTGTGACACGGGGCGTTATCCTGGTGAAACAGCATTTTTTTCTTGATTTCTGCACTCAATCGATCCAATAATGCCATGTAACATTAACTATTGATAGTTTTGCCTTTTTCAAGATAGTCGATGAACAAAATTCTATACGCGTCCCAGAATACAGATGCCATAATCTTGCCAGCCTACTTTCGAGTTTTTGGTCGCTTCGGACGACTTTCACTCAGGTGACGATCTTTTTGATTCAGGCATGTAGTGATGGGTTCATGTTTCATCCATTGTCACATATCGATGCAAGAAATCATTTTTATTTTGCTTGAAAAGCTCCAAACAACGCTTTCAATCGTCAACGCGTTCTTGTTTCTGGTCCGATGTGAGCAAATGCGGCACCCACTTCGAAAGCAACTTGCGCATGCCCAAAATTTCATGTAAAATTGTAAAGATACTATCTTCTGATATCTTCAAGGTGTCAGCTATTTCACAGAACTTCATTTTACGGTCTTTTAAAACTATTTTGTTGACAATTCCAATCTTTTCCGGAACAACTGTTGATTTTGGGCGACCAGAGCGTTCAGCATCATTGGTGCTTGTACGACCGCTGTTTGGCTTCAACAGTATTTTCCCCATCAAAAAACAGTGTTTAATCAACATACGAAATTCATTTCTATCCATCGTCATGAAAATTACCAAACTGGGGGCACTGACTGCTGTAACTTCTAAACTAACGGTCAGAATTACTTGTTGAGTGACGTATTATATCCAAAGTTTACGGATAAGTCAGAATTTGTCTTCAAAGCTTTGTTTGAATGAAATTTATAATTCCATTCCAAATGTAGCAATCAGCAATTAATTCATACATCCATCGTCTTTTGGCCATTCTATTATCTGAAAAGGCTTACAATGATTAACTTAATACCATAATTCAAATCGCCAACAACGAAGGATATGATTAAAATCCAGTTATAAAACTACTCAAGAGACAGAAACGTTTATTAACAAAACCATTACTATTCAGCCTAGGAGATATAATAGACAAAGATAATAGTATATTAGTAGCTATACTATTTGTTTATTAAATCAGCACTAAAATTAAGACGAAATATGTGACAACAAATTATCAATAACAAAGTAGAAATTTCATAATAATTAGAAAAAACACGAACATATTTCGTAAAATCTACAACAAATGAGTCTTATTAAGACTACAAGAAACAAATCACTTTTGAAACAACTACTTCTCTAGCTAATGATTTGTTTCTTGAAGTCTTAATAAGACTCATTTGTTGTAGATTTTACGAAATATTTTCGTGATTTTTCTAATTATTAGTGAATTTTCTACAACGTAAGGACTTATTAGAAATTTTATATTTTCTAAAAAAGTCTGGGGTGTATAAGATCAAGTGTGTAAATTGTGAAGGTTTCTACATAAGACAAACAGGAATAAATTTTGAAACAACGATGACATAATTAAGGCAGTAATTTCTTACAGTGGATATCCGTCGAAGATAGTGTGATTTGTGTTAATTCCGTAATTTACATCTGCATGCCTTCTGTCCGAGAACTATCACTTGGCAATTTTCAATTAGAAATTAGTTCAAACTTTGATAATGATCCAGGATTGAAACACGTGCCAGTTTAATCTAATGAAATAAATATGGAACACAACAAGTATATTTCTTTGCCCTATTTAAACATGTTGTTCCACAAAGAGAGTAGCAGTAGGTATTCAATAATTTTATTTATTTATTATGTCTATTGGTTCAACTTCGCAAAATAAGCTTATCAAATAAAAGGCTTTATTGTCGTACTACTTTACCGTATTTATGGTGACCTTGATAATAGATATAGAAAGTATCTCATAGCTATCTATATTTTTTTATTTAAAGATTTACAGTACAGTATCTGTATTCTTAGTTTTTCAGTTACTCAAGAAATCATTGAAACCCAATTATCATTTTTTTAAACAATATTCTGGGTATATTTTTTTGCTAAACATAATACTACATTGCCACTATTTTCAACATTAGGTAATGTCATGCATTTCTTGGAGTTCACTTCAAAATTATTAATCAGTCTTGATGAGTCGTAGAATAGAAAACGCGCTTTATTCCTATTCTTTTAGGTTTTTTAGGCACATACTATTTTAGCCTATTTCCGTTGAAGGGTACAATCTTCTCATCAAAACGTAAGTTCAGACATCTGAATGCGATTAAAATTATTCATAAATTTATTCAGAAATTATTGGTCACGTTTGCATTGTTTGTTTCATTTGCCTGTAAATTTCTACTAAAATGTAATTTTTATTTTATTGCTATCTATAGCACACGATCCATTGTATCAGCAACAGTAGATAATGTTGTTTCTAAATGAGATTAACTTTCAGCTCTTGATAATCCGTAAAAGAACATAAAAAGCAGCAGCCAAAATATTTCTCAATTTCATTTACAGGAATAGGAATGGGTTTTGGTGGATCACATTGCAATGCATACATATTGGTATGGTCGCCTATAGTGCTTATAACTTCATTGTCAAGTAGTCACAGGTGAATGGGGAGCTTCGGAGATATTAGGGCAATCTTCTTTCTACGGAAAATAGTAACTATTATATTAATGCTTGAGGCGTTCACTTCGCAATACATCTTGAATATCTAAATAAAGTAAAAATTCACTTTGTTGATATCAAACTATTCATTTAGAAAAGTGACGCGAGTTTAAGTTTGAAAATGATCAGCTGTTGATTGAAACGAGTCACTTTTGTAAATAAATAGTGTGAATACCACTTTTGACCTGTGGAATTCCTTGTGTACGGCATTTGAGAGGAAAGGGTTAGCGAGTCAGCTCTTATTACTTAAGTCACTTCTAACCTTAAAATATAATGTTGGAAATTAGTCTCTGGTTGAGCATTTCTTAAGGTTCGGCAAAATGATCAGAGAATACAGGTCCTACCTTAGAAGAATCTGATGTGATTTGTCATTTATTATTGATAATACCCAAGGAGTACAACAAAGTGGTAAAGGCTCTCGAAACGTTATCACCAAAATACATTTTGTTAAGCTTCGTCAAAACAGGCTTTTTGATGAGGAATCCAAACGAAAGGATCACAGTAATGTGAAGAATAAATATTATGATATTCCGTCTTCCAATGCCTTTACTTCCCAAACCTCTGTCCGTCAGTCGATTGTAAACAAAACACTCGTAAACCTGGCAATTACGATTTCAATGTACAAAGAAGTAATCAGTTTCAGTGTCATAATTGTGGACAGTTGGGACATAAACGAATTGAATACGGAAATCTAAACGAAAAAATCAGACAAACCATAACACTGCTCACATGGCAACTGAAAGCGGCGATGATCCGAAGAACCTTACAACTTATTCGTACTCATTTTTAACTGAAGCAATCACTACTTCAGGAATGAGCAGCTTGGACTCAGGAGCCTACAACTTATTCGTACTCATTTTTAACTGAAGCGACTACTACTTCAGGAATGAGCAGCTGATGATGATCTTGGACTCAGGAGCGACGGATCATCTGGTCAATTCCGAGTCATTCGCTATGAACTTGCGGAAACTTAAATTCCCTGTTCGAATAAAAGTAGCAAAATCGGGATCATTCTTAGAATCGAGAGTCAGAGGTGATGTTCAAGTATACGTAAATGTAGAAGGTAAAGTACATTTGATTTCATTGATAAAGTTGCTCCAGGGGATCAACAAAATTTACTATCAGTGCGTAAATTAGAGGTAGGGGAAGGGGTATTATAACTACGAATGGTAAGACAATTGCAATTGCTAAAAGAAACCTGAGGCAGCTATATGAACTGATATTATCACTCCATCAAGAGGAAGCTCAAATTTGCGAAACAGGAAAAAGCCTGGAACTGTGGCACAGAAGAATGGGACACTTTAACATCGTCAGTCTGGACAAGTTGCAGCACCTCGTCGACGGGATGAAAATCAACAAAGACAGGGAATCAAGGACTAGATGTTCGTGCCTAGAAGCCAAGCAGGCCAAGGAAACTCATGACCAACACAGGAAAAGGACACGACGGCCATTGGAGCTAATCCACAGCGATCTCGTTGAACCTATCACCCCAAAGTCGCAGGATGGGAATCAACTTCATTGATGGCTACACCCATTTCACCGTGGTTTATACTATGGAATCAAAGAAGGAAGTCCTTCACTACTTCAAGGTCTACGAGGCAATGGCAACTGCACGTTTCAATCTTAAGATCAACCGGTTCAGATGTGATAATGGGTGCGAATACATTTCGAAGGAAATCCAGGAGCTCTTGGAGACAAAAGGAATCAATTCGGTCACGCCGGTGAAAAACGGAGTGGCCGAATGGATGAATCGAACCATTCTAGGTGTATGATCCTAAGGTCCAAACTTAGAAAAGGTTTTTGGGCTCAAGCAGTGATGTGCGATGTCTACCTTATCAACCGAAGCCCCACTTCGGCGTTGAACGAACAGGTGTCAGCAGCACTGTGGTTCGATGAGCGTGACCTGAGGAAAATAAAGTTTTTGGGTGTACTGCGTACTTGCGCGTTTAGAAGGAGCTTATTAAAGAGGAATTTCAGTCGAGGACTATGAATGGGAAAGACTTCATCTTCGAAGAGTCGAAATTTAGTTTCCAAGGAACTTAGATCGATGAATGGATCTACGGACGAAATCGACGAAGGATCAGACGAGGAAGCAATGGAGAAGAAGAGGAATCCAAAGGATGCCAAATGCAGAAGGAATCTCCAGAAGACATCTTTGAAGATACCTTCGATCACTTCGATCCAGAGAACTTTTTGAAGAACTGTTGACGAGCCAACCAACCTACCTAAGGAACCTTTTGAAAGTTCGACATGGAAAATTGTAAACCAGTTAAAACACTCATCGAAGTCAAACACATTCCAAGCAATGAAGATGAGGAGTCTTTGAAGGACGTACGGCACCGCTAACTAATTGGATGTTTGCTGGTCTTCGGACTACGCTATTGGACAAACGAACGAGAGAGCTTGAGATGCTTCGCAGACATCGACTGGATTAGCGATGCCGATCGCAAGTCGACTTCCGGCTCCCTACGTCAAGTCTTCAGCTACACCTTCAGTTGGACCACTAGGAGACAACCATGCGTTGTTATCTATCATCAACGGAGGCGGAGTACGTGACGCTTTCCATGGCAGCAGAAGAATTAATGTGGACTATTCCACTCCTATTGCATGTAGCCAATGAAAAGGAGGCATTTTTTATTTTTTAGCCAATCACGTCAATTTATAAGTGAATAAACACCAACTTGCTATTTATTCACCTGAATAACCTGAAGTTAGCTATTTCCCGACAAAAAAATTGAATTAGCCTTGATAAAAAAGCGAAAAGCGTTGGTTATACTTATGTCAGTTGTAAGTAGGTTATAAAATCAAAAGGTTAGGTAGGGCTTCATCATCCATAATAAATGCGACGGTGGCAAGTTCTGTACCAAAAATTAAAACTAAAACGAGATCGTGTGTTTGAAAACAATTTGAAGAATTTTGCGCGCATAGAAACTACCAGTCTTTAGCAAAAACTTCAATGGAAACTGTTGCCGCGATTCTAACCGACTGGGAATAGAATATGAATAAGGTAAATGCAAATAATTATAAGGAAGGTGTTGTTTAATCAATGTCGAAATTTTCGGCTAAAATACTGCAGATGTATCATTTTAATATAAATATTAAACCGTTCACCGATATTCGTTTCAAGTCGTGGAATAGACTTTCCAAATACCATTCGTGATGACAATTAAATCGGAATAAATTTTGTCTTTAGTGCATTCAAGTTTGTTGCTTATTCGCGATTTTTATTCGAGCAACTGATAGAAAAAATCACGAGCCGCCAGGCTGTGATTTTTTCTATCTGTCGTGACAGTTGCTCTCATTAAAATCGCTAAGCAACAAACTTTCATGCAAAAACAAAATTTATTCGAGTAAATTGCCATCACGTATGGTATTACTTGTGATAAAACAACTGCTCAACGATCTCAACGTAAAACTGTCACCTCCACTCCAGATATTTTAAGACAATCAGTCATGTACCTTTCTACTTCAGAAGTGGGAACACAAACGATTAAAATATATAGATGTGAGATATAACTTTGTTAAAGATCTTGATGAAAAGGGTTCATTAAAGTAAATTATATTAATACCAAGAATCAAATTGCGGACATATTGCTCGCGCAAGATGCATTTGTTAAACTACGTATTGAAATGGGAGTTCGTGAAATTAACTGAGACTTCTTATTTCATTACTATATAATTTTCTTAATGCACCAATATCAATTGAGGAGGAATGTTGGGAAACCAATCACTATCGGTGCATCTCCTTTATAATTGGCTCCACAACCCAGGGGGCAGCACTATATGGACTCATTCATCCTACACTTGTATAACGGTCAATGCGACGGGGTGCACATTTTGTACTTTATTAAATAAACAGTTTTCGAGTATTGTTGTTGCATTTGTCACTCGCCACTCCGAGCGCCTCAACAAATACTAATATCACTAATGAATACGTAATTAATTTATTAAAAGTAAACAATACTTCCCCGCAATAATATTGAAGTAAAGGTTGACCTCGTAACTTACTTTATTGTAAGTGCTGAGGAAATTTAATCGGGGTGAATTTCCCCTGAGTTAGTTAAATATTAGTTGCATTTTGCTGATTGGGGCCGCGTTTAGGCCAAATTACATTAAAGTACGCGACGTGTTCTAGGAATCCATTATTAAATTGTATGGTTATTACCTTTCGGCACAGCACTCAAAGCACTAGCGATAATTTGCGTTCATTGAACAGAGGCGGCGAATGCTGGCGCAATATACACACCATAAATTTTGATTGAATAATTTAGTGAATAAGCTCTAACACTGTGGAAGAAATAAAGATGTGCATCAAGAAAAATAAAAAATGAAATAATTTAAATTTTGTGATTGTTTAATTGTTTCCTCGGTCATTAAAACCTAAACAATTTGCATGAAATTACAAGGTGATGCAGGCGATAGCAGGTGACGAGGAATATCGTTAAACAATGCGTAATTTCACCATTTCCATTAAATTAATAAGATAATGAGCTAGATTACACAGTGCACATGTCGGATGAACGATTAACGGTACAATGGGCTGATATGTGGAGTAGACATAAATGATGCAAATGGAATTATGGCCTTTCAGCAATGACCAATTAAAGGCACATGTTCCGGGTAAATTTGCATGAAACACATTCAGAAGAAACCACAGGACGATGGAAATTAGCCGCAAAGTAGTCTGCGGATGGATGGTGTAATAATGGAAAAGAGTGCCTTGTTGTAATTTATTCACGATAGACTGAAAGGGAAATGTAAATTATACGGCGAAACAATTTGCATGACTGACAAAATAACAAAGTGCTTAAAATGAGCCGGTATGATTGTAATTTGTGCGCACCTGTGCATGGGATTGCGTGTGCGTTCCATGAAATGCACCGCCCCCGCTGGGTGCTGCTGGTCGCTGTATGTATGGCCACCTGGGCTATGCACAGACATGACATATTTTCATATTTTATCATTTTATCCATTGCACACACTCGCCGACCCTTCCTTTCATCCGTCACATGTGTCACACTTTGCCGGCGTTGGCTCGTTTGATATGTGGTGCATTTGGGTGTGTATATTTTTCCTCATTGTCAAGCATGATCGTATGCATTTAGATCAAACGAAACCTACGAGCATTAAGTGATGTATTGATCCCTCATATATTCTATAGTGGGGGATTAACATACATGTTGGCAATAAAATATAAAAGGGAGGGTATATTAAATAATAATAACCAGCTATATCTGAACATGGATTACTATAGGATTTGTGATCTCTTCTGAAAGTTTGAAATCGTTGTATGGATGATTTCAGTTTTTCTACCTTTTATCATGAAAAATTAAACAAAAAAGTTCAGTTTTAAAGAAGAAATCACGAATTGAAACAAAATAGACCATCTAGACCGCAACTAACTAGTGTATTCCTTAATTTCAGGGGATTTTCACTTTTTCTTGAGAAAAAGCGCAATCTGATATTTTTTAAGTGCCTTATTTGGACAGATTGAAAACATGTGTTCAAAGCAATCGATTCTAATTCTCGAGGCAATTTGATTTACAGTTTGAACAAAATGTTTGTTAGTTTTTAAGAGAAAATCTGGAAATAAACAAGATAAAATATAATAAAATTCCTTTAGTTTGTATTTTTAAATTATTAAAATAAAATATTTTATTTTGATAGCCTAGACCAGTGTTTCTCAACCTTTTTTGTGCCATGCCCCACCTAAGCCTCTGTAAAATTCTTATGTCCCCCTATGTAGCATATACATAATTTTTAATTTAAAAAAATTGAACTGTTCACTTAAGAAACTTAAATCATAGGTTTAAGGAAGAAATCACTAGGAAATTGTTAACGAAGCACATTTTCAAAACATATAAACAAAAACTGAAATTCAAATTCGAAATAATTTTAATATTTTTCTATATTCATTTATTATTTTAATTTAGTGGGATCATTGCGATTAATGCTTGCTGCACAGAGATTTTATATTAGGTTGCATATTGGTTAGCTTCAGTCTCAAGTCTTCCCGTTGTGTTATATCCAAACGATTTCTGTTTTTATCAGTAAATCAATTACAGCACAAAATCCACATTCAGCTAAATATGAAGATGGAAACGGTAACAATAGTTTTCTTGCACATTTGGTTGAATTGGATATTCTATTTCTGTTTCCTCACAAAGTTATGCCTTCGCTCCTTTTATACTAGAGTTTTGACTGACTCATAATTTTGCATTTTTGTGACTCCTTTTTGATACTGTATATCTGATATATCAGGCAAATCCACTAACATTTGTTTTAAATCAGAAAATCTTTCTTTTAAATTTGCCGATAGACATTTCAGATAATCGAGAATAACAAGTACAGCGGTATAATTTACTTCAAATTTTTGAAGCCAATACAACTGTTCAAAGTTTTTGTTAAAATATTTCTGGCATAACTCAATAAGGGTAATGAAACCATCTTCCTTTTTGAAACAGTTCCATAAATCTTTTCAAGCAGTTCTCTTTAGAGAGTCACCTTACTTCAGTGTGAAGTAAAAGTCTTACACGGTCTGCATTTTGTTCTTCACAAAATAGCTTGAAGAGACGCCTAAATTTGGCATTAGCTTTAATAGTATTGATATACTTTATTACTGAATGCAGTAATTCATTTAGAACAGTCGAGATGATTTTAGCTACCAAGTTTTCCCTATGAATAACACAATGTACAAGAATCATTTCTGGATTCTCATCTTTTGTCAATTTTAAGCAGCCATTTTTGTTGTACATCATATTAGGAGAATAATCTGCAGCACAAGATGGTATATTTTTCATTGGTATATTATTGACACCTAAGTAGTTGTTTAGCTTATTATATTAATATCTTTCTAATCTTTTACAGAACAACATTTCTTCTCATTGTATCTCAAAGTTGATTAATCCCTTTAAGAAATGCTGATATTGACCGTTTTATTAAATTCTCTGATATAATATGATTTTTACCAGATTTAGCGATGAATCAAGAAATTTGATAACTAGCCTCAAGAATTCGATTATGAGTTAAAGTATTTGCAGTAAATAGAGAAATCTAGCATTGCATTTAAATAGCCCGGAGCAAAAGGGTTAAATTCGTGTCGAGTTCATTTTCGAATTGCCCCCCTTAATAATCAAATTGCCCCCCTGTGGGCAAACTAAACTAACTAGTTCAGTAGATTCCTCACATTAAAGAAGATGTTGATTATGTATAAGTTGACAATTTCGTCAAAATTTTGAGCGTAACTCTTCACTTTTCGTAACAAAACAGATGGACAGATAGATAACATTTTTTCGAACCAATCGATTCCAATTATAAAGATGATTTGAGAAAAAAGTTTCATAAAAATTATTGATTTTTCAGAAGAAAATATCAAATTGATTAGGTAACAAGAGTGTATGAGTGCATAGAGAGAGAACAACTATGGTTTCTGAAGCATATGCTGGGGGTTGAAAAGGCAACCATAGTGTTTCAGAAAACAAATAGAGTAAGTCTGCAGTGTGAGGCAATTAAGAGAATAACGTGTTATGAAATGAAGTTGTCTGGATTATTTATTTTTATTTATTTATTTATTTAAACTTTACAATATCCTGTTAGTACATATATAAATATAATAACTATACAAAATAATCACAAACATTTTGCTCACAGAACTTGCAAGCGGAGTTTGTGTTCTTCCACTCAGACCTAATATGTAACTGTGGATGACGGAAATTGACATCCATTGTGTATATTTGTAATTCAGGTAATATTTCAGCCATTTTAAAGGAGAAACTGGTGAAAGAGGTATGGAAAGCGTGGAAAGCGAGAGTGTAGTGGAATCTCAGTGGAGAATAGAGAGAAAGAGCATGTATTAAAAATCGGAGAATATAGTCAATGGATAATTAAAGCATGGAGTAAACGTAGCAACTTGGGCGAAAGAGAAAGGGAAGGAAGTGGAAATTCGTTAAAGGCAGGAATGTACCGAAAGGAGTGGATACAATAACTACTTTAAAATGTGGCAAGTGCACGAGAGGTTACCAAGGTAACAACAGTCAGCTCGGTATTGAGAAAAAGGCCACTTTGGCTAGAGCTAATTGTGGGCCAAGAGAGTGAGGGAAGAACAGATGGATGGAAGAAAGTTATGGAAAATATGTATTAAGGTGCGCGAAGGTGTGTGTGAGGGATGGGTGGAAAGAAACAAAAAAGTGACTGAATTTATGAGGGAAGATGTTGTCTAGGTAAAGACACTGTTGCAATTGGGGTGGGAAAAGGAAGATATAAGGAAATTATTATAGGTATTAGAATTATACCTTTATATCCTAATTTTTTTCATGTTATATAAAATCTACTTGTTGAATTTAAAGAGTACGTGAAAATGTTTATAATTAAATAAAACACTAGTTTGGCACTTTTTTCACTGGGTTTGTGACCGAAAAGTACATCTAGCGTTTAATAAACCAAGTGAAAAAAGTGCCAAACTAGTGTTTTATTTAATATAAAATCTACATTCGCGAAACACATTCTTTAAGAAAGACATACTTTCGGTTCTACACTTCGTGGAAAAAGAAACTGCATTTATTAAAATCTCTAGAAATATATAAAGCCAGGCTTAATCCGAGAATTTCCATATCACATTCATCTTCAAAGCTGTATTATAATCGCTCATTTTTGTATTTGAATATATACCTGTTGTACCTGAATTTTTAAATTACTATGTGTTCGATAATGACAAGCTAAGTTTTTTATTAGGTGGTCTATACCAAATCTATCTAGTGAGGTTGATATTGCTTATGTATAAACATTGGCAATTTTGTCATTTTTCAAAAGAAAATCTCGGATTGAAAAAAAATATATTTTTTTTAAAATTTGGATAAGACAATTTAAATGATGTATAATAAAGTACAATTAGAAGACAAGTTGTTCATTCTTACATTCCCGTCAAGATTAATGGAGGAAAATCGAGATTCAAAGCTGAAGACTGCATATCGAAATTATTTACTCTCAAAAAATTTACTGTACCTCTATCTCTCTCTTTCTCCATCTCTTTGTATCTCTCGAGTTCTATAGTCAATCCAATAATCAAGTATTTTTTACGCAAGAAATACTATGCATTATTTACATCGAATAGATACTTTAGACTTTACGAAATAGGTTTAAGAAATAATAAAACTTTGTTAGTTTGCGAATTCGTTTGATAATGTCCGAATAGGACGAAACTAGTCACAATAAAAAGTGTAAAAATTCGTGATACTAGCAAAGTGTTATTATTTCTTAAACTTATCTCGTAATCAAGATGTATCACAAAGTCACGGCTTCAACAATCAATTTGTATACTTTGTATTTTGAAAGAATTTAAGAAGAAAGACGAAGTGATGCAGGAATTTAATAAGAAATTATATAGAAAACATGTTTGGATAATAACGTTCCTACTCTTCAATCATCTTTTGACTCATATGAACAAGAATTTTCGAAGTAGGGATGATATTTATGTTTTTTAATTCTATTTTAACAAAACAATGCAGCAACAATGTTATGCGAAGTTTTTTTGGTAGATTCAACATTTCTACATTAGTAATTTGGGGTAAGATATTTAGATTTTTTAGGTTCAAATTATCTTCTTAAATTTATGACTTCTACTAACTTATATTTTCAGTTTGTTTAACTTCATATTCTCTTTGCTTAATTCTTGTATGTGTATAGTTCTGTTGAGTACTTTTGTATTATTCGTAGTTTATACGCTTTTTTGTTCTTGTAATACTCCAAATATTGGTTAAGAAGTTGTTTTATGCAATACATTATTGTGTCTTTAATGTTTTTGAAATAAATATATTTTTGGAATAAAATCCCATTTAAGGTTTTCTTGTTGAAATAGCATTATTTCTTCTTAACAGTTAAACTCCTTTATCTGATTTATGCAGGTTTTTCGAACTGTATCATTTTGTCGCTAAGATTTGAATTGGCAGAAACCATTAAATGTAATTAAAAAAAAACATTTGAATTGTTGGAAATTTTAAAAGAAGAGACAGAACAGACAATCAACTAGTTCGGGTGGAAAATAAAAAATAACTAAAAGTCCCTACAGATATCAATTTAAATTATTACAATTGACTGAAAATTGACATTATCAAAAAATTTACGAATGAAAACAAATGAAAATTATTTAAATAAAATAATTAAAAAAATCATGATTTTTATTTAATTTGTGATAAATATAAATAGATTTAAGAATAAACAAAAAAATATTTCATTATTAATTAAAATTGTTGAAATATGTAAAACATAAGAATTGACAATTAATAAAATCAGTTAAAAATTTAACAAAACAAAACAATTGTTGATTATATAAAAATGACAGATGAAATTGAAAAAGTGCTTAAACAATTGAATATTTCCACAACAAACAATTAAAAACGCTAAAATAATTGAGTGTCATATGAGAAATCAATTAAAACCTATAGAAGAAACAATTGGCATTCGATTAAATGTGTTTATATTATATTAAAAAAGAACATTTAAAACAGAGAAGTATACAAAAGCACTTTAAAAATTAAAAACAAATGAAATTGTAAAAAAAATCCAAGAATAAAAACAATTGATAATTAATACAAATAAAAGTAATTTAAAATTATTAAAAAAATAGTTTAAGACAAATAAAGCTAAAATAAATAAATTTCACTCCACAAAATGATTGAAACTGATTAAAAAATAAATAATGGACAAACGATAAAATCAGTTTATTGAGGCTGAAAGACCTACGGTCGATAGCCATGAAGAAGAAGTTGAAGAATCATAAACATTATTTTTATTGTTATAATTATATACTCTCTC
The DNA here is from genome assembly GCA_963969525.1 of Ontholestes murinus. Classification (NCBI taxonomy): domain Eukaryota; kingdom Metazoa; phylum Arthropoda; class Insecta; order Coleoptera; family Staphylinidae; genus Ontholestes; species Ontholestes murinus. The sequence goes on from OZ018391.1 coordinate 28,891,715, forward strand.
GGTTTATTGTCAAACAATTTGACAAAAGAAACCAATTAAAGTTATTGAAATATTTCCAATAAAAACAAATGTTTTTCTTGATAATAAAAAAAAGCAATTGAAAATCTTAAAAGCACAAAAATAATTGAATGTCACTCCAGATGTCAATTGAAATTGTTGGAAATTCGTAAAGAGACAAAACAATTAATAATCGATAAAAGCAATTAGACATTGACAATATTGATGAGATGAACACAAGCACAATTCAGAAAATAAAAACAATTAAAATTGTTACATGATTACAAGAATAAACAATTGATAAGTGACAGTTGACAACAGATGATAAATTCTAAATGACATAACAATAGACAAATAGAGTTAATAATTGACAGATGACAAGTGGCGGTTGACAGTTAACAATAGAAAAATGAAATATTATTTATAACAGATGACAATAATCGGCAATTGACAAGTAATAACTATCAAATGACAAATAATAAATGACATATGATGTCGATTTACCATCTCTAAAACCATGTTCATACGTAAAAATCGAGAACTGAATACAGAAAACAAATATTTGGTGAACAGTTTTTCAAAAAAAATTGCATCAGCAATAGATAAATATTGGCCTAAAACCATCAACATTATTATTGAGATGGTAATTTATAGCTAATATACAACAAAACACAATTTATAGTTGAAAATTAATATAAAATAAATAACAGAATATAAATGCTACGTGTCATTTAAAAATTCAGAAATGACAGTATACAATAAACAATTGACAGATTAATTTTGACAGATGATAATCATTGGTAATTGGCAGATGATAATTGAACCGCAAATCTTTTATAAGCTTATGATTTAATAAAAATCATAATAATTTAAAACTATTAAAAGAAAAATGGTCAAAAAATTAAATACCACTTCAGAAAACAATTGAAATTGTTAGAAATTAAAAAAGGAATAATCGACAATCGATAAAATCAGTTTCTTGACAAAAAATGACCAAAATAAACAATTAAATAATTCTAATTGAACAAAACCAATTGTTTGTTGCGGTAATTTCAAACAATTAAAAATTATTTAAAGAAAACTGGAATGGTTAAAGGTAAGAAAATAATTAAGTTATTAGAAATTTGTAAAGAAAAATAAACGATTGACAATCGATAAACGTTGTTGGACATTGACAAAAAAATGACGAACAAAAGTGATGCTTATTGTGCTACATTTTTATGATGAAATAAAAGATCATGCAAAGCACGACAGTTATGATGTTCATTTTTTGTTCTAAAGCAATTTCACAAATAAAAAACTTTTTAACTTTGTTTGTATAACACTGACTTTATTAAGTGACTATAGTTTCGATAATTTTAACTTGTTATTATCAAACTAGAAGTAAAAACTATAGTCACTTAATAAATTTAGTGTTATACAAACAAATAAAAACAAAGTTAAAAAGCTTTTTATTTGTGAAGAATAATGTATAACGAAGTAGAAGCCTCCACCTCTAACAGTTAAAAGCAATTTGTTAATGCTCATATGCCCTTTAAAATATATTTTTTTCTTTTGTAACAATAATTTTAATGTAAACTGCAAATACTTACCATAAACTAAAAGCTGCACTGTGTGTTTGAAGATTATTGTATCGTTTCTAATGATACACGTGTAATTCCCAGCATCATCAGCAGTCACCAATTGAGTGTATATTGTTTGGTTGAGACTCTCTGGGTAAAGAATGAGTCCGGATGTTGAAGAAGACCAGGGGTAAAGTTTACCATCCTTTTGCCTGAAATTTAAAAAAATAATTAAGATTTATTAAGGCTATTTACTGTAAACATTATGGCATTAATAGCTAATGAACGCGATTCATAGAATAAAATTAAATGATTGCTAAATAAATATTAAATTTTATTCTGCAATCTGAATGTTCCATATGATAAAAATGTTATTGCAGCTAACGTATACAGTTCAGACATATAAATTCTTACTTCATAAATAATTACGTTCATGAGGCCAATAGGCGGTTCGCAAGTTTAAACATTTACACTGGCATTCGTTTCCGTACCTAAAAATATTTATATTTTGTAAATCTATTTTAGTAGCTAAAATTTATTATCATAAATAATTACTTCTTAATTGTATATCATTTCATTATAAAGAAAGTAAAATTTTACCTTGGTAATGAACTAGATAATGATTGTAGAATCAATTAGATTTATATCTAATAATCAATAGTAAAAAATCTGTATTGATGAGTTAATAAACCATATTTAATACGTAGATATATAAAAAAACATTAGTGTTGTTCTCAAAATTATTAGACTAATCAAAACTTAATTTGCATAATGCCTTATGTCTAAATATTATTATTATTATTATTACATAAATCTTTATTTAATATAATAAACCATACTTAATACGTAAATATATTAAAGTCTTACTCTGAGAATTATTCGACTAGTTGAAACATCATTTGCAAATGCTTAGCAGTTAACCAGAATTGTACGTTTAATTCACGCAAGTTTATGTTTGTAGAAGTTGAAAATCATTTCTCTGAAAACGAATTTCAACTCGCGTATATATGATAATATTGCACATTAAACGCACGAAAGCGTATTAAATATTAATTATTTAATATTATAACAAAATAGCAGGTATTAATAACTGTCATTAATATTTTATACCGAGAATTTATATAAAATGTGTTTTAATATAATATACTGATTTGTTTTTAGAATTAATTAATTTTCTCCTTTTTTTACTACATGATAAATAATACTACTTTGACAAAAAATAAAATTATAGAGCGATTAAAAAAAAATTGTAGTATTAACAGTTATTTCGAATGAGGCACTAAACCAATGCCTTATTCTAAACAACTCTTAATACCACGTGATAAAAGAGAACCAAATCAACAGAACTTTTTAATTGTTTGTGCACATACTGACAACCTATTATATTAGTTAATTTAATTTAACCGTGCTTATAATATAATTAAAAATGATGCAAACAAAATTTAATTGTATACTATATCGATAAAACATTAAAATAAAATTAAATATTGCACAGTATAAAATTACTGCCTACCAAATTTATCGGGCAGAGTTCATTGTTCAAAAAGATCATTCATTTAAATCAGTTTTCCAAAGTGGACTTTGTTTCTCATAGACTTTGATAATAATACGTGCATATTTAATCTTCACTGTTAAATCCCTTTCATAAAAGTTTACTTTTCGAAGAGATAATAAGATAAAATCAAATATATAATGTGTAGTTTATGTATGATTAACACTTAGAAACAGTAAATATATTATAACGACCATGTTAAATCCCTTTAATTCCAAACAAAAGAGTCACTGAATTAAAGTTAAAAAATCAATGGTCATTGACAATGGTTACCATCAACCTCATTCAAATTTGAAGAAATAAAAAACGTCATCAAACTACAAGAGTTTTAATATATCCAAGAACAAATAATTACTTCATTTAACTTACATATTTAAACATATTATTGCATCTTCTTCAGGATTTAGAACAAAATTAGATGTAAACGGTAACTAATATTTTTACAAAATAAGTTTTCTGAGTAAACCGTATAAGTAAATCATAAGTTTACTACTTCTAAATACTTAATGCATTTACACAGTACGACTGCAGAGCTAATTGCAAATTTCCTGTTGATTTCCGTGAAGCGGCAGAGAGAAACTGTAACATTAATTATTATTTCTCGGAATGCGCATTGTTATTTACACAGACAACTCAACGCGATTAAAGCCGTACGTGCAATTAAAATAATTGATTTGTCGTTTTAAATTTCGGGTTGGAAATTAAAGTTAATATTCTTTACTTCCTTATGTAAAACTTAATTTTGGCCGCTGCCCATTGTATTTTGTAACTTGACATTTACCATTAATGTAGTATTTATAATGTCGATAATGTGCAAAATTATACAGGGTATCTTGTTTCAAGTGTACCAAATGTAATCGTTTGTTCTAAAACGAAAACTGAAGATAAATTTAATATAAAAACATTGAAAACATTATTCTATCTAATGATATCATATATCATTATTAAGACTGCACTAGATATTTCAATATTTAATTTGCATATTATTCTTTCTGGCTGCATTACTTTTGAGTTTGAGTTTTTACATTATTTACAAAAAGAGATCACATTAAAAGAATCGCAAATAAAAGTAGTAATTAAGAGAATGGCGATGTTACTACGTGATAATTTTACACGAATATAATTTTAGCTACAAAAACAGAATATCATGATGGTACATCAGGTAATTAGGGCGTTTAATATCGGTGAGTTCCAAACAGAATAATTTTATATATCATTCTTGATAATGGCATTAAACCGAAACCAGTCAAAAGTAAAGGAATTGTTAGTTAAAAAAATCAATTAAATTTTAATATAAAACCTATATATTCACTAAAATGAAGCTATTAACATATGTTTCTATTTTTGGCGAGTAAATGAATCCAATATTTCTTATGATTTGAAAGCATGTTTGTTAATTAATTTTTGAATTGAATGACTGCTGCAATTGCGATTTTTGCGTATTTTATATTTTTGGTCCCATCAAGGCAACCCAGTCTGCGAGGTTGGACCACCGGTTGCCTAGATTGGAGCATATCTTGTCATTTGACCTAATATTAGCATATTTTGGGTGGACCTAAATGTGAAATTTGTTGCACTGGATCATGACTGCTTCCTTTTCTTCCTCACACATAAAACAAAACCAGTTTGTATTGATTAAAACACTTAAAAACCTTTCTTCACTATTTTATTTAAAACCAGATGTATATTTCAAACACAAAGTGACCATTATCAATGGTTTGATACTAAAAAATCTCAATTAATTCAAACAGGTTGATTTGGTTTGTCTCTTTTGTTTCTTGGTTCCAAATTTGTTTTTCTGGTTTTATAAGTTTTTTCTTGTGTATTATTAATGTAACTTTCAGGGCATTTCCTCTAGCTGGATAAGGTGCTGATCCTGTTTGTAGATTCATTTTTGGAGGCGGTCACACTTCATGGAGAACGTTCTCAAAATTTTCGATTGTTCTAGTTTGAGGTACATCAACAGCAGAGTCATCGCCTTCACTGTTAGTTGATGACGTCGATGTTGGCTCAGACTCACTACTTGGTTTACGTTGGAAAATATCTGATGGTACGTACATATTTGCTACCTTGACTTGAAAGACATGTCGATTAACGGACCAAACACCAGAGGCACGGAAAGCAATCGTAACTGCTTTCCATGTGCAGTATCTAGCAATTGCAAATCAGCATTTGACTTATTTTGTCCTCTTTATATTAACAAAGAAAAGTTTTTTGTGCCTACGTAAAATAAATTTGTAATGGGTTACAAACGATGAGTAGTGTGTCCAGGGAACTGCAATATTAATATTGGAAGCAACATGCTTCCAATTTTCTGCTATGCGTGGGCATGTCTATCTAGTAATAAAAGCACATTCTTGCCATCTTATATATAAATGTCAAATATGTCATAACAAATTTAATTGAAGTCCTCTCTTCAGAGGAAAATAAGCCAAATTTGGTAAGATAATGGTAATATTAATGTAACATACAAAATTTATTGAAAATGTAATGTTTTTTTTATAAACACATTAAGTAACATCTCCCATTTATGTATGAAAAATTATATCCTCCATATGACTACCCAAGTCCGCGCGGCAAAGAGCAATGCATTCATTGTTCTCCATGACGCGTTTACAAGTATGTCGTTTCTGTAAGTTGAATCTTGTACACATGTATTTTCAGATCTTTTGAAAGGGTTGCATACATTTGCAACTTGTTGGTAAATTCAGTTGTTGGGCTTATCGTCGAACCAATTTTCTGGAGCTTACGGTCACATTATACGCACGACAGCAATATTTTTTTGTATTCGAAAGAACGCGGCCGCCCTGTTTTCTTAACATTGGCAACAGAATCCGTGGTCTCAAACTTCCGGATCAATTTCCGAACTGAAAATTCGGCTGGAGCAACGTTACGTTCGAGTGTCACACGCAATTCACGAACGGTTGCAGTGAGTTTTTGTAATAACTTTTTATCACTACGTTGCTTAGTTATTATCTGCTCCATAACGAAATAAACATCAAAATACAATGCTTGCCCCACAAAAGCTATCAAGCTAATGGGAAGGATAGCAAATGACAAATATTAAACAATCCCTACTGCCAAACGTCATATGACAAAATGGCGCCAAATTAAAAATCGTCTTTACTTCCAGACACCCTATAGAACAACCTTATGTGGCACCGGTGTCATTGAAGCAACAGTTGGCAAGAGTGGAAGATCTTATTTTTCTGAACTCAAGCCTTTCCATGTGGAATCAAATTTTTTGTTTGAAAGTATTCTTATATATGTAAATTTTATTATGTAAGTACAATGAATAAATAAATACCATTTATCTATCTATCTAATTGACATGGTGTTTATAATGTTTAAACCAATGCATTTATGTATTTAGTATATGAAATTGTAACAATGCTTCCTGGCGGTGCTCCAATTTTTAAATCCTTGATGATTCACTTTCTTTTAAAATTATGATTGGAGGGACATAAATCCCAGCAGCTCTGATCACGCTGGCCATAGTTGTACTAACTTCGCGCTTACAACTCTTATTAGCTCCACCTTTTCATTTTTACCTTTATGAGCTTATTATCATTTACAACGAATTCTGCAGAGTGGAGAATCTTGAATCATCGACTTTTAAGAAACACCAAATACGGTGTCAGCCATTTTAACTGACAACTTTCACCACAATATCAAAAAAAAGATTCTCTCGCTGGAATCGTTTGAGTCCTTACTATAAAAATTCCTTCCGGCTTGCTTAAGGATAGTTGTGGATTTCGCCTAATAAACGCCTAAAACTATTTTAGGAAAAGATTGTGGCAATAAGTTTCAGCAACATCAACGGCTAATTTTCATATTTCTTAGATAAATTGATTAATGCTTGATTATAACGCTTGATATTAACAAAGTAAACGTCTTTGTTTAAATTTCCAAGATGTATCACGAAGTTAAGGCCTCGGCCATTGAACAATTAGTTCAAGCTAGCAGAACAGGTGAAAAAGTATTTTAATTTATGTCTGAAAACCTACAAGCAGTGCAAAATATTCCACTCAACTAACAATGTTTACATCTAAACGTTATCCCGAGGTATGTTTGAGTCAACACCAACACGTTGGCGACCAGAAAAAACCAAAGAATTTTCCAAAAAGCAGTGGAAAACACTGAAGCAAAATTTTGGTTCCGAAGGAGAGACATTTTTCTTACATACATCAAAATCCTTCACACCGAGTTGGCATTTTATCTACACCCGGTGGAATTCGACCTAATAGATGATCAAGTTAGGAACAGAATCAGCTTTAGGTTGTCCGGAACGTGCCGATTTTCGGTAGGTAGCGTGAGAAGAGACCTGAATATAAAATACCAATTGGAAAAAAACGTTTTCAACTACATAATATTACTTTGTTTTTTTAATATTATATATACTTATAAATATATGTTACAAGATTCTTGGTATTTACACTTATTATTTAATAATTCATTAATTTAACTGTTTTAAAGACACATTTTAATTTTTGACAATTGTTTCATTGTTATATGTATTTTCAGCCCCGATGAAGTTTGCAATAAATCAAACGAAACGTTGGCCTATAAGTTTATAAAGTTTGTTTTAATTAACAAAACCTTACTGTGCCTAACTATTTAACACTAAATTTAAAAAAAAGACATGTGTCCATATTCTAAAAGAGTAAATTCGGCCATATTTGGAGTTTGGATTCGTTAATTTTTATACGCCTTAGAATATGGCAGCAAATAAAGTGCATTATAAGCATTTAATGCTTTTTCCGAAATGGCAAAAATGCGGCAATTAAGATATGCGCTGTTTATGGTGAAGGTGCTGTAGCCAAAAGAACTTTACGGAAGTGGTTTCCTAGGTTTAAAGCTGGAAATTTCGACCTTGAAGATCAATAACGCCTAGATAAGCCGTCCACCAAAGATGACGATCTGATTAAAACAGAAATCGAGAATAACCCACGCACAACATTACGTCAATTAGCAGGAATGCTAAATAAATCAAAATCAAACATCCACGAACATGTTGTGAAGCTTGGCTACGTAAACCGTCTTGATGTATGAGTTTTGCATGATATAACGGAGAAAAATGTGTTGGACGCATCTCTATTTGCGACATGCTTTACAAACGCAACGAATTGAAGCAATTAGTGACGGGGGATGAAAAATTGATAATTTATAAAAACGTGATGAACCACCTTTTGTTACCCCAAAGGCGGTATTCATTCGAAGAAGGTAATGCTCTGTGTCTGGTGGAATTGGAAAGTAATTCTTTATTATGAGCTTTTACCAAATAATGAAACCATAAATTCGGAAAAGAATTGCTTTCAATTAGAGAAATTGAAGACAGCAATCGAACAAAAACGTTCAGAAATAGCGAATCGGAAGAGCGCCATCTTTTATCAGTACAATGCCCGGTCTCATGCGTCTTTGTCAACTTGACAAAAATTGTTGGAGTTTGGATGGGATGTTTTACCCCATCCTCGCGCCTTCGGATGTCCACTTTTTCCGATCATTACAAAATTCCCTTAATGGGAAAAATTTCAACTCTTTGATTGAGATAAAAACTTATTTAGACAAATTTTTTGCCGAAAATCCTGAAGTTGCATGAAAGATGGAGAAATGTTGTGGAACAGAATGGTATCTATATAATTACATAGATAATAAATGTATACCAAAATTTAAATGAGCTGCGTTAAAGTAAACGTTTTTGTTTATATTTCTTTGATGGTTAATCCAAAAAACCTCCTTCAAAGTTGTTCTATTTGGATCTTCCAAGTCTTTTATTTCATTCACATTTGATTTTTTTTCCTCCAGCGCATCTTCTAACAGTTGCTTTTTTCGTATAGAACTAATAGCTTTATGATTCTTTCACAAAGTTATAGAATAATAAATTCTAAATTGAACGGTATAATAAATAAATCAATTAGTTACGTTTCTACTATCTCAATACCCTATGGAAGATAGGTAATTGTCTACAATGGCTTTCTTGCAAACATAAAATTGCCATTGCTCGCATTGTTTCACACAGAACCTAGCCAAATTCACGATATAATGTTTAGTAGGGACTACTTGGCATATTTTACCTATATTCAGAATAAATTTTATCGTTTTCAAGTTACGATGGTGCTCCAATGAAGTCAATGGTCCAACTTTGGCTTCTTTCCCCTATATATTCCTCATAGTTCTTCAATTGATATTTACGCAAAACACTGTGAGGTTATTGAAAATATCTATAATTAATACTTTGTTGGGCTACACTCTTGATGGAACCAGATATGTATGTCAATTTGAACATTTCTTCACCGAAAATATCTACTTAATTTAAAATATCTTTACATTATTTTAATTAATGAACGCAAATTTATTATTTATAGGGAATTTGCCTGATTTGTTAGAATCATTGCATATTATATTTTCATGTTAATTTATTGAAGAAACGTTTCCAGATATTTTGAAATCAATCTGGAAAAAAAGATATAAGGTTAGGTTACGTTCATTGGACCACCTAAATGTTTAGCATTATAGGTAACTCATAAACTGAAATTAGTAAAAACTCTTAATAAGTAATTTATATAGACGCATAGTTGTAGTATTAATATACTAATTAACAAATAAACAAATCAACAGTTCTTACAATATTTAATAAAAATAATTTTTTTAAATTGTTGCCATCATTGGACCATTGGCACCTTTATTGGGTCACTAAGTTGCTATTATCGGACCATTGCAAATTTGTATATAATATGTTGATTTCACGTTGTTGCAATGTCTGTAATTTTATTTTATTTTATTACATCTTAGCTCTCTTTTCTAATACAATATCACAAAAAAGATTTATTCAAATCGGAATATGTTTGTTTGATTTTGACCAGATTAATGTACAATGTAAAACGTAATAAAGACGAGTATCATCGTGCAAGTAGACCGAAAAAAAGACAGTTCAAAGGGAATCAGCACTGAAGGAACCGAAGCATTAGAACTGCGGCTACAAAATTGTTCAAATTGCCGCATATATCACTGCTATTACATTCAACGAAGGATACAAAGGTTTCTGGAAAATTATGGAAGCGATGGAATGTATCATTGGCCTAAATACTAGGATTTTCGTTGACAACTACGACGACGCCCGATAAATCCGTTAGGAACGGCGATCGCCAGAACAGCCAGAAAAAAAGCTCAAGCCGAGCTTAACTACTTCTATGAACGTGAGGAAGGCACTCTCTATGTCCCGGGATCGCCTTTTAATTATAAGTTTACACAAATTATGCTTTTTCTAAACTTAAAACTTTAAACGCGTTTTTCTCGAAACCATGTTTTTAAAATTGGCGTACATGATAACTTTGTCAATTTTTATTCAAATCACTTGAATTTCTGTCTGCTCAACAGCTAATAAAATTTTGTTCTAAATGAACCTCCGAAATCAGAAAAAAATTAATAATAAATAATTATTACGGACCTACGAAATCCGAAAAACGAGTCAAATTTTGAACTTTTTTTTCAGCAAGTTGCAGAAATCATATATATGGTTTTTTTTCTACTTTCTGAGGTTCATTTAGGATAAAATACATCTAAGAAAAGGGTTGTGCAAGAAAAACTTCGGCACAATCGGTTGAACCAATTACCAGAAAGACTTCAAATTTTCTAAAATTACAGCCTACTGTATGCCCAATAAAGTCCAGAAACCGTGAGGTTGTATCTCTTTTAGTTTGTCCAAAAAAAATCCCAAAAAAGGCTATTTTTATGACCGATTACATGTATTTCCCCCCTTAAGGATGTTATTTATTTAGCATATTAAGTAGGTCTGCTTCTTGCTTTTAATTTATGCACAACATTTTTGGCACGTGCACATATTTGATTTATAAGAACTTCATATCTTGATTCCGCAATTTGTTCAGGCACAGTAGCCGTTGCAGGCATCTGTAGTGTTCTTTTAGATACTGGGTATCCCATTACAAATTCTGAGCTTTCAAAAATAGACGCATTTAAAGGAAAAATGAAAGTCTTTCGTAGTCTTTATGGCGGTACCAATAGTGGCTGCTCGAGAATATGCTTTTCCAAAAAGTCCGGATACTTGAAATGTTGTTACGCATCTTCCTGAATTTTGACTTTTCTGTTTCCTCTATATAATAATTGCTTAATGGATTAAAAAATGACACATTAAGAGGCTGAAATTTATGAGAGGTATGCGCTGGAAGTGAAATCATAACTATATCATGTTCTTGATCATATATTATAGCATCTAAATTTTTTGTATGAGTTGTATTACCGTCCAGTGTTAAGATAACTTTATTATCCTTAGTTGGTTTTACATTGGACACAAATTGTTGTAACCTTAAGAGAAATATTTCCTTATTTATGTATCCACTATCTGCATTGAAAGCAAATGTTGAACCAGGTGGTGCTGCATCTTTTAATTCATTCTTTTTTCTTTTTCGCTCACCACTTGCAATTGTCCCTACTTGATGTTTACCTTTTACTGCTAAAATCTTTCTTGTTTTTTTCTGTACGGTAGAGTTCAGTTTCATCCATATTGAATATAAGTTCTGGCTCATGAATATTGTTTATGTCCATGCAGAAATTATTTAATATTTCAAAAAACTGTTTAACTACAACATGATTAAACCCTGTTGCTCTATTAAAAGAAGTAGGCTCTTGGTTGTCGAAGACTTAGCTGTGGGTGCCGTTTCAGAAATGAATAATACCATTTTTGCCCGCAATTTGTTTTCGTTATTAAATCGATGTTTAATTTTATTTATTTCGGTTAATTGTAATGCCAACTGCCTAACTTCTGTGGGTGTCAAACCAAATAGACAGATTTCCATCTCAAGAATATGTTCGCAAAGCTGGGTTTCAAGCTCTAACGAAAGATCACTCAAAGTCCTCAATTCTTGTAAAGCATTCTTCATGTCTGCGCATCCCACTTATAATATTGACCTCTTTTTGCTATTGTATTCATATTGTAGTTTTGTTTTTATTAATTTGGAATTAAGCAAATAAAAAGCTCAATTAATTCCTGGAATAATTATATAACAATTGCAAAATATTTTTTCAATTATTGTGAAGAATAGGTTTTGTACGTGTAAATATTTGAAATTAACAATTTATTGTTTTATGCTGTTATAAGTAATAGATATTTTAAGTGATGTATTTAATATGTTTGTAAAATGGATTTACTCCCATGCGACCTCTTTGTCGACGATACCGGGTAAATCACATCAAAGTAACCGCCGAGGGCAAATATTTGCCGGGTAAACGTATGAACTCTTCGCCGCCCCATGGGCTTGTCAAATTCACTGCGTCGAATGTTCACTGTGGGAACCCTGCGCGAGTCAATATTAAACCGCACAATGGACAAGCTTCCAAATACGTCTGCCTTCCATTTGCTTTATAAGCGAGGACGAAATCCAATCTCCCTCGATACCCCCGCGCCATTATTATTTCATGCGACGACTAAATTACATCGTCTAGTTTAAAATACCATCAATTCCGGTAAGCCGCTCCGGTACTTGGAAGTGAAACTTAACCCGCAATTTAGCCTGGAAATAACGACTTTCCCGGAACATTTTTATCAGACACCGACGCCGTGCAGTAGTGAAATCGATTACTGATTTAGACTATTCCTAGTATAAAAGTATCCCCCCAACGTTACACGTCACACTCAAAACTTGCCGTCCATTCATAATGTACGCTTCAAATTATGAAAATTGATTTTCCGAGAAACCGGCGGCGGTTAATGGCACATGTAAAATCTGAATCGACGGTATGTGCAAGCATGACTGCACTCTTGATTTTACTTCATACGGGGGTCACCTTTTATATTTCGAGAATAGACAACAAAACAAAAGATGTTAGTCATCACACATGGGTTTATTGTCATTCAAAATATTCTCCGTGAAGATCAATAGACTTTTGCATGTGCTTCAACTTTTTCCACTCCAAAACATGAATGTTGAACATATCAACAACTTCTTCATCTTTATGATATATTCGATACTTGTTCTGCTACATTCTTGATGGAACCAAATTTTCATATTGGGAGAAGTAATACACTTGTTATGTTCCATTTGTTTATTATCAGGAAGACAGAAACACGTGTTATCAGTTACCTGATAATAAACAAATGGAACATAACAAGTGTATTACTTCTCCCAATAACTTCTTCATCATTTCAACTTTTTCAGTCAAAAAATCTCTTGTTTGAGCCGATGTATGAGAGCTCGCACTGTCCTGGTGGAGAATGATACCTCTTAGTTTGGTTCTTCCTCTTATTTTACCAAAGACTTCTGACAAAAAATGGTTCTATACCATTTAGAATAGACCGTCCTACTATGAATCAATAGTACAGATGTCACATGTCCGGTTTTTTCACTTCGTGTGCGATCAACCTTTATTAGAATTGGGCCATCTTGAAAGACCCAAACAGTCAAACATCAGTCTACTTGGGCCTATACCCATATATCCACTATTCGTTACCTGTTACACCATAGACGTGTTATGAAGCACCGCAATCGTATTTCTTGAGTGGTGGAGAATGAAACGTCTTGGTTTGGTTGGTGTCCTTTACTTTTCCAAAGACTTCTGACAAAAAATAGTTGTATACCATTTAGAATTGACCGTCCTATATTGCACCAATGTTACAGTTGTCACATGTCTAGTTTTTTCGCTTCATGCGCAATCAACCTTTATTGGATTTGGGTCATCTTCAAAGACCCATAAAGTTAGCTTTGTTTACTTTCGGAATCATAGGCACATATCCATGATTCGTTACCTGTTACACCATAGACGTGTTTTGAAACACCGAAATAGTATTTCTTGAGCACTTCTTTCGAATAATCAACTCGAGCTTTTTTGAGCGATTTTAAAATTATATAGGATAAAACCCAAAAGATTATTTTACAGGCAAATGTTCATACAATTTTGAATGTATACTGGTCCCACTAATGCCCAAGCATACATCAACACCACGTCCAATGACAATTTCCGGATAAAGATAATCCTATTTATTGTTTCTCTAATAATTTCCATTACTTTATAACAAATAAATCCTTCACTGCCTTGAAACAAAATTTAAATGTGCACATGTATAAATTGAATATTACATATACATTCATGACATGTGTTGTAAAGACACAAAAAAAACGAAACATTCGGCGAATGATACTTATTTTAACTTTAATGTCAACGGGTCTCCTGCTTGGCAAGAGGTGTAAAAAAAATCTTAATGGCCCCTGAAACACCTGCTTGTGAAACAGTTCCCGGTAAACCCTAGTGTAATGACATTGAAAACGCAATTTAATTATTGGAACTGTGTGCATTTAGTATTTTTGCAGCTGGTGAAAATTTTACGATCCGCAATAAACGACTGAACATAATTCTATCCTATGGTCATATGCAAATGCGATACGTGACTTTTGCACGCCAGTACTTTCTTTGGAAAGGCTTAATACATTTTTTGTGTTGAAAATATATTAATACGCAATATTGATAAAACCATAAAAGATTATGCCTTAAAAATGATAGTTATGGGAAGAAAAATTCGTTTATAATAATATGTTCCCAAAACATTAGTAAAATCATTATTTTACGGTTTTATAGCCGTACTAATAGTCATGAATTAATTCGAGATTGATGATTAATCCTAAAATGCGACCAATTGTCTGTATAATCCCAGATTCATTCTACAAACAATTTTAGATACGACAATAAATAGCGATTAATCTAGAATTATAGGATCCGAGAATTGATCCAGAGATTAATCTATTAGTACGAGACCGATGGTCGATAGCCCAAACGGACAGACTAACCATTAAATACCATTTGTAAATGTTTTAATTATGTATATATCTGTATGTTCGAATATAGATGTTATTCTCTCTCTCTCTATTAGTACGGCTGTAAGAGTGACAAAATTTATATTTTTTTGGTCAAATTTGTACAAATTGTACGTATGCCCAATACAATTCTTAAGGTTATTAAATACAAATTTTTTCTCGGTCGTGTTTTATACATTGTGGTAGATATTTCTAAGATTTGATTGAAATCTTTTTGAACGCACGGGTATAATTAAAGGCCAATAAAAAAATGGGACAACTCAATATAATTAACGATCGGTTCTGCTTAAACTTCGAACCTAAAGGTGGTTTTATCGCCATCTATAAAAGAGAACTTTATTACCGTTTGATTTACGGCAGAGGGTTCAACAAGGGGGTGGATCGTTGCTAGTCGAAAGGCGAAAATAATATGGCCTTGTTAGAAACGGTCAAATGCAGGTACGACCATTAGAAATATTTTACTGGTATCAATTTTTTTATCACCTGTTTTGTAATTCAAAACACTTAGAGTAAAATTGGGTCAAGATTATGGTTATAAATACATAATTTTAAAACATGCTCTAAAATGTTTTATTTACAGATAAGATGAAATTTGGGTACTGGATTTTCTGGGACAATACGGCTCTATAAATTATCTCATTTTCCAAGATCATTTATATAGCTGGACTGATTTACAAAAATTCCCAATTTTCTTTATAGATAAGTAAATTTTGGGGCCGTTACGTAGTTTGGTAGTAAATTTGTGTGATCAAAAATTTCATTAACAAAGCAACTGTTTTTCATTTTAATTTTTGTTGCGAATATTCTAAATTTATTAATGGTCTAAAAAATATTTTAATTTGATTTTTAAATAAACCCAAGTTTAAATTATATTACAAAAGTCCCAGTAAATCAATAATTGTAATATTTAGATAAAATTAATCACAAAATAATAGATGATAAAAATTCGTCTGTGATGGAAATTAAATAAAGCCTGCGATATTTCAATTCTGCGAAATATCTTTGCGAGGGTTAGTCGGATGCCGTTTGAACTTTTAAATCTTTGCTCTAGAGAATATTTGTGTGGAAGAAAAAGTTGTTTTTAATGATCCCATTCTGCGGAAAAGTTCCTTTGAACTCCCACTTCAAACATCCAATAAATATCACCCAACTGGAATATAATTAGTTTTTCTGCCTTTTAAAACTTAATTGCAGAGTGTTCAGAACAATGGATGAAAATAAATTTAATAATTTCAAGAGTTTTTTTTATATAAAAAAGGATCTTTTTCATTACCATTCGTTATCAATCGTAACTTATATTATTACTTTTAACAATTAAAAATCCATATTTCTTGCTTAATCCAATAATTTTTGGGGTAAGGAGGAAATACAAACCATAACTCATCTTAATGGATGTCTGATCTTTTGTGTGTATCTGCTTATTTATAAATTACATATAATTTACAAATATACATTTGCAGATAAATAACAATAACTTGCTTTTAAGATGACCATCGATATTTTAAATTAACATCAATGTCTATTAATCTTAATCCTCAAATATCCACAAGAGTGATTTGTTATAATTACAACTATACCTACTTTACCACCACATTGTTTATATTAAGTGCTTAGTACTAACCTTAGTTAAAGAACAAATTAATTTCATAACTATTGGAAATTCACGTTTATACGATTATGCGCATTATATTTTTGAAATTTTCCGGCTAAGCCATTTTTATTTGCACTTTGTTCGATACTAAACCGTGCTTTCCGGAAATATAAAAACACGCCCATCAAATATTGACAAAGCCTATTATTGCGCTCTCTCGGAAATGCAACTACATATCAAAACGTTATCAGTGCCTGGAAATAATTACAACGGTTTTATTTCGACAGTTTGGGCTCGTGATTTCGTCGAATTAATATAATTACCGTTTATTCGCTTCCGATGAAGCTGCTTATGGATAGCGGAAGCGGATATACCTTCTACATGTGCACATCCTGCCGATGTCTTTAAACTTTTTACACGTTCCATAATTGAAATGTTCATAATGTACTAGTACATCGAAGAGAATGCATGTTTTACATTTTTAATTTCATCTTGAGGTTGGATTATATTTACCTTTATATTATTCAATATTTAACAACTTAAATATTATATTAGTTAAATGTAATAATAAATATATTGAGCTAACAGCCAGTTAACATTTTTAATCAAATATTATTAAACAAGTCTATTAAGTAATTTAAAATTGTGTTAAATTTGTAAATAATTTTTAGTAAATGAATTATATTATACTGAAACTAGTGAATTATCAGATAAAATCTATTAGAATGTATAAAAGTCTAAAGTATGGCGAATACAAGATCATCAGTTACCAAGAAATCTATTTATTTAGTCATACTTATTTAATAATAGGTAGAAAGACTCCAAAAGAACCAATAATAATCGTTATCGTAGTACTTTCTTCGTATGTTTCGTTAAAAACGATGATTATATCATAGGGAAAAAGAAAAAACACAATGCCTTAAATAATATTAATGATATTAATGAAATGACGCAGTCGATAGGATAGTGTATATCATCCTGTTAAGGTGATCTAAAGTATTTTTAATCTAATGACAATAAGCCAATGTTTCCATAATAAATTGAGATAAAACAATACAGTTGGGAAGGTTTTACATTGATTGTTGAACACTGCAACCTGTTTCGCCACACAGTGGCTTCATCAGGCAGATGAATACTTGTTTTATTTCAATTTGTTATGGAGTTTCATCATGTATCCCCCTCGTCAATTCAAGTTTCCATAATACTAAATGAAAAATTATACTTAGGTTCTAAGGTAAATTAACATAGTTATACTACTAAGATGATAAAAAGCTTAATTTTATGTAAAAACACTGAGAATGTTAAATGATAATTAAGCATGAATATATAAAGTAGATCTGTTTAACTAAAATGATGTAAATGTTTATTGATTAATTTCATCACAATGTGACTTTGAAATCTTGCAATTTATAATTAAAACTGGCGTGTTGGGGAATTCATAATTTTCTATTAGTGAATGCTGGAAAATTTCAATTTAGTTTCCAGCTTTAATTAGTCTAATTATTTGTTTAGTTAACTATTTCGAAATATAATGAATACAAAGTTTTGAAATTCATAACAATTCGCTCGGTCCTTGAAATTACCACCAAAGGCACGGGTAAATAGATGTTTTTTTTTTAATCAAGTTGGGAATTCTTAATTATTCACGTTTAGGTAATTTATTCGAATATTGTAATATTTCTAATCTTTATTCATCGGGTGTGTTTATTTAACGTGTATAAAGGTGCAGATGCGGCCGATCAACAATAACCGCTCATGATTTTGTAAAATGTGTACATTCAGGTATTTTCCACGTAAAATCTGTAACAATACAGGACACACTCACCCGAACGAGGAAATAATAGAAGCGCCACTGTTCTGTGACAGCCCATTTGGACAACTATATATCAAAAAAGGAGTTTGTCAACATGGGGTTCCGGCCTTTACACATTCACCGCCCTCTTTCCAAGAAGTACCTTCGGCGTGACAACAGCGTCCACTCAGGTAGACACAACGGAAACGCCAACTGTCAATAATTGAACCCTCGCACCTAGTCGACGGAGTGAAATAAATTTTCACGGCTAGCACAATAACCTTTTGTTGCCGATGAATGGGAACTGATTGAGTCGGGGTAGTTTTTAGATTTTATGAAAAATCCCTTTTAAACATTTTTTGATTAATTCAAATATCTATTTATTATTTACATCTTCCTATTAATTAACTTATTAGGACCAAATTACTGCAGTTTTATATATTATTGGCAATGCTTTGACAATTTGGATAGTAAGGAATCCTTAAATATTCTTGCTACTGGTTTATAGTAGTAGTATAGTAATGCTTTTTAAAATTTACTATGTTTAAACGTGTTTAGAAAAAATGCATCTAAATGTATAAGATTTAATTCTAAAAGTATTATGCTCCAGTTGGTTAAACTAATTTAGTGGTGCAAACAAGTCAATTTTTAAATGTTTAATTGTTGAGGCGTTTACTTACCTTAACGTTTAAATATGTAGGGTGGCCTCTATCCCCATCCAAATAGAAACTTTAATTTGATGAAAATTAATGATCAATCTTTGCAGTAACTAATTAATTATTCAGTAAATCCAAAGTAGAAGTTTTACTCATTGGAGGGTGATATAGAGACCACCTAACCACCCTACATTTACATTTTTACTTCAGTTTTAGTTTTCGTTTTAGTTAAAAACAAACAATAATCATTGTCTTGGCTGAAGATTTAAATATAAATGCATGGTGGATGGGTGTCATTTATCCTACCATTTAATCAGCAAAACATGCATATCAATTTAAATTATTTTTTGGCCAAACATAAAATTTATAATTCAAAAATTTAAACCATCGTTAAAATTATTTCTGACGCATTTTTAAAAAGAAGGGTGGGATATTAAAACATATTTTAATATAAGGGAAGCGTGGGTTGTCGCTTATTTATCCATCAATAAATAAAACAGAGAAATTTTAAATTAGTCTAAGTACTTAAATTTGATTTGATTTCATTGTTCTGGAACCAAATATTAGTTGAAAGACTAAAATGGAACAAATATAATCTGAAAGATTAAAATAATCCAAAATGGTCAATTATAAACGAAAGCGATCAGAATTGGCCAAAATTGGGTAGAGTACAATTACACCAAAATGGCAAAAATGAACCTAAATTGATTATAAATAGACCAAAAACGGCCAAAAATAGACAAAAATGGGCCAACAATTAAAAATGAAACAAACAAGTGCCAACATTATCTAAAATAATAATGTATTAGAAATGAAATACATAAATAATTAAGTATGTCCTGGACATTTTTATCAAAATGCCTGCAGCATAGCTATTCCAATACACTTACTATTCGCTAAATCTCTGAAAGATTGCCAAGTTGCTGACCAATGGAAAGTCAGTTCCATTACACCTTTGCACAAAAATAGGGACCGCAGTGTATAGGTAAGTGTGTAAACAAGCACAATACCAGAGATATTAGATAACATAGTATCCAAGAAGCTTTTTAATATCAGAAAACACATAATCATAAATGAACAGCATGGGTTCTATGAGGGAAGGTGAACTAGTACGAATCTAATAACACTCTCGTCTAAGTCGTATATACAGTATATCTTGTATTTGATTTTCATTTTTCACTTGGCGAAACATTATGTTAATAATAGATTGTTGAAAAAATTCCCTTGGTTTTTTTTCACTAAATTGTTTATTTTATATTCGACTTCTTCTTGATAATGGCCCAGTGCCGAAACTAGTCGAATACAAAATAAACAATTTAGTGAAACAAACCAAGTGAATTTTTTCAACAATCGTATATACAGGTTTTTCCAAGGCGCTTGCTAGAGTGAACCAGAGTGTTTTAATTAAACAACTTATAATCCTAGGTTTCCCAACCTTTTTTAGTGAAAGTCTGGCCCTTTCGATTTCATATCGTCCGAAGAGCTGCAATGCTCCACGTCACTTTACCACCACATCAATAAACACTCCTCGGAGTCTCGCTCACGATACAATATTTTCTTTAGCCTCTGAGAGCCGCAAGAAATTAGTGTATTGGCTTAAATTTTTTATAACGGACAGGCGTCAGCACGTAAGGTACAATGAATACATCTCCAGAGCTATCTCGGTAACCTCTGGGGCCCCTCAGGAATGACACTGTAGATCGATTTTGATTCTCTTGTTTGTTTGTTGTTGTTGATAATGTAAACTATATAAAAAAATATAGACGCCTATTATATGCTGACCTTAAGTTATTCAGAATAGTTGACTCGCTTCATGACGCGAGCCGATTTAGTTCATTTAGACAACTGGTGCAAGAACAATGACCGCTTTTTAAACACTTCTAAATACTACACTATGTCTTTTACTAGAAAACTTGCACCAATGAAGATTGAGTTTACTGACATACCTCTTCAGTCAAGAACTGAAATTAAAGATCTGGGAGTTGAGTTCGATAGTAAACTCACTTTTCATAATCATGCCTCGACTGTAGCAAGGGACGCACTAAAAACATTGGATTTTATTAATAGATTTTCGTAATGGGAATTGGTGGAATCATATAAAAAAGTTGCAAAACAAATTCCTACGAATTGTAGCATTTAAAATGGTCATACCTCGTGCCCACATAAAATATGATCATATTCTGCACCAACTTCAGCTAACAACACTAAAATCCCGTTTTTTTGGAACTTTGAAGACAAATTTAACATAATTTATCATTTTTTTACCCCAGGAATCTATGATCCAGCGATTTCCCCACATTAACGGGACACCCTGTATATATTTATGTGCGTGTATAAAAACATGCCAAATAACTTATATAACTTATACTACTTATATTATATTTTAAGATATATATGGCATGTAAATTGTATCGCATTTTATAAAGTGTTTATACTATATAAAGGGAGTAATCCCGTCAATGAGTAAATAAATAAATACAAAATACTTCATCAAAAACTTACCTTGATCATTTTTGATCAATTTTTGACCGACCAAAATAGACCAAAATAATCAAACATTGTTAAAAGGAAACCACAAAATTATTGATTAAAAAGAATTTTTAATAAAATTAATGATTACAAAAATTTCCAATAATATAAATTTAATTAAGGTTGTCTAAAAAATTTGATGATCACAAAAGTTCCCCAAGAATGTAAATTTAATTTTCTCAAATTAAATATTTTCTCATAAAATTATTGATTGCGAAAGACTTTGCAAAAATATAAATTTAATTCCTTCAAATTATTATGCATTAATGCATATTTCCTTCAAATTAAATTTTCGATAAAATTATTCATCACAAAATTAATATAAATTTAATTCTTTTAAATTAAATTTTTCCCATCAAATTATTGATTACGGAAGACTTACCAATAATATAAATGTAATCCGCTCTTAATTAAGTTTTGCAATGGAATTATAAATTTACAAAGAAAAAAAACTCAATAGAACTATAATTTTTTAAATCTTTTTAAGATGTTGAAGGTATAAATATCTTAAAAAAGAGTGATATAAATAATTAGAAACCCAATAAACTCAAATGATAAAGAAGGAACTAAAGCAATTAAAAATCAACCTAAAATAATTGAAAATCGTACCAGATATAAAAAAAAACATTAAAATGGCAAAAACAATGATTACAATTAACCAAAGTATATTTATTCACTCTCCTCTTCGCTAAATGCTTCTTCAGCTTTTTGCAGTCATTTGATGAAAGGTAGGATACAGTTGTGGAGTCTACTACTCTTATCTAGTTTGGAAAAACATTTTATCATGGATTCTTCATTTAGGTGATCTTGGTCATAGAACCAGTTAAGTATTTTATGGATGCATTCATTTAATTCACTATTGGCACCTGCGACATTCTCACTCAATAGCTTGAAGACAGTCAGCCGTTGCTTCTTCGTTGCGAATGTAGTTCTTCAGGATCGGAGAAATTTTTACCAAAGAAGGCGGCAAAGCTTGCAAATTCTGCTGCCCACCTGGCTGTTGAAATGGCAAGTTCAAAATAGCTTTTACAACGTTGTAATGTACCTCTCTGAGAGTCATAAATAAAGTACGCAATTGATCAAGTATGGACCAAATTTAGACCAAAAAATGACTAAAATATGTGAAAAATTGACGAAGAGAGTTTAAAAAAACTAACATTAATAGGAACTGCAACAAAAATGATCATAATTGGATTATAAATTGTTCAGAACCTTTAAAAAAAAGTGCAAAAATGCTAAAAATTAACCAAAAATTATCAAAAGTGATCAAAAGGAGCCAATTTTGTCTAAAATGGTTGAAATAGACCAAAAATAATTAATAAATCAATAAAAATAATCAAAATTGATTATAAATGGAAAGATGATCAAATGGACAAATAATAGAAAAAAGTAATAAAATTGACCAAAGATATTATTAAAAATGAATCAGAAAGTATAATAAATGCTCTAAAATTAAAAGGGGAAAAATTGAAGAAAAAAAATCAAGTAATAATAATCAATACATCCTAATGATGAAAAAAAAAACTAAAAAGGATCAAAAGTGGACTAAACATGACGAAAGAGAGGCCAGAAATGGTCAAATTGGGTCCAAAACTGGTAAAAAAAGACAAGAAAGAAATAATTTTTTAAAAATTTCACCTCGAAGGCTAAAAACAAATCACGAATAAAATTCTGAATTGCAAAAAAACTATACTAAATATTTCAATCTCCAAATTTCAACTTTTTAAATTAACCCCACATAAAAAATGCAATATTCTTTATTCTTTATTAGCTTCGTTTTTCACTGCTTTTCAATGTATTTGTATCAATAAACAATACGATTATTTATTTATTTAGTTAACAGTAGCACCTTTTATACAAATAACTTACTCTTATAAATTGATCATAACCTAAATCTAATAACTAATATAAACTAAATAAAACATTCAATAAACATATTTAAATCTGTAAATAGATTCCGTTTAAACCTTTTTAAAGACCGTACAAGTAAATTCAAATTAGGATTAGCTTTAAGGATGTTTTCACATCTCATCAGTCTTTCAATAAGATTGTTGAAACTATAATTATTAGTTGCAGTGTTCAATCTGAAAAGTGGTTTCGACCGTAGTGAACTGAACGATGTAGAAATATGTAAATTAACAA
The DNA here is from genome assembly GCA_963969525.1 of Ontholestes murinus. Lineage (NCBI taxonomy): Eukaryota > Metazoa > Arthropoda > Insecta > Coleoptera > Staphylinidae > Ontholestes > Ontholestes murinus. The sequence continues at coordinate 28,915,358 of OZ018391.1, forward strand.
ATCGAATTATTTCAGAACTTACTAAAACTGAATAAAATAAGTCTAATTTAATTCTACGGACTTCTAAGGACTCAATATTAAGCGTGCAACAAACGACGGCATAATTAAAAGAGCTGAAATTAAACTGGTAATTAAATTTAAAAACTACGCATGAAATAAATCGCTTTTGCAGGCGCTCTATTTCTACTTTGTACACTTCATACTATGGCGACCAAATAACCGATGCATACTCAACATTGGATCTGACTAGACTATAATAGGAAATTTTTGTAGTACCAAAATTAAACTTATTACAATTACGAAAAAAAAACACTTTAATTTGAATGCCTTTTTGATTTCAACGTGGTCAGTAAATGTTAGTTTATTGTTAAAATAGACGCCTAGATATTTAATAAATTCCACTCTTTCCAATATCATGTCGTTAATCTCATAATTATGCATAATCAAATTATGACGTATATTGAAGGTATTAATTTTACATTTGTTAATATTTAGATCAAGACAATTTTTTCTAGACCACGAGGAAACGTTATCTAAATCTTGAAGATATTGAATTGATGAGGCGAATACATGATGAAACTCCATAACAAATTGAAATAAAACAACACAGTTGGGAGGGTTTCACATTTACTCTTGAATTATCTAAATCTGATTGGATTTCATGGCAATCAGAAATACCATCAACAGCATAAGCTGAAAAATAAACATTTCGAATAATTCAAGTACTCACTAATTTCATTAATAAAAATAACGAACAATATCGGACCAATATATGAGCCCTGCGGAACCTCAGGAGACATCTTAATAACGTACGATAGGTATTTTTTTATCCTAACAACTTGAAATCAGTTTGATAAGAAAGTGCTAACCAAATTTGTTCAGAGAAGCCCAAACATTTAAGTTTTCTAGGTAAGACATTATGCTGTACACGATCAAAGATTTTAGCTAAGTCGGTATAAATAGTGTCAACTTGTCTGTGTCCATAAAAAGCATCCAATAAGAATTAGTTATTTTAGATTCCCCCTCCATAAAACCATGTTGTTGAATATTATTACATTTTTAGACATACTAGCTGACGAGACACTAATTTATCCAGAAGAGGTAAGATCAACTGCAAAGAAACACCTCGATAATTTTGAATATAGCTTTTCTTCCAGACATCTGGAAAACAAGAACAATTAATTAATGATTGAAATAAAGTGTGAATCAGATTGAACATCGTTCTGAAGAAGAAGAAGCTCTAAAGAAGAAGTTGAAAAATTGCAACTATCATGACCAACCCACGTCAATACAAAAGGTTTCACAACAGGCAAAAAGGATATTATTGTTGACAAATACGGCCAGCTTACTTCCTCAAATTTGGAAAGCAATTCCGTGAAGATCTTGAATGCATAAAGAAGATAAGTGCGTACAGGGGTCTTCGTGTGCGTGGTCAGTACACCAAAACAACTGGTCGGTCGATGGATCCAACAAGTAATCTGTTATTCCTTACTTTCTATTTGCATTTAGAGAACTAAAAAAGTCGAATTGAAGAGTTATCTGCTTTACAACACTGATTTGACACCCAATGTTTATTTATTTAATTATTTTTTATTCCCGCAAATAAACTGTTATTGTTTTTTTAAGTGAACATGTAAAGTAAAATCAATAAATCAATTAATCAAAAATTAACTACATCATTTTTTTGGATGTTTGAAGAAGCGGTTAATATGCTCAAAATGCATGGATTGGAGGTACATCAATCAGAATGGAAGAAGTCCTTCGAAAATTGGTTCAAGCGCATACTAAGGTGTATTCATTCAATAAGCTTACTTACGATGATTCTTTTATTTTCTATTCCCGAAATATAAAAACAACTCCTGTATATATGTAGAATATTGATTATTTTTTATCACTGTGTGGCTTAATTGAATCCACTTCAGTTTAATGGCTCTCAATTTTGGTGCCCAACTCACATCGCCAGGAATTTTAGAAACTGGACTTTTGCAAAAAAATGAATAATGTACTTATATAAAGTAATTTTTTTATGTTATACTAAATTCTTAAAATGATTAGAACAATAAATTACCCTATTTATATAATAATAAAAGAACGTTACTAGTACGCTCTTTTCCTACAAGTTCTACTTCACACGTGAAGAGCCAATTCCAAATAATTTAGCGGTTCGCACGAGATATTACGACAATAGTTAACTGTAACGTCCGAAGAGTATGTTGATGGAAGAAAAAGCAGAAGTTCTCCTGCAAAAGGTTCTCATCCGACAACCTGTTTACAAATGTGAACCGTGTTTATTACAAGTGGACAAGTATCCGCTTTGTTCATAAATCGAACCGCGCGGTATTCTACGATCCGCACTCATTCAAGGTTCAGACACAGACACAACACATGCCATGGCGTAGTAGTATTGCAGGTCAATAGTTGTCGGAAAAACCTCATCGAAATGCATTTATGCGCGGCGTGACGTGGGAGATACTCGCAAAAATTTTAAATGCATGATTTATTACGCCATCGAATGTGTGAAAGTGACTGCTTAAATCATATACAGGGAATGCGGGTTTGAAAGGAATTTTAATAAAATTACGAACTAATTTATTAAAATTCCTTACATAATATTTCTTGATAACGACCAATATTTTTTGTATTGATATTTATTTGTATTATATTTCGTGGCGAGAATGTAGGGTAAACAATGCCTCGTGAGAGTATTCATGCGAAATTGTATTCAGTTGATTATATTTGCTTTCAATTATAAAATCCTACCTTCTGGTATATTGAAATTGTTGATGAAAAGAAATATAAAAAATGCTTACGTTTCGCTTGAGGCATATTGCGCCGAGTTGAAAATTAGATTTTCCTCCATTGTCTTTAATGTATAGTACGTTTGCAAGCTTTAATTAATTCCAGATGTCTGTTGTAAATACATCCACCGTAAGGATCTTTTTGTTGAATATAATACAAACTCATTAGATTTTAACTAACTACATCGGTACTATTGATGTCGCTGTTTTTCTATGTTTATAGAATATGATTAAATTAATATTCACAAACTTAGAGAAGCTAATTAATTTCTTGAATAGTATGAATTCCTTAAATACAGTTAGTTAAAGCAAAACACACAAATTATTCGATTTTACTAACAAGTAATTTTTGGATTATTTGAGTTACGCGAAGATGATAATAACTTCTGTGCTATACATGAATTAGTAAAGAAAGGTTTTTAATTGTTTTAATCAAGTCAAAGTAATTTGTGGCAGAACGCCAGAATTCAATAACATAGGAAAATCGTAATATTATAGATCAGTCAATATCCTGACTAAACCTTTAAACCTTTATTTGGCATCTTTAATCATACAAACTTAGGTCTACTAAACTACATTCTAAAAAAAATGTAATCCTTCCGTAAATTATTTCACTCCAGTCTCTTCCACCCCCTCTCCCACCACATTCTCCTCAGCACATAGCACATTTAACCTGGTCCCATCCTCATTCATGTAGTCCGTCTGTCCCCCTTCCACCCACTCCTCACTTACACCTTCGCACTCCTCTGCCAAATGTCCCCACGTATCCCTCCCATTCTTACACAACACGCACTTCCCATAACTCTCTCCCATCCACCACTTTCTCCCTCTTTTATCCGACTCACACCTCACCCTTGCAATTGTCACCTTATCCTCTCTTCCCATTCCGGGAATCTTCTAAATTCTTCGGTCTTCCTCTATGTACCTGCCATCCCTCATTGTGCTCACTCCTCTCTATACAGCCCCGCCTCTCCACTTCCCTATCCTTCTCATATACCCAATCCGCCACATTCTCAAGCCAATCATTCACCACTTCCTCCGCCAATCATACCCTTTCGTACATTCTATTTCTCTCCGCTCTTCATTTACTCTCCACTATACTCTTGCTCGTTCACCATACTTCATTTACCAATCTCCCTTCTTCCAGCGCACACACTCCCATCTTGTACCTCACCACTCTCCTTCGCGCCTCACACCCTAAGGTTTAACTCTTATAACAATATGTATTCAAGTGTCGACCTCTCAATCCCTAATACTTGCATCATGCACATTCTCATACCTCTAATATCCTGACTATAGAATATATATTTATAGCAAACAATCCCATGATATTTTGGAAATATTTTATAAATTTTGGAATTATAAAAGTTTTGGACATTTATCAGCGAAGTGTTTATCAGCGAAGTGTAAGAAGCCATCTGTCCTATCTTACTCTTCTTCTATTCCTATAAATCATTCATTGCCCTCACGCACTCCTGACCTAAGTCACCACATTATTCACCAATACGATTGATCTATCCCAATAAATAACTAATTGCTAATTCACGAATTAATTCATTCATCATCATTATCAAGCAATTCCTTTTCAACAGATCTCTTAAAGTCAAAATTAACAACTCCTACTCCCCTCCCTTTACTCCTGTAGAAGGTCTACCCCAAGGATCCCCTCTAGCTCCTCTACTCTACAACATATTCTGCTTTGATATCTATAACCCGGATCCTCTGTACTTTAATCCCTCTAAATACCTTCTTCAATTTGCAGACGACACAGCCCTAATCTCCCATGTATCCTCTGTACCCAAAGCCCTTCAATCCTTCCAGCAACTTATTGACACCCTACAACACTGGTTTTGCAAATGGCGAATTAAAATCAATCCCAATAAATCCCAGCTTCTAATTCCCTATCACCGTAACAATAATCCTGCTTACAATATTCATATTTCCCACACAACTGTTTCCCCTTCTACATCCATAAAATAGGCATTAGCATAGATCAAAAAGTTAATTTTAAAAATCACACAGCTCTAAACAAAACGAAAATCATCACCAGAGCCAAATTATTCAGAAATTTAACCTACAAAAACAAGGGAATATTCACCAAATCAGCTGTTAAAATCTATAAAATGATTTGCCGCCCTATACTCGACCATGGTAATGTCCTTTTCTCCCACTCCTGCAATCCTACTCTCCGCAATATCCAAGTTAGCGAGCGATCCTCCTTATGAATCCTTACCAAAATCCGCCATCCTAATAATCCTCTACATAATCCCTCTAACCAACTCCTATATGACTCTACCTCTGTTATTCCCATTAACGAACGCCTTCTATACCTCAGTGAAAAAATCTCCAAAAATTCCTTTAACCATCACACCCTTTCCCTTTACTGCTTGCACAGAAATCCTAACCAAATCCTAAAATACAAAACCCCTTCATTCACAACATTTGAATTAATCGCATCACATCAGCCATCACCATCTTCAGAGACAGACTGACGAAACACGCCGACAATGACAAATCCAGGCTGAAAGACCGCTGGTCGATAGCCATTTAGCAAACTAACACACTAACGCCAATTGTATCATTCATGTATTATATTAATTGTATTTGTGTTTGTTGTATATATATATATATTCATTCATCAAAGTCAAAATTTTAAATTTAGTAATTTTATGAAAAATAAAAATAGTTTTTCCCAAAAAAAAAAAAAAAAATTCAATTGAAAAGATGCTAGTCGATGCCGAAAATAATTTTGAAACAATAAAAAAAAATATATAGACAAATGAGTGGCAAAACAATTACAAATTGAGTTTTATTGCAAAAAAAAAACATTTGTAAACTTAATAAAAATATGTTTAATTTATTTAAGAATGGTTGAAATTAGGAACAATTTTAATTTAAAAAAAAAATAAGTAAAATCGATAATTTATCTAAGAAGCATTTGAAAAAAAAGAAAATTTTAGAAGAAAAACAATTTAAGATCTGTTCACAAATCGGTGAAAATTATAAATAAAAGATTTCAATAAAAAAGAAGAAAACACTATAAACAAAGGTGAAACTTTTAAAATTTGTCTAAAATTAATCTTTAGTTTAAAAATCAGTAGAAATTTTACAAAAATAAACAAACGAAATTTAGCAAGAAAAAGAGTTGAAAATATTTTCTTTGCTTAAAAATAGTTTAAACTATACCAAACACGAATTTTCAAATCTTTATTTAAGACGAGTTTCAAGAAATTATATTTTTTTTTACTTGAAAATAGTTTAGTAAAAATTAAATTAAAAATATTTTTATATCTTTATTTAAGACAAGTTTTAAGAAAATATATTTTTTTACTTGAAAATAGTTTATTAAAAATTAAATCAATAATTTTAAAGCTTTTACGTTGGACAATTAAAAGAGTCCAAAGAAATCAAAAACCATTTTTATCTTGGATAATTTAAAAAAAGTTTATTATTTAATATAGCTAGAATGTTTTATTTAAAGGTTCGGTTATTAACGTAAAAAACAATCTTTTGTCAAAAAAATTAACAGTTTATTAAAACATTACAAAATTTGATTATTATCAATTGAAATTCTATTAAAAATAAGATAAAATAAAAGTAAATTAAATGTTTCAAATAAAAATTAAATTTTCTAAAAAATACTGAAAAGTCAAAATATTAAAAAAATATATTTGTAACAGTTATTATAAAACTAGTGAATTGCGATTTGCCTAAGATAAAACTAAAAACTTTTTAACAAAACTAAAAATTAGAAGTCGTTCCAAAAAGAGTTAAAAACTTTGAAGAATTTTTTTATAATTTACCTAAAAACAGTTAATATAAAAATTGCTAAAAACACACAATTTGTTTTAAACTGAATGGGGAATTTTAAAACAATAAAAATTAAAGTGTTACTAACAAAAAACGCTAAAAAGATTTTAAAGGAGAAACAATTCACATTTATCAACAAACAAATATTTAAAAAATCATTTGAACAGTTTATTAATATATTTTAAAATTTTGTTAAAAACAATTGGAAATTTACAAAAAAAACAATAATCAAAACTTCCAAAGAAAAAAACAATTTCAAAACTTATAGATTTTTTTTTCTTACTTAAAGAAGAAACAATTAATTAAAAAGAAATCGAAAAATTGTTGAAAATTAAAAAAGTAAAAAATAACAAAAATACAAATTAGAGTCAATTAAAGGGCGGTACATTTCATAGGCAAATCAAATGTATTACACTTTGCCACATTTACAGAATACATGTTTAAACTAATAGTCATAATAATAAACGTCTTTATTTGCTCAAAAAAATGGACGAAGTTTAGCCATTAGGCTATTCTACCACTTAACCCATAAAACATTACAATTTCACAAAAAAGAACAAAAAAAAACTATCCTAACTATGCCCTTCCTCCTGTTCTTCATCGTCCATGTTTGTCATACCCTCTTCGTAATTCTGTTGTCATCCATCCTTTGTGATTGTCCCCACCAACTCATTTGCCTCCTTTATATAATTGTTAACATTGCTTCCATTTTCCAGTTCTTCTCTAATTTTTGTATTTTGTATCTTGTCCATTTTTGTGATTCCTTTGATAGCCCTCAGGAATTTCATTTCCACCGCTTGAACCTTACTTTTTAGTTGATTATTCAGTGTCCACGTCTCACAACCAAACGTTAAAATAGGCCTGTATATAGATTTGAAAACCTTTAATTTAGTTCCACTCGTAATTTCTTTATTTTGTATAAAGTTTTTCTTCATTGTATGGAAGAGTTTTGACTAATTTTCTAATCGAATATTTATTTCTGATTCATATTTACCATTTGTTTCAATATTTGTTTCTAAGTACCTACAGCTTTCCACTTGTTGTATTTGTTTACACTCTTCTATTGTAAAATTGTATCTGAACCGTAATTTCACTTCTAAATCAGATTGTGTTACCGCTGATAAAATTACTGAAGTGTCAACCGCAAAGTTAACCATGTACCTTTGGGTAATAAACTCCTGCAGGCCGTTTATAAAGAGAATAAACAAAAGTGTTCCTAATGTTGATCCCTGAACTATTCTTTTGGAGAGGATGTAAACCTCTGATGAAGTGTTATTCACATCAACGTATAGGTGTCGATCCGAAAGAAAAGATACAATTAATTCTTCCCGGCATCTAGATTTCTTGTGATCACTTCCAATGCGTCGGAAGTTGCGGTTTGGGTTGATTTTTTCCCTCTAAAACCATGTTGGTTTTTCGTTATTGTGTCGTATTTATCGAAGTGGTTTCAGAGTCTCTTCACAATATTTTTTTTCAAATATTTTTGAAAAACAACATAAAACTGATATAGGTCGATAACTTTCCTTTTCCAGCTTCGATCCTTTTTTAAAGATAGGGACTATTTTAGACAATTAAGTTTACTTGAAAATTTACCAGTGGTGCTAGATTAATTAAGTGCGATAGTGGCACAGTTATTTCATGTGCTACCCTTTTTATAAAACTGTGTGGAATATAATTTGATTGTATCGGCTTTTAATTGTTGAAAGTTCATTTTAAATGAGGTTTTGTTAGGTGTTGTAACTAAAAAACAAACTTTCAAATGGAATATCATCTGGTCCGGCGCTATTTTTATTCTTGAGTTCTTGAATAATTTCCACCACTTCTTCCGAGGTTGTTGGTTCTAAGAACATCGTGTAATGTATGAGTTTCGATGTTGTTAAGTTCTCAGATAATAAAGCAAGGTATATTTGATATTTCTTTATTTAAAAATTACAAATAATTCTATAGGTACATGTATACAAAAATTTCGACCTCACATGGAAAGGCTTAAGTTCACTTGATCTTCCACTCTCTCCCGATGCTGCTTTCATGACTCTGCTGCCAGTAGATGTCATTTTGGTGGCCTTTCACCAGATTATTTGCCATATATGGCTTATTGGTTTTCAAAATGAAAACATATATTGACATATAAACCTATAAACAAGCTCTCATATCAACAAAATGATTTGCCGTCCGTTACTTGACTATTCATCTATCCTCTTCTACAACCCGTACCCAGTAAGTAACATTACGTAACTTTCAAGTCACAGAGAAACCAGCCCTAAGGGTGCTAACCAAAATCCGACATCCCCAAAATCCTTTCCATAACCCATCAAATTCATTGTTCAGCAATTCCAATTCCACAAAAGTAACTAACTACTACCAGATCCTAAATGCACTTGACGTTTCCAGAAACAAAGATTATCCCTAAATCTTTAGGGACAAAGATTATCCCTAAACGTAAATTCCCTTCTATAACACTGCACAAATTCATTTCATCATTTCATAATCTCGACGACGCTTCAATTACTAACTAATTTAAGACAAGAACTTCACAAAGACTGTTAGCAATCATCAACTCTCAAACAACAACAAAGACTTAATGCCTAATAAAATAAATAGGCGGAAAGTTCTATGATTAAATAAAACACTAGCTTGGCACTTTTTTACTTGGTTTATTTATCGCAACAACAAAACAGTTTGCTATTGATAATGGTCACTTTTTGATCAAAATGTACATCTAGCGATAAATAAACCAAGTGAAAAAAGTGGCAAACTAGTGTTTTATTACTCTTACAATACAACAAGGATAGACCTAATTTAAAATAATAAATCTAGTATAGAGGTCGATAGCCGATTGACAACTTATATTAAAAAAAATTCAAAATAAATAAAAATTGCTAACAAATCAACAGTTTAACTAAATATAATTATTCAAAAACAAAAAATTGAAAAGAACGCTCAAAGCTTTTCTAATGGAGGAGGAATTGTTATTTATTAAGAAACAAGTATTAAAAAATAATAATTAATTTAGTATATTTTTAAATTTGTTTAAAAACAATTGAAATTTTACAAAAAAGAAACAATTAAAACGTCGCGACAAAGGATTTAAAACTTCAGAAAAAAGATAATTTATTTTTCTCAATAAGAGACGAAATCTGTAAGAAACAACAATTAATCAAAATAATATGAGAAAAATAAAAAAAATGAAATAAAAAAATTGCAGTAAATTAAACCTTTTCATAATATTTTTTTTTTAATATTATGTTTGAAATCAGTTTTAAATTTCTTGGAAACATTTTTACACTTAATACACTAAAAACAGTGAAAGTAATTTAGTTAGTTTCTTGTAAATAATCAATTGAAATTATTAAATATTGTTTAAAAATGTTGTGACCATTATTGCTTTTTGTGAAACTAACAGAGAAAGTATATTTTCTTTACTACTTGTGATCATGTAGGAAAATTATTGTATAATCTATTCTTTGTTCATTTATTTACTTATCACTATATTTTTATTTTGGCCTGTGTAAAACTCTGTTTATTGGTGTACATAAACATTATTATTAAAGAAAAATATTCTTTATAAATTATTCTTTTCATTATGCTCAACAATGATTAATTTCATGTAACTGTCCTAGCGTAAAATTGACCGAGCTCAAATAATTATTCACTGCCTTTGCTTAAGCGAATGAAGTTTTCATTGTCCTTGCGTACTCCTGACCTACCCCAATATATTATTAATTTCCCTAACGTACTCTTAACCTACCCCAATAAATTAATCAATATCTTAGCTTATTCTTGACCTAGTCTGATTAGTTACGCATTGTCCTAGCGTACTCTTGACTCATCTCAATGTATTATTCATTGCCCTAGCGTACTCTTAACCTAATCTCGACTACTACTTAATTATGCTAAGGTATAAAAATATAAAAGTTTATGAACATTGTTAAAAACGTAAATTTATAAATCAAAATATATTTGAAAGGAAATTACATTTGAATTGAAAGACTTGTTACTTTCCATATTAATATATTCAGTTTCCTGAACGTTTTTCGGTTTTTTACAATCATTATCAAGGATGATAGAGGGAATACTAACACTAACAAGTGTTTTAATTCAAATTTAAACTTTTCTATCAAGTGTATAGCAGAGAAACTTTATACGAAGGAAATTGATCATTCATCATTCTAAAATTGTATTTAAAAATTAATTGATTAACATATACTATTACATTATCTTATAGTATGAGAAAATACAAGATTAATTAACCAAAGCGCTCCTTTTCAAAGAACATGAGATGTTATAAAACGCTAATTTATTTCACTTTATGAATGAAACGATCGCGATAACAAGTTTATGTATAAGTATGTAAATTATATCCATCTTATGAATAATATCAGGAACAACTAACAAGTGAAAGCCTCATCGCAATTATCAAGGTTACCGGCAATTCCATTAATTTAACTAATTCTATCTAATTCTGGCCTGAAATTTCGATTGATGTTAATTACATCGACTTTGAAAGACAATAACCTGTGGGACTTGGTATTTACATATTTCGCTTTGTAGGTGTGCAACTAATAGTTCTATTGAAACACGAGGATGGACAATTTAGATCGAAAAATTCCCAGCACTTTCACTTCAACATATTTTATCATTTGACCACATTGTCCACCTGTATAGTTTTCTAATTCCCATGCAATCAATCTGGCATTTAATAGCCGTTACTTATCTGTTATTAAATTTAATTTTCCTTACAAAAAAAACAACCCATTTTATTTTCCTTTCATATCTCTTTTATTGTGCATACGCGAGTGTGTTTATAACAAATTTAGTACATATTCTGTTATATAAAAGCGCAGCAAAGGCAAAATCGATTGGAATAATTCTATGAATTCCTGCTGTTGCAGTGGGAGCAAATTGGTTCAAATCCGTAGAGCCCACAAACTCAATTGCAGGCTGTAGTATTATAGATCAATATAAATTCCGTGGAATTTCATTTCGAATACATCGAATCCAAAGCAGAAAAAAAACGAAATAATATTCAAATAATTAGAATTCAGCACTTGTTTGTTTACTTGAAAAATACTTTAAATTTATATAAAGAACATGATCAGATAAGAGGAGCCGTCAGGTTAAATATTTGCATTAATTTTACGAAAAGTGTACGGTTTTTATTACGGCCACGACCTGTTGTGCATTTTTAATTTCGGCCGACCCCCGAAACCGCCTCGGGGCAGTCTCGTGGTTTATGTTCTACATCAATCCTCGTCGTTGAATGAAGATCTCCCGGTCAGATAAGCTGCACCCTCGGAAAAAAAAACGGATTGTTCACACAGGCCCGGGACCTCTCGGTCAGATTATTACCGCAGATTACAAAATTCTAACCAATTTGTCTCGCCCACCGTGGACGTTTTGTGTTATGATTGGGGAGGCGGCAAAATAATGCCGAACTCATATCTCTAAACCATTGTACCGATGTATTGTTTATTGTTTATTGTTTATTAATTCTTTGTACATCTTTCTTACAAAATACATTTCAAACAAATAAATAAATTACAAAAAAACATACATAAAATTTTGGACGAAAGAAGCACGGGCGGAGTTCATATTAAAATACGTTCTTCCACTCAAACCCTTCTTGTAGCATCATGTAAGAAGCTGACGTCATCTTCTACTTCTGGAGTCAATTATAATTTGCTTTATATTGCTTAATTTATCTAATCTTTTGTAGGAATCTTCTGGCAGTTAATGTCAGCATGACAGATATATAAAATATATATTGGGCGGAACGAACGCGATTTAATCGTAATATTAGATTTAAAACCGAGGAAATGTTCTTGTTAATAAAAAATAACCTAGTAGTTCTACTAAAACATCTTCGTACCTGATACAAAGAGATAGTATTACTGAAGTTCTTACAGTTACTTTCTTGAATTATTAGGTTTCTCTATTACTGGCAAAGTTTCTCCACTTATTAGTCATAAAAACCACACTACACTTTCGTGTTTTTAGATGTCTTTATCAACTAATTTAATATACAAATTATACCTCAAAAGCCCAAGTTATAAATATAACATACAATCCATAATATTAACAAATTTTAAATAAAATAAAATTTTCTAATAAAAATTCATGAGAACTACTCGGGAAAATTTCCAAGATCCCTAATAATAGCTTATTGGCATCCTTTGATGTGACCAGCTTATTTACAAATGAGCAACCACAGGAGGTAAGCAGCGTCGTAAGTGCTGTTTGCAGTAAAATTCTTAGATATTTGTTTGCAAGAAAATTACTTGAAATTCTAATATTCTTTCTCTAGTTAGTCGATCCAATAATCGCTTAATTCCATTATTCGTGGAAATTTTTCTAAATAACTTACAAAATATAATTTGTAAATATCCTCTATTAATAACTGGGTGAGATACGTGGATGATATCTTGGTTTGCTTTCATAATACAACTAAATAGCTAGATGTATTTTAAACATATTACATAATAATGTAAAATTTAGATTGCAAGTTCAGGTTGACAAAACGATCAATAAGAGACTATAATCTAGAATTTAAGTTCACTCACTCAGATACCTTTTAAATCTTTTCATTCTATGCCTGAAAAACTCGTGGCATATAACTTATTTATCCAGACCTTCAAGCATCTCTTTGTCACAACTTTAAGATTTTAATTTTTGATTTTGAATATTGATTTTTGAACTTTATTTTGTACAATTTTTAGTTTCATTTTAAAAACTGTAAATATGTAACAGATTTAAATTAAATAACACTTGTAAATGCCAAAAACACACACAAGTGTACTCAAACATGATAAATTATTTTCACATTATGTATTATTGGGTTCCTATAAATATTTGTTTACATAAATCTTATATCCTGTGCTCAAGTGGAACGTAGTATAACAAATTTCACAAGTAACTACTATTATCTTGAGTGGGTAATCTGCTTTCAAGTCACAAGTTGATGTATGAGTTTCTATATCCTTCTCGAAAAAAATCTTAGCAAATTTCACATGTTTGCTTTTTCTTATTTCTAATGCTGCTTCTTTTATATATACATACATCTTTATTTGGACAAACATAACACATAACAATAATAACAATCAATATGAAACAGATATATGGTGTTAGTCCGTCTGGGCTATAGACCTGCGGTCTTTCTGCCTGCTTCTTTTATATTTCGGATTTTTAATGTTTTTTTTTGCAACTTGGTTTCTTTTATAGCCCTTTCTGTCGAGGAATATAAGGAGGTATAACTTTTTGATATACACATAGAGCTCAGCCTTTTCTCTAATAGTAGCAACTGGAGAAAGTGATTTTAATATCAAAATTCCTCACTGTGGGGATCTAATGAAGCTTCTAACTATGATTTTAATATAAAAAATTAAAATTTTCACTGAGGGGTTTTAATGAAGCTTCTAACTTGTCCGTTTCCTGTTCAGCTTTATTTCTCTTAGGTTCTTCAAATTGTAACTGATTAGAAGCTGATCAGAACTTCTCTTGAAGTTTTTGGACAACTCCATGAACACATATACATTAATTCCTCCATAGTATCTTTTTAGGTTTGTCTTTTTGATATATTCTGGATTATCAGTTTTCTTCTTTTACTCGGTTTCAGATCTTTCATCATTTAGTACGTCCTCATTGTAAATTTTCAGATTTATTGGCCTGCCTCCACGAGTCGTCCATACTTCTAAGGCTGGTAATTCAAAATTATCCGTTTCCCGTGAATCTGCTATGCCGAATAATATATTACGCATAATTTAAAATGTTAGCACTTACGAAAAAGCAAAATACAAAAAACATTATTCAAACAAATATGCACAGAATATTTGATAAAAGACAGTTTGTTCGATAACATCTGGTAGTTGACAGATAACTGATGACAATTGACAGAGGATATAGCAAAAAAATGTAAATGTCAAGACGCCATAAGTCACATATTTGTGTAAGTTCCTTTTGAGGATATAATATGCCGCATTTGGCTAAAAAAAAGATGAAAATTTTGAAATGAGCTTCAAGAAGCACCATTGTGAACTTTTTGTTGATATGAATGGATTTAATGTGACTTCTGGAATGTTCTTGAATAGTTGAAAATATTATAGTATTTCACTAATAACAGTTAATAGATGACAAATGATAGTTTGCAAATCACAGATTATAGGTGAAAAGTGTAGAAAAGAAAACCAAAATGGAAGACAATCACATCACCTAATACAAAATAAAGAATAACATGTCACATGACATGGCGCATGTAAAATAAAGAACATATGACAGATTTAAATTACAGTTTCATAGTTGTACTATATATGGAAGTTGACATTTTATAACTGGCATGCTAGGCAGAAAATATATAATATGAACTCACAAGGTACACGATAGCGGTGAAATGACAATTAACAGTTGACCAATGATCACTAACAGTTGACAGATATAAGTTTGCAGATGACAGTTAAAAAAAGATGATAAAATAAGCTAGCAAATGACAGTTCAAAATTAGTGGATAAAAATTGACAGATTACAGTTGAACAATTGACTCGTTATTGTTGACAAATGACAGTTGACAGATGTTAGATAAAATGTATAGCAGATTAAAACAAAAAATGAAAAAATATAGTAGATGACATTTGACAGTTGTATCATAGCCTACTCAAAGTTTTAGTATATACAAAAAAACAAACAAAAAATGAAATAATAATCATATTTGCCATAAGTCACATATTCCCTGTTTTATTTGTTTAATAATTTTAAAAAGATGGTGGCAGTTGACAGATGACAGTTGACAATGAGCAGTTGACAGTTGACAATTAACAGATGACAGTTGATAATGATCAGATGACAGTTGACAATTAACAGATGACAGTTGACAAGTGACGATAGTTGACTAATTGTCAAATGACGGATGTGTCTTAGTGTTCTGTATTTTGTATTATGTTAACAGATAACAGAAGACATAAGGAAAACTAAGATGGTATGTCGAGTAATATGTTGCGCAAAATTACAAACAAACATAATATTTAAGATGGCACATATTAGTTGATAAATGATAGATATCAGATGACAGTTGATAGACGAAAAAATAAAAATTAAAAAGTTGAAAATAAAATTTGACAGATGTCAGATGACAGTTTGCATTTCGAAGTTAATTAATGACATTTGGCAGATGATAGCAGTTTTCCGAAGGCAGTTGAATGATGGATGTTAGCAGATGACAATTGAGAGTAGGCAGATGACAGTTAATAAAGAAAAACATTAGGAAACAAACAGAACACATGGTACAAAATACAGAATAACACATGTCTAAAATGATAAGCATATGGTAAATTATAAATTACAGTTCAATAGCTATGTTATATATGTCAGTTGATATTAGACAAGTAACGTGCTAGGTAACATGAGATAAAACTCAACGGAAAACATAATATAAAATCACAAGCCACACGATACCGTCAAATACAATTTGACGAATGCAAGTTTGCAGATAACATTTAGCAGATAATAGATAATAAACAAAAGCTAGCAGATGATAGTTGAAAGTTAGCAATTGGCAAGTGACAAATTACAGTTGAAAGATGACAATTGACAACTGATAGTTGGTAGATGAAAGTTACCGGAAGGCAATTAACAGCTGAAATGTGTAGAACATAATTATAAAGGAGCTACATTTGATAGATTGCATGTCAGATATTCTATAGAAAAACAAAATAAAGAATACAAAAGACAGATTGTATATGTTACAACGCCAAAATAGCAAACATGACAAATGGCAATTATAGATAAAGAGAAGAGAGATATGACATTTTGTGCAGCATATTATAACCAACTTAAAGTGTTAGTATAGATGAAAACCAATATAGAGAAAAAACACAATACAAATCATGGATGGCATATTTTATAAGGTTATATTTACAACAGTTTGACACTTGATAACAAGTGATGGTTGACGTATGATAAACGATAGCAGATGATAGATGATAGCAGATGAAAGTTGACAGATGAATGTTGGGATACGATAGTTGACTAATTATCAAATAACAGATGATTGGAAGCAGAATACGAAATACAGAAAATAGGTGTTATAAAATTGGGCAATGATAAACGCCAGTTTATAGCTTTAAGTTGACACATGATGAATTGCCAGAAGGTAGTTAACAGGATGATATTTCCGAGTATTGATAGTTAGCAGATAAAATTTGACAGATGACATGTCAGTAAGCAGATGGCAGTTTATAGATCATAAGAAGCATAATATAATATATAAAAATTAAAGACAGATGAACGATATTACAAGGCTTAGTAACCGAATGACAATTGACAAATAATACCAGTTAATATATGATAAACAGTAGTTTACAGATGACCCTTGAAAGTCAGTAGAATTTTGATAATAGATACGGAATACAAAGAGCAGATTATATCGTAAGTATCCGGATAGCTGAAATATGATTGCTAACAAATAACAATTGAAAAACGATAGTAGATGATTTTAAGATGGCAATTGTTAAATGGCGATTGATTTATGACAGTAATGAGATGATATCATGACAGATGGTAATTAGAAAATAATAGTTGGCAGATGGCAATTGACATGAGAGGAATTATAATGTCATACGGTACATGGTAGTTGGCAATTGACAATTTAAAGATAACAGATAACAATTAGTAAATGATAAACGATAGTTTGTAGTTGGTAGATGATAAATAAGAGTTTCCAGATGACTGTTGACAGGTTAGGGTTGATAGTTAGCAGATAAAAGTAGAGAGTTGATATAACAGTAACTACATGATATTTGACAGATAGTTTGTCATAAAAAGCTAAATAAAAGATATATAATCAAAACATAGACGATATATATCACAAGGTATATAGTAGTTGACTAATAACATTTTGTAGATAACGGCTAACAGTTAAAAGATGACAAAATACAGAATACAAAGGGCAGTTGTAACATGATAGTTGATAATTAGCAGATAACAGATAAAAAACAAACAGAATAAAAAAGAGTAAGGTGGTAATTGTCAAATCGCAGATAACTGATGACAATTAGCATATGGCACAGTTAATAGATAGTAGTTGGCAAATGACAATTGACAGAAATAGAAAAAATACAGGTGATATATGTCACAAGACATTTGGTTGGCAGTTGACAGAGAAGAGGTAACAATTGGGAGATAATAAACGACATTTTATAAAAAAAGTGTTGATATTTAGGAGATAAAAGTTGACATGTCAGTAAATGACCATGGACAGTTTATGGATCCTAGGAAGCATAATACAATATATAAAACCTAAACACAGACGAATGTATGATATTACAAAGCATAGTAACCAAATGACAGTTGACAGATACTATCAGTTAAGAGATGATAAGCAGTAGTTTACAGATGGCCCTTGACAGTCAGTAGATTTCTAATAATAGATACAGAATTCAAAGTGCAGGTGATTTTATCGTAAGTATCATGATAGCTGACAAATAACAGATAACAGTTAATTACTTTTGGCAGATGAGGGTTGATAGTTAACAGATACAAGTTGAGAGATAATATGACAGAAAACATATGATATTTGACAGTTAGTTCGTCATAGAAAGTTAAATACCTGATACGGGAAAAATCACAAGGCATATAGTAGTTGGCTAATAACAGTTGAAGATATTGGCTAATAGTTGAGAGCTGTTAGTTTACATATAAATATTGTTAGTTAACAGAAAACATAATACAAAATACAGAATACTAGGGTCAGTCAACATGATAGTTGATAAATGGCCGTTAACAGATAATAGTTGTCAAATGATATAAAAAGAATTTAAAAAATTGTAAGAAGGTCAAATGATAGTTGATACAAAGCATAATACAAAATAGTTGGCAGATAGCACATGACAGATGGCATTGGATTACAATAAGAAAATAACAGTTGTCAGAAGACATAATATATAATACAGAAAAAAAAAACACAGATGATATATGTCACAAGACATTTGGTACTTGACAAATGGCAGCTGCCAGATAAGAGGTAACAATTGTGAGATAAACGACAGTTTATTTGAAAAGACAATTGGTAGATGATAGTTGACAGATGACAATAGGCAGATGAAGGTGAAAATAATGATCTAGAATACTCAAAACATAATACATTTTGCAGGGCACGTGACAGTTGACAAATAATATATTTTTTGAAGTAACTTTAGGCTACATGTGTTCCATTGCTTTTTTACGATAATTTATTGTTCTGTCGTTTTTTATGTTTTACGTTATCTATTCAAAATGTTTATTTTCTTAAGGATATACACTAACGCATCGTGGTAATTCCATTTTTTTTTTTACTTTAGTGTTTATTATTATGTTCGCATTCTATTTTTAGTCGTATATAGTATATTATTGATCTTTCTGTTTTGGTTTTTATTTCTGTTGTGTATTTATGTTTAAAATAAATTGCTATGATAATGTAATGTGTTAATATAATATTCTTCCTCCATTGATATTTCCCCCGTTCTCTCTACGAGCGCCTATTAATTTTATCGTTTCTTCTTACGCTGCCATTAAACTTTTCAACTATATAAAAGTCTCCCTTTGTTCCGTTGCTATTGAAAATTGTTTTCCATTCATACCGATCCTTGCTTTGAATTTGCCTGAAATGAGTATACATAATTTCGCTAATTATAGACGTAAATATTTTCTGCTAATTATTTATATCACAAAGCATCCAGTACTTTTCGAGCGGCAAATGTCGCATTATTTTTTTTCTTCATTTCCCAACACCGGACGATAGCCAATGGCCGCCTTATAAATATCGCGCTGTAATCGTTCGGGGAATACAAAATCAAAGAGTGGAAGTGTTTTTGCGGGCACACGTTCACGCTCGATGCTCCATTACATAAAGCGACCGTGCATAATTGTAACAAGTCACACGTAGCAGTTTAGTCTAAATAAAATAAATTCTCGAGTACTCGACGAGACGCGGCCTGTGTATGAATTTTTATTCCTCTCCCTTGAGACGAGACTCGACGTTCCAAATGGCCACACAATTTGAAGCCTGAATACACAATGCTCACGCTTTTTTTCGCCGTGCTTCATTTCACGCTTGACTTTCACGTGATAATAGGGTTTCAATAAAATACAACGAATCTATAGGAATGTAATTCATGAATAGGAAATTTACGGGGTGGATGATTATATTGATCCAAACCCATACTTTTAAAACCTCAACATAAAAAAGTAATTTCGCACTCATGACAAGAACCTTAATTATTTTTCAATGCCTACTAATTAAGATTTATTTTGATTTCTGGAATACTTCGGAATCCCAAGTATTAATTTTTTTATTTCCGAATACTTCAGTTGTAGTAACATACCTAAAAAATGCTGTATTGATATTCTGAACAATTTTACATTCATTTGATACATTGATTTTAAAAATATATTTAATTAACTTCTCGCTTAAGCTAATTAACTAATTATTAGAAAAATACGAAAACATCTACAACAAATGAGTCTTATTAAGACTACAAAACAAATCATTTTTTGAAACAACTGCTCTAGATAATACCTCGATAGACAATGATATGTATTATACTTTAAGTAATTAATATCATATGGTTTTTAGTTAAAACCTAATTATCTCGTGTTAGTAATAAGATACTTTCTTCATAGACTTTATAATTCTAAAAGGCAAAACTGATGAAATCTTTCTGCGTGAAATTGGGATTTAAATAGCCTACCTGGGGTCGGGGGATTTCCTTATAACCGTAAAACCCAGATTTTCAAGCGTGTCCACCACAACCGTACAATAAATGATTCAATGATTTTCCATTTAATCTTCGATCAACAGGTTGGTAATTACTTTTCTTGGTTGAATGCGCGCTGCTTTTTCAAGTCATGGTGTAAATATGAAACAGTTTTTTTTAACACGTGCTACAAATGTCTTTGAATTATTTTAGAAAATACTCTGAAATTTTTTTCGAATGTATATTTTTTTGAAACACTTATCATAAAGTGATTTATTATACAGGGTGACTGACGAAAAACCTTTGGTGCTGTATCTCGCTTATTTTTTATCCGATTTTAATAAATAAAACATCAAATTAAACCATTTTTAAAAGACTTTAATAGGATCTGAACTGTTATTTTTTCTCGCACCCAGTTTTTGACAAAATACGATCAACATTTTTTTTTAAATTGCACTGTATATATATTTTTATTGATTCGCAAGGAGATTTTTTTTCTGAATATAAAATTGTAGACAAATTTATTCATACATCAAACTTAAGTCGAGAAATTGAGGATTAAAAAAATAAATAAAAAGTCAAGTATCCATTGTAAACAATATACAGACCCTATTTTAAATGTCAAAAGTGACAGTGACAGCCATCGATACAATACTGCAACGATTTTTAATTATTTCATAATTAAAATGTTGCAATATTTCAAACACTGTACAAGAATTTTGTGCTTCTACAGAAATCGTTTTTCAGTTTTTGAAATCTTGCAACATTTTTATTATGAAATTATTAAAAATCATTGCAGTATTGTACCAATGACTGACATTGTCACTTTTGACATTTGGAATAGGCTCTGTATATTGTTTACTATGAGTATTTGATTTTTAATTTTTTTTTTAAACCTCAATTTCTCGACTTTGGTTTGATGAATGGATAAAATCGTTTACAAATTTAGATTCAGAAAAAAATCTCCTTGCGGATCAGTACAGTTGATCGTCTTTTGTCAAAAACTGGATGCAAGAAAAAATATCAGTACAGTTCATATTAAAGTCTTTTAAAAATCATTTAATTTGATGTTTTATTTATTCAAATCGGATCAAAAATAAGCGAGATACAGCACCAAAGGGGTTTCGTCAGTCACCTGTATATTATATTTTGTAAAATACAAATGTTTAAAAAAACGTCTCATTGTAAATGATAAATTGATATACAATGGTATATCTAAATCTAGAAAATATATTTTAATTAAACTATGTTTCAAAATATATCAAAGACAAAAAATGTTTATTAAAATTGAAAAAAAAAGAATTTTTACATTTACAAATTCTTTTACATTAATTTCAAAAGTCCACATTACCAAGGTATGATTAATTACATACTAGTTATATTAATTCAATTGAAGCTTTGGTCTAATAATTATAAGGTTTTGCAGTCAATCACTTACTTGCCAACAAACCACATTTGACTATGGTCAGATTGAAAAAGCAGTCCTTACCTGAAAAAGAAAAAAATATATACATAAATAAATCTGTAGAACAAAAAAAAAGGAACATTAAACAGTAAATCTTCACATTATATATAAAACTCCATAAAATGGAACTGAATTATACAAATTTTTCTTCTTGCGAGTAGTCAAGTTTTATGAGTATAATATACAGTAACAATCTTTAGTATTTATGGTTTTGAAATGATTTATTCAATTTGCAACTGATCAATGCTTTACTTTTGTAAGCAAAGGATACTGTCACTCTTCACCAACATTAGACACATTATGAAAAACAGTTTTAAATATAAACAATTGATGTATCTTAGATAAGATGGTTACAATAATTTTTATGTTATTGACATCTAACAGTCCAATATAACAAATAGTTTTTAT
Organism: Ontholestes murinus; assembly: GCA_963969525.1. Taxonomy (NCBI): domain Eukaryota; kingdom Metazoa; phylum Arthropoda; class Insecta; order Coleoptera; family Staphylinidae; genus Ontholestes; species Ontholestes murinus. The sequence continues at coordinate 28,937,557 of OZ018391.1, forward strand.
TGATGAGGCTATTATTTGTTAGAAATTTCTTCGCTTGAAAAAGCTACAGGGTAACGAAACAATTGTACCGAGTATTAGCAATAAAGATTTTGAAAATTATAAAAGAAACTTTAGATTCCCAACTTAAACATCAATTTTTTGAACGTGCCTAAATTCTAAACATGTAAACCTTTAAAGCTATCTTTGATGTTTTTAGAAATTTGGTTCAATGTATTTTCAGATCTTTTTTAGTTGTAGTTTAGCCATTTATTTTAGTTGGGAAAATAATCGACAGTGAAAGCTATGGTCTTAAATAATAAATATAGAGTAATCATATAAAAGCCGGAGGTTTTAAAGATCTTTATTTAGGGTAGAGAGTTAGTTACGAGGGGGTTTTGTAAAATAAGGTTCCCTATGCTGCTGAGAAATAATGACGTGGGAGAAATGTATAACACTGTCTTACACTGTCAAATCTCCCTCTCTCTATTCCCACCTCTCCCACCACGCTACATTGCTTAATGCCGACCTAGCAGCCTTCGAAGATGGAGCTCCCTATCGTTGTTACCGCCAGATGCAAAATTCGTGCTGTGATACGTTTTTTAACTGCAAAACGGATTTCACCTATTGGCATTTTCTGCACCATTTGCGAACATGTTGAACAGATATGCAATAAACTTCGATTAACTGACTGATTGACGTCAGTTAATCGAAGTTTATGGAGAAAATTGCATATCTGTTCAATATGTTCGCAAATGGTGCAGAGAATTCAGTGAAAGCCGCACGGAAATTTACGATCAAGACAGGAGCGGAAGACTTCATTGAGTTTCAGATGGAATTGTCGAAAAAGTTGAGAGAATATTGCTTGAAGATCGGAGGATCATCATTAACGAACTTGCTTTCCGTATTTCTAAGACTTCTAACACTACAAGTAATAAGATTTTAACCGAAAAATTAGGCTATCATAAAGTATGTGCACGGTGGGTACCGCGAATACTCACAGAAAACCACAAACAGCAACGTGTCGAGTGTTCCCGGCAGTTTCTGCAATAATGTGAAGACAACAAGGAAGAATCCTTGGTTTCCATTGTTACAGGCGACTAAACATGGGTGTATCACTTTACCCCCGAAACCAAGCAGCAATCACATGAATGGCGTCACTCAACTTCGCCGAAGAAGTTTAAACAAACTGCTGGGAAAGTTAAGGCAACCGTCTTTTGGGACAGGAAAGGCCTGCTTTTGTTCGACTTTTTGCCTCATGGAACAACAGTAAACTTCGACAGATATTGCGACACATTAAGAAAACTGAAACGTGCGATCCAGAACCGCCGGAGAGGAAGATTGTCCAGTGGTGTTAGACTCGACCTCATGTCTCACATCAAACTCAAAAACTGCCGAGAGATTTTGGTTGGACTTTTTTGCTTCACAAAAATAATGTGGATCAAGTAGGCAAGAAATATCAAATTTATAATAAAATGGAAAATATATGGGCATAACATGAAAATCCTAGTAATTAAGTGATTGCATAATTTTAAAAATAGGATAATAAAGTATACTGTTATGCAAAATTAGCTATAATACTTAAAATAAAGGTGAAAGTTCATCACTAAGCCGTAGTTCTTTTATTGCCTTTGGTCAAATTTATTTTTTTATTTTACTTTACTATGCCCTGTTATAATTGGATTTATGATAAACTCGAAAATACACATAAAAATATTACAAAAAATTATCTCACAGGACTTGCCATCTAGTTTTAGACTTAATTTCATTATGATGTTTAACTGATATTGAAGCCAACTCATTTACGTCTGAATTAATTAGTGTATTTTCTTGATTGGTATTTCTGTAGTCAAATGATGATTACAACTAAGTATTATCGGTATAAAACTGAATCTGACAATGTTTGGTGCATTTTGTAACCGAACTCGCAAAAAATGTCCTCATTGGCATACAATAGTACTTGCATTCTCCTTCTTACTTCTTATTCCCACCCAAATTTTGTCGCAGCTTTTATTTTAAGACCATCTTCTGTTATCCATTTTTGTTTCTCTGTCCCCCTCATCTCTGACCCACATCTAGTTCCTTTTAATACTTTCCTTCCTTTCATGAGTTCATGATTTCCAGTCCATTCCAATTCTTTCGCTCTTCCCTCTCTTCCTTTATTCCTAAACCTCATTTACTTCAATTTCCCCACGTTCACTAATAGGCCTCCCTTATCGCATTTTTATCGGTATTTCTAATTCTTTCTAACAAAGGGTTGGGTAAGTAGGGACAAATATTCAAATATTAAAGTTCTATGGCACATACACATTAAGTAACATCTCCCATTTATGTATGAAAAATTTAATTCTCCATTTGACCACCCAAGACTGCGCGGAAACGAGCACTGTGTTCATAGAAGTTTTCGATGACGCGTTCACCTAACATCTGGTGGGATGCCGTTAATAACCCTTTGAATTTCATTCTTCAGTTGGTGTATAGTTTGTAGTTTGTTCACGTATACTTTTGATTTCACAAATACCCACAAAAAAAAGTTACAAGGCGTAAGGCCTCATGATCTAGCAGGTAATTCCTGGTGTGATATTTTTTTGGGGAAACTTTTTATTCAGAGCAATCGTTTCATGGGATGTGTGATATGATGCGCCGTATTGTTGAAACTAAAATCAGGAAGCATGTTTCTGTAACAGTCGCCATTCACAGTAACGGTAGCTCCCTCATGATTTTCAAAAGAAGTACGGGCCGATCACTCCTCCTGCCCAGAACCCAAGCCACACATCCATGCGTTGTTGATGCATCTCATCTTCCTCAGTCACTTCGCTACCCCAAATTCAAAACGCGGTTGTCTCGTTTTCTTAACATTTGCAACAGAAACCGTAGTCTCAAGCTTCCGGATCAACTTCCGAACTGAGGACGAAAATAAACATCAAACTACAATGCTCAACACACAAATGCTTTCATGCTGCTAATGGGAAGGATAGCAATTAACAAACATGAAATAAGCACGACTGCCAAACATCATATGACAAAATGGAGCCAAATTCAAATTCGTCCTTACTTTCTGGACACCCTATATATTAAATAGCAATGGACTTAACAAGCAACCTTGTATCACATCTATTCATGTCCAAAATTTATCCGATACATTCATTACCACTTTCGCAACAACCTTCATACACAATACCATTCCATCACTCACTCCTCTCCTTCTCAGACATTTTACTCTCCCTCGGTACTATCATAGGGCTGCATTAAAGTATAAGAATACTGCATACATACTTCCTTTCCTTTTCATAACTCTCTTTACTACCCTTGCCAGAATAATGATCTGAGCCCTACCTCCCTCCTCTAAGCCCATCTCTCTAAGTTTCTGGTAACAATACATTTTTCTAGCCAGTTCTTCACCGCAGTTTGGTGATTTTGTACCTAATACTCATTACCGACGTTCCCTTGTAGTTATCTATGTAAGCGTTATCTTTTCCCCCTTTTCTACTTTTTCTCACATTTCCGCCTTTAGTCCATACATACATGCTATTTTTTTATTTTACTTGATCAAAAGAGTATTTTCCCTCATCCTTCATGAAATCTACCATACCATCCCCTGTCCCTACCCTATGAGAGTCCACTGCTTCTTCCCTACTTCTCTATTAAAATGTCGATATTTTCCATCGAACTAAATATTTATTTTTTCATCACTTTTCTTCCTCCTCCAACTCGATACAACTTCATTTCATTGAACCTTTTCTAACCTGATCATCCAATTCCTATTGGCATTTACAATACCCTTTTTTTGCTTCAATTGTTTATCTTTGCCTATCTGTATCTGCACTTTCAGAGGTAGATGGTCCAATCTTGTTACTTTTTCGACTTTCACACTTTCTTTCTTTCTTTGAATAACCACGAAATGATTATCTAATCAATCATGGTCAATAATTGTGGCTTAATGTATGTTTTTTACCTTCCCAACCCCTTTCTGTGTATATATTCAATATTTCCTAGCCTTTTCTCATCACCAACTCCTTAACCTTTACACCCTCGCAGTGTGTACATTTATCTTGAAATCTTCTTTCAATCATTGTATCATCATTCATAAACCCTCCCCCCAATTTTCATAATCTTCCATTAAAATCATCCCATTTCGTATTTCAGTCCAGATTTTAACACTCCCACATTTATTCGATACACTCTGTAAATATTTAGCCCATGCAAGACCCCCATAAACTTCACCCTGTCTTCTTTCATACTCTTTCTTATTCCGCCCTTCGCTGCAGACTTTCTTGCCTCTTTGATTGACCTCTCGGTAGCAATTTTTCCCTCTATTTATCATTCAAGTTTTTATTAATGTCACAATGTCCTTTCCCGTAACTCAATCCCAGAAATACTTTGCCACACACCATCCTTGTATGAAGACTTTATCCCAGCTATATTCCAAAACCGTATGGTTATGACTCCATTGCCCAAACTGCTATCATTTGTATGTATAGATAATCTGACCTAAGCTGAATCTGTAGGGAACCTCCTGAGAGATATCTATTTCGAAACAGTTTTTAACATTCGTTTGAACACATTGTTTTCTCAGTTAAATAACTATTCATATATTGTATTTATTCAAAAATCACAATAAACAATAACATTTTATAATTTAGAAAGCTTTAGATTAGCCAATTAGCAATAACACAGTGTTTTACAAAAATCCAAAAATCATTCCAGGTCCTACCGGTCCACCTTCAGCACCTCCAGCCTGGAGAGGCCCTTCTACGGAACCAACACTTACAGCCCACGGTTCAACTCGTACAGTGAACGGTATACCACACGGAGCTACGCCGACTCGAATGGACGTAGGATATTCTCAAGAAGTGGAAGTAGGTCCTTCAATCAAAGAACTTCCCTTTGGAATATGCTTCAAGTGTCCCCAACGCATTTATTTCAGTTGTTTAACAACAAATTATTCCTTCATTTGGGTTTTACAGTTGCACTCTGATGATGTTTTCCGACAATTCGGCGCTGTTGAGCTGCTTGAGACAAAGGAATCGGTCAATTCTAAACATTTTCCCATTAATTCCATTTTTTCCAATAAGTGCATTTCTACAGCACTTTTTGGATCAATACACCCTTTTTTCGATATCTTCTTGCAGACATTAGTAGCAAAATGGCCACATAACCACATAACTTTTGGCCCGATGGAGCTCCAAAGCATCGCAAGCGTTCAATTTTGAATCGACCTTACTGACTGTACAAGATAGATTAGCAGGTTTTTCCAGCTTTTTAAAATGTTCCGCTTATTGGAACTTCATCATCACCACTCTCAGAATTGTAATTACCAATAGGATTAATTTTACACAAGCTCCCACAAGTATTTCATTTGTTGCTAATAAAGCTGTTGAATAACTTGGTTGTCTCTTTCATTGGCCCCTTGGTAGCTATTTTTTTAATTTTTATTTTCCCCTCTCCTTATTATTCACGTTTTCATTAATATCACAATGTTCTTTCCCGTAACTCAATCACAGAAATACTTTGCCACAAACCCTCCTTGTTTGTTGTATTTAGACTATCACAGCTATATCCCAAAAAACTACGGTTATGGTACTGCTATCATTTGTATACGATATTTAGATAATCTGGCCTAAGGCGAATCTCTGGGGAACCCCCTGAGAAATATATCTATTTAGGAAGTTTTTAACATTCGTTTGAACATATTGTTTTCTCAGTTTAATAACTATGCATATATTGTATTTATTTAAAAATATAATGCAATTTTGAATATAGCATTGTATTACAGATAATTTAAAAGGCTTCAGAATAGTCAAGAAGCAATAATGTAGTCCAAAAATCTTTCCAGGTCCCTCAATCAACTCACTTTACTTTGGATGTGCTTTAAGTGTCCCCGACGCAATTATTTCAGTTGTTTAACAAAATTTGTACCTTCGCGACTTCTAGACGTTTCTCGCAGACATTGGTAACAAAATAGCTGCTCAATGCTGTGTCATTGAGGTTAACCAAATAACTTTTGGTCCGATGGACCTCCAAAGCGTCGCGAGCGTTTAGTTTTGAATCGACCTTGACTGATATTCCGCTTGTTGGGGCTTCATCATGACCACTCTCAGAATTGTAATTGGGTCTTAATTAACGTCATTCAGTTTTCATGAACTACCGACGTTTTGAGAAATTTTGGATAATTTCACTCTTCTAAAAAAATCGAAAAAAAAACCTTTGTAACCATTTTATTCTAAAAACTAACAATAAAATTATACCGAATAAAGTCAATATTTTCTTAAGATGTAAATTTTTCTCTGTCTTAATTGAAAAGAATGTGTCTTAATTAAAGTTGTTCAGTTTGAAAAACCTTTCCTTTTTTTCCTGTGAATTTTTTTAAAATTTTACTTAATTAAAAAATTTTTGAATAAAAAGGTTTTCATATATTTATTATATACACTTATATCTGTTTAATTGTATAATAGTACATTATAATTATTTATCTTAACTGAAAGGGTTAGTACGTACCTGTCTGGGATATCGACCTTATGTCTTTCTGTGCAGGTTTTCATATTTTATCTATTTTAGAATTTTTTTGAACCTAATGGAATCGAAAAGAAGAATATCTTCGAATATATAGTTATAGTAGAGATAATAAAAAAAGTAGTAGAATTGAAAATGTTTAGTTTACATAACCTGCTTTTTTTTAATTTGTGTTTACCTCATACAAAAAAAAATACGAAAAAAGAATAGTCAATTAAAAAATTTAAACAAAAAATTAGATTTGATTTTTTTGTATATAAACAGCCATTCTCAGCATGGTGAGAAGTAGTTTGTGAAGAACGTGTCTCAATTAAGGTTATACGGTTTTCATAATATCCCTAGTTTTGAGAAAATTCCTCACTTAAAAAGAGCGAAAGAAAGGAAATAAATTGCTTCAAATATATAGCCAATATTAGTGTGGTGAGAACTACTTTGTGAAAAATGTGTCCCAATTAAAGCTGCTCAGTTTTCAAAATCTATTTTTCTGGGAAAAAATGTGTTTTAATAAGACTGAACAATTTTAAGTAATTTAATAATTTTCCTAGTAGTAGTAGTAGTGGTAGTAGTAGTGTTTGGCTATCGACCACGTGGTCCTTCCGCCGTGTGATTTGTGTATTTGTGTGTGTGTGTAAATTAGCTTGTTACTTTAAAGGATCGCCCCCGTCACTCTAAAGCACCATTAATTGTATCCCAATGGTGTATGGTACTGGTCGCCCATCCAACTACTGACCCGAACCAATGTTGCTGCACGAAAATTTTCCTAATGTTAAGAAATTTTGTAAAATTTCCTTCACTTAATTAAAATCGAACAGAAGAACATAAATTGCTTCGAATATATAGTTATCTCCAATTAGTTTGTGAAAATTAAAGTTATTCAGTTTGTGTAAACCTCTTTTTTTAAATTTTGAAAAATTTTGTTCAACAAGAAAATGAAAAAGGAATATTTTTTAAAACTTTTAACAATAGGATTAATTTTACACAATCTCTCCTAAGTATATCACTTGTTGCTAAGAAAGCTGTTAAATAACTATGAAATTCAAAAAACACAAATTTGTTCTTTACTCGCAGATTTCTGATTTGTAACTTAGGAGCATATTATGGCCATTTAAAAATATATAGGTTTGATTTTGTATTAATAGTAAATTTTGAAAGAATGTGTGAGTGTTTATAGGTTTTATTCCTCCAAATTCAGAAGGACTTTTTTATATGTTTATATGATCCTTAAAAATTTCCAATTATTCTAAATATTTGGATTGATTTTCAAGTAAGCAACAATTAACTGTAATTTTAATAAATTAGTTAATATGTGGATACTGCATTATCATCATAGCAACATTAATATTTTTTATGCTAGCAGATTTAATTGATATCCAATAAGTATTTATATTGCATACAATCAATGCATACACTGATTACCATGTAGTAACAATCGTTATAACTCTTTACATTCATATCTGTCAATGGTTGAAATTTTAGAGCTTCAACTTTCTTCAATGTGATTTCAGTGTGTATACCAATTATTTCATAATCAATTGTCAATATACTTGCATCACCAAACAGAATCGGGCCGTATGAGGATCACACGGAGACCTGGGGAAAGTCACAACAAGTGAAAAGCCTATGCATCAAACTGTGGGGATTGCAGTATAGGGTGCTATAACTTAAGCAGATCTCGTTTGGTATTCATCCGAGGCAAAATGTGAATAAAGTGATAGAACCTCATATTCTTCGGTTTCTTCAGAAGATCCACTTTTCCAGCAAGAGTTTCTACGAACCGATTTTTGGAGGATAATGTTAATATCTTGCCATGGTCACCTCGATCTTCTGATCTTTCGTCCATTGAGCATGTATGGGATATTATGGGAAACTCATAGCATCCTCCCCAGATTGTAGGTTGCTTGGTATGAAACATCTCATAAGTCTATCGACCACCTGTTAGAATCAATTCCCGAAGAGTAGAGGAGTGTGTAACTAATAGGGGGCAGAACAACCCATTATTAATAAAAAAATATTTTATGTTTCAAATTTTAATCAATCGCTATCTTTTAATAAATTAATATTTGGGCCAAGTTTGGTCAAACAGTTCCTACCCTTCCCATCCCTGGTGCGATCTCAATATCACTGAGTATATTTAAATTATGTAACATTATTTTAAATTATAATTGCAAATATTGTAAGCTAAAAATTTATGCTTACAAGTCCGAAATGAAATCAACATTTAAGTTCAATTATGTAACATGCGTAATACTGCTGTCAGCTTGATTATCGGTTTCTCACATTACAAACACGAATTTTGTAACCGATAGGCATGCACATTTTTCTCCGATATTATTCTTATCTTGTCGCAATCACTTTGCGAGAAGTACGTGTCCAAAGTAAATAAATGATAAATTTAAAACTGCGAACGGTGCGCACTCGTTCTGAGAAACGTTATAAATGAAATTAACGTCCGCGCTGCGAGCCATGCAGGTTTTAATTGTTTTTGCATGCTATTGAAAATAGCGACCGTAGTTAGATATTTGCAATTTATATGCAAAGCAGGGCTCGCTTTTTCATTACGTCTGCCCCGCGAGATGATTCTGCAATCGGCTCTTGCACAAAGTAAATTTTTAATGAGAAATCTCGCACAGCAGTATATTTCTTTTAATGGTCACTTCAAAGATAGAGCTGTGGTCATCGAACCGCAATATATGAATATGAATCATGAATACAATAATTTAATAAGTTTTTAAAATGTCATAAACTGAATCAACCTCCTTATAGGTTACTTACCCCTTGGTAAGTAATATTTACTAAGGTAAATTAATAATGTTTAGTTAGTAATGATTATATATTTAAAGAGCTTTTAGTGTTTAGTTTAGTAAACACGATGTTAAACATGATAAAAAGAAAATGTACGCATTTATTAATTCAGAAGGAGATTTAACGATTGAATAATTCGTGGAGGTTTAAGAGCTATGTATAACATTGATTTTTTAGATCTGGCTGCTGTAATAAAGTATTTATTATGTAATGCTTATCATAAAATCGGTATCTTAACGTATTACAAATTTTAATATTAATAAATTTGAATATTAAAAAAGTTAAGGGAAATTTAATTATTTTATTGTTTCAAAATTTATTTATAAGTTCCAATGGGCTTACTATAATTAAGCTACTTAATATGTTATTTTTGCCTCTTTCGATAGCCTTTATTACTAATTATAGTAATGTTATTATTATTAATAACTGTTTATGATTCTGAATAGATGTTGATGAATAATTACAATACAACGTAAAGGACTAACTAATACAGATTTTGATTATTAGACCATTGCTATAAAGATAAATTTTGTGAACAAATATTCAATTGCATTAGTTCTATTGGAACGAGCTGTAAAAAATCAGAACATTCATGTGTGCACATAATACAATTGAGATTATATTTAAAACAGCTTACTATATGCATTCAGCAGCATTGTTAATCACTAGCGTTAATTCTTCCCAGAATGCTTATAATGAAATTTTAAATTTCCACTTAAACAATTAAGCCCGTTCTAATGCAATTGTTATAAACAATTGGGATTTCCCACATTCTAGATACTGTGCATATATACAACTAAAAATTCCAAATGCATTTTTAATTAATTAATGACCCACGTATATCACAACATTATAATTGTTCTAAATAATATTATTGATGTTGAAGGCTTCTACTTTGTTTAACATGTTGAATAGAAATGAAACATACAAACAAAGTTATAGGGGTGTTTCATTTCTGTTCAAAGTAATGTTATACGCTTTTAAATATATAGCTCGAAATTAAATTCGTGACGGTATAAGTAATTAGATTTTCGAATAAAAAGCAATTTTATTACATTTTTAAATAAAGTAAATATTTCGTTTGTACGTTTAGAATTGCTTTACAACAATGGTGATAAAGTAATCTAAAAGATAACGACGTCGAAAACAACAACCTCAACTTTCGCCAGTATATACTGCCCAAAAATTATTTTTAATTATAATTGCAACTAATTAAGAAACGTCGAGTCGTGTTGCAATTATGCAATTTTCACCCAATTAAGAGGCACAGTTAAATAATGATGCTAAATGCCCTTCTCGGATGTAATTTCGTTAAGGTTGATTATGTACGGCTGCAATTTCTGAGAACTTGTTACGTAACAAGATATTGAGAATGGGAACATGGTGTTGTGTGCGTTGGGACGCATGTGACAAACGGTAACAAGTTGCAGAAAAAGTTGTTACGCTCTCAAGAACAACTCGCTTTGACTCATTACCGACATCTGACGTCTTTTTGTCGTTACGGCATTATGATGGCCAGTAATCCGTTCAGAAACAAGGGAATTATAGAATTAATCGAGACATATTTTCCGCAGATTTGCATTATATGGAACGTATTGTCGGGCATGGTGCAACAATTCGAAACGTAACGTTCCTAGTAAAAATACCGTTTATTACACAATACCAGGAATGCATTCGTTTGCGAATTGCATGCGTTTTTCTATTATCAGGTATTTGAAAAAAGAAATGTTAAAAGATTCCTCACACCTTAGATCATATAAATCTACTTCATTTATTACTTTTTATACATTCAACAACTTTAAACACGTCTTGGAAATGGTTAATAGCATATAAAACTATTTCTTGTGCAAGTACTAACTTCGTAAATATTAAAACTTTAAAATTAAAAGTAAAATATAAAGTACGGATTAATCAAATCGAAAATTCAAAATCATTTGTTACGTTATGTTAAGCACATTATCTTTATCCCTACCGATTTTTAATATTGCCAACTACAATATCTTTATAAACAGTGCAACTATCTGAATACTGAGTTTTTTTGTAACGAGGTATAACTGCAAATAAAACCCATGTTCTTAAGGTGTTTTGAATACTCAAATAAATAATATAACGTTATTAGATTTTATATCTTTAACATTAAAAAACCGTAGTTTTTAGAATGTGATTCTTAACTTCTGAGATTATTTTGAAATCCCATACTTACACAATTTTACAAACTTTAAGCAGAGTGCTTAATGAATGAAGTAGTAAACTAAATATCTACAGTTGTAGAATGAAGTCTATAATCATTTTTTTCCACAACCAAGTCAATTTTGACTTTAAATTCATATAATAATTTTACTTAAAATTACTCTTGGCTGTCTAATCTTTATCATTGCTGCGGAGTTTTGACATGAAGACATTTTATATACTTTATTAGTTATGTGAAATATCGTTTACAGACAGTATTTACACAATTATTTAAACAGCCACTGCTCGAAACAGTAGGCTAGATAGTCGAAATCTAGGTCCAATTCAGGAGCGCTCATAGAAGCTACCCGTTTAGAGCAGGTACTTTAACATCAAATTGTTCAGATAAGAGAGAGGGTAGTACGCTCTCAAGTAGTAAAGGTAGTCCTGGTGATTTTCATTCATGGTTAGGGGCTACCGGATGTTTCCATGGTCGCCCTTTTCTCCGGATTGAAGCAATTGGCATTCGATGTGGGTCCCTTCTTTCAAAGTACGATGTACGATCCCTTGCGTTTAGGGGTCAACTTGTTCTATATCTTCCTTTGAGTAGAGCTTAGCGGGTGGATTATCATGACTATCTGGTCGCCGGGGCTGTAACTTAGGTCAGGTCCTCCTCCTTTTTGTGGATTTTGCGTGCGGTGGAGATACAGTCAGTGAGTCCCAACAGTTATGGGCTAATTTCGGAGGAGAAACTCTCGGACTCAATAATCGTCCTTAGATCGGTGCCAACCTTGTATGGAGTCTTGAAAAACGTTAGGTAGATCGGAGAGTATCCAGTTTCTTGGCATATGGCGGTGTTGATGGCCAACCTAATGGCTAGCAGTAGGGCTATCTCATGGCGCAGCTCTTCAGTAAGGCCCGGCGACAAACGATATGGCGGGCTGTCGATAGTCTCGATGTGGTACTCGCACAGAACTGTGGGAGGTCCTACTTCCTGGAACACTTCCACGTATTTTGTAAGAACAGTATCGTCTTGTCCGCGTGGTTAGTAATTGAGATCCTTCGTCCTGCCTTAGTGCGACGGTGTCGACTGTTGAATCCATCAATTCCCAAGCGATATCGATTTGGTAGGGTGTTGCTGGAATCTGGATCCTTGACCCCAGATTTTCCAAATAACTCCTTTCTGAGCTGGGAAGCACATTCTGGTCCATCCACGCATGGATCAAATGATGATTCCGCCTGCCTCGCCTCGCCCAGATCCGCAACTGGTGGTTTTATGGGCTCGTGTTGAGCTAACATTTATTGAATTCGGTGGTCATTAGTCTATTCTCTTTTCCCGGGATCACCATCGCCCTTATATGCACAGGTTCGAATCCACATGACCCTGATCGCATTCGGTTGGGCTCCAGTGCCTTCAGCCACCTCCGCAACTGTCTCATCTTCCGTGACATCGGCCCCAAGGCCCTTAATTTCAGCCACCGCCTTCCTGCCCTTCGTGACATTCATGTTCTTATGCAGCTCCAGATTTTTTGTAGGAACCATTAGCCATACCGGCTTAGGGCGAGTAGTTGGGGGGTTGTGCTGTCGTCCAGCCGTGCCGTCTCCGCGCTGCTTCTTCCCCTTACGCACCCTCACCGGCCTGACGCGTCATCCCGCGCCTTGTCACTACCTTGCTCCAGTTCTCGGTGAGTTGGTCCAAATGTTCGCCGGAGGTCCCCGCCTGACTTGGTACACTTGCCGTTGCTGGAGGCTAATCCAGGCAGAGATTCCGCCCACGTTCGAAGCTAGGGACTTGATATACTCCCTGAAGTCGACGGTGTCCATCGTCTGTACGCTAGTTTCCATCACCACTATTGCTGGTCTCGTCTGTTCGGTCCCGCTGATCACCTTCCTCATTTCAGCGGTGACTATCTAGCTCACCAAGCTATTCAAGGAACTGATGTTATCTTTGATTTAAAGTAATAAAAGAAGATATCTCCTTGAGAATCGGAGAAATAAAAAATAGTGAAACATAACATAAGTGCTTAAATAATCCTTTTATTAACATAAAATTGTTTCACCACGGGAAGTGTGGAGTTAATTAATCGTGTGATTTTTATTTTGGTGTTTGGGTTCTACCTTACCTAGTTGATTAAGACAGTTGACTAACTGTGTATGTAGTTTGACGAGTCTCTCTGTCATATCCTTGCTTCCTCTGCTTTGTCTGGGATAGACTCTTGACTCTTCGAGGAGTTCGTGCCGCCCATTGCGGCCTCATTGTCGTCAAATACGAATGCCGAGTAGTCGATATTCGGCAGAATCGGCACACTCTTAGAGGTCTTCGCGTTTGCAGATATCGATGTCACGTCCAGGCTGAGTTTTACAGCTCCATTGATTCACCTGTTCTGTTCCATTGTCATATTGCTATTTGTCGTCGATGTGGTTGTCCTGTCTTGTTTGAGGTTATATTGCATAGGATCCATGATGTTCCCACGAGTCGGGTGGTCGACCACGGCAGGGCAAGGCTTCTTGAAACGGGGGGTGCGCCAGGTGCCCCAGAGTTCGCAAAGTAGAGATTAAGTTGTTCCCTAGCCACACATCCCTCGGCCATATGCTGTTCCACCTTGGATTGAGGTAGTTTTTTCAAGTGGTTTCCATTCCATTCCTAGGCCTGCGCCGCCCGCACCGACACACAGACACCACAGACAACGGCAGCAAGCGAGGTGTATCAGGGCTGCAAGAGTCCCTGGCATCGTTACCATACTCTGCAGTCCCTGCGCCACGACACTACAGCTGGGCATAGGGAGTCTAAAGGAAAGATATTTTTTGGCCCACTATCCCTCGAGACCTAATAGAATCAGGGGCCGAAGAAAAGACCGAGAGTCGCCGAAGTGTTTGCCCAAGAGAGGACGATAGTTCACAGCGGAGACAAAAGTGACTCTAATGAAGGGGAGATCCCACTGGAAGTTGTGATGAGACTCGGAATCGCTTGGTAAAAGACTATCCACACCCTCCAACAGAGGAAATAGCGGATTGAATTTATATCGAAACGGTACATCGGGTTGGGAGCTCCATCAAAGTGCCACCTTCTGATCCAGAGTATTAGCCCAGCTTCCTCGATGAAGTCGATTTCTAGGACGGAATGGGTTTTGGGACATCCGTCTTTATATCGAAATGGTACGTCTGGTGTCGAAGTGCCACCTTCTATCCCAGACTATTAGTCCATCTTCTATGATGTAGTCATTTCCTAGGAGGGTCTGAGCTATGGGAGTATCCGGGAGGGCGATCAGTCTGCGTTTAAATTCCCTTCCTTTCAGGGAGTGGCGAGCTGTGACTTTTGTAATCCCCTGGAACCTGGTGTTTTTGTACGCCAGTGTTATTTTCATAACCTCTCATGTTTCAGGATATAGCTGTTCTTTGAGGGTGTAGTATATTTCTCATTTGGGCGCGTGTACTTCTGTATTGGCCCAATTTTTGCACTCGGCTACTGAATGGCCGATGTTCCGGCAGAAATCGAATCTTTTGGGGAATGGTTTCTGGTATTTTTGCTTTTCGGACACTATCCTCCAGACTAATGGAGGATGAGAGGCTTAATGAGGAGCTCATCATATTTAGTGAGCCGTTTAACATATTAGCTGCACTACCATGGTGTGTTTGTGGTGCTAGGCAAACAGGTCACATTTGTTAGATGTAGATTAACGTATCTGTCGCTTATTTGGCCATCTACTCTGTACCAAATATTTCGCGGTATATTGTTTGGCCTGGTTTATTTGGCGCAAAAGCTTTGTGTAGCATCGTCGTGGCTTCGTCCCATATCGTTGCTCGATCCCTTGTCTTCACTCAACCATTCAAGGAGAAGTGGAAGAACGGTGAAGGCGTCTGCTTGCACCTCCATTGACATCTCGGATTTGCTTGGCGGTGATTTGAAATGTCGTCAATTTTGCTTTGCTTTTAGTCAGCATCGTTTAAAAGGTTTTATTTGTTATGTAGAAATATCGTTTACAGATAATTTACACGCTCTAATAAGCTATTACTTAAACATTGACAACTGCCATGTATTAAAAATATCTTAAAATTTGACACTAATTTAGAGGAAAAATGTGATATGATCATTATAGTACTTTCCCTGTACTATTTTTAAAATAAAAATGATTCAAACTTGGTTGATTTTATTAAAATTAAAAATTACTCATATAGTTTCTAAATAATATACCAAAAACACAGTTGTTGTAGCTTTTTGTTTTTAAAAAATATGTCTTAATTAAAATTATGCGGCAATATTATTCAATAATTAAAAACTATATTTTAAATGCGGGGTGGACAGGTGCGCACTATATTAACCTTCACACACTCTTATCCTACCTATCCCAATAAATTTTTCCTTGTTGATTTTTTGTAATGTCTGATATTGAAACAGTTCTTTTAATAAAAGGATTAATTAAGCAATTGGTTATGTTTCACTATTTTTATATTTCTCCGACTAGTTTTGACCGTTGGTCATTCTCAAGGAGATATCAAGGACATATCTCCTTGAGAATAACCAACGGTCGAAACTAGTCGGAGAAATATAAAAATAGTGAAACATAACCAAGTGCTTAATTAGTCCTTTTATTAACATAAAAATGTTTCACCACGGGTTAAGTGAGAAGTTAATTAATCGTGCAGTTCTTTTAAAATTGATATATTTTGGTTTTCTTATAATTTGAAATTAATCTTAAGGGAAAATTTGCATTAAAATGCATAATAAATACATTTATAAATTGATTTTATTTTAGATTTACGATTTCTGCAAACGTTTTCTTTTTCTTATTTTAACAAAAACGATTCATGTTTATATGTGAAAATATGATTTTCTTTGCAATTAATGGTTTTGTGTTTCCGTTGTCAACCTGTGCAA
The DNA here is from genome assembly GCA_963969525.1 of Ontholestes murinus. Lineage (NCBI taxonomy): Eukaryota > Metazoa > Arthropoda > Insecta > Coleoptera > Staphylinidae > Ontholestes > Ontholestes murinus. The sequence continues at coordinate 28,953,893 of OZ018391.1, forward strand.
GTGCAGCGTTCTCTACATAGGACGGAACAATCCCCGTAAGCCTTAATTTTTGTACTAGAACCAAATCCTTCAAGTCGACATCATTATGGACCTCGAAATAACCATATCGAGTAACCTCAAACCGGAACTACATACACGTAAGGTGGTGAAAGTCAACAGTCTGCTCTAAATGGTGGGCAAAACCTACAAGCACTTGATGCCTCAGCTCCTAAGAGATATTTACACAATCTACACAGGCCGTCCATCGAGAATAGCCATTCAATCTGTTCACCTTACTTTCAGGAGGATATTATAGCATTGGAAAAACTGCAGCGTAAGGCGTCTAAGATCCCACGCGCTTTTGAAACCTGACATACCAAAAGGCTGATAGTTTTGCAACTATAGAGACAACGTGGCGATCTCATCGAGACGTTCAACACAGTTTAAGGCTAATGCAATTACCCACGCTTACTAGTTCTTCCTAAACCTGTACTGCCACCTTCATGCCCACGATTATCGCATCAGAATTAGGAAGTTTAGTAACAACCCGCTGAAAAACTGTATCAGGAGTGGATTTCTGAAACGCTTTTCTCAGGACAATCATAAACTTCGACACCTTCTAGCAATTCAAATACATATCCGACTCCCACGTTCTTTGTGCAGTATGGAATACATGAAGTAATAAAATCCTATGTAGCGGCGACTCAACTACTTTATTCTATCTTCCTATTAACCCCATTTTTTCGAAGATTAGATGTAATTTTATAATTTACTTACTCTGCTTTTTATGGTAAGAAATTTCCAAAAGAAAAACCTTTATTGCTTTTAGCTCATATGATAATAACAATGGTACAAGTAATTTATTATAGTACAAGAAATTATTATTGATACCTTAAAGTAGTAAAAAAACTTTATGAATAACATGATTTTCATGAAAAATTTATATAAATTAACTTTGAACAACAACTCAACAGGATGTAACTACGCCTGGCCAATCGATATACTGCACTTACTCTTTAGTAAACTGAAACTCTAAAGTGATTCATCGGATTTCACAATAATGTAAAGGTAGCCAATGCCTTTGTCACCAACACCATTCTTCCGAACACGACACTTTTACAGCTAATGGCCTCCGGGGATCGGCAATTACTCGACGCTCCGAATCGATCCTGACGTTCTGGGAATAGACAATTCGACGCCGTGCAATATTAATTACTTCTCTAAAAATTACGGCGAGGAATTGCGACGATTGTATCGAGTCGGTTCTTGTAAACCTCGCCAGCGATGCGGAAAGACGCGAGCTTTATTGGCCATACTCGAGATTGTTATCGAGTCAAGAACGCAAAAAGCCCCGCTGTTATGTAACTGAAAATGTGTCCGAGTACATTAGTAATTAGAAAGGTGATCCTATTTTCTAAATGAAAATTTTACAAAAAAAAAAAATTAAAAGACAATGACTGACATAATTAGAAGAAAATTCATTCTTTATAATGGTTGTAGAAAAATTGATTTATTTAAAAATACGATAATAGAAGAAAAGGAAGTTGGATTATTTTTTAAATTATTAAATATAGGTGAAATAAATTATAAAATACTGATTGATAAATTATAATTACAGTATCATTCAGGTCAGGCAAATGAGGGTGAATGGTGCCCTTAGCTATTGGGATATAATTAATGGCGCTTCAAAGCGATCATTTAACGCTTATTTACACAGATATAAAAATATATGGACTACGTAGCGGATAGCGAAATACTACTTCTACTACTATTTGTAGTATCAAAGGATCTGGTAATCTACAGATAGTTCGTTAGTTTAATTAACACTACTATATCACAATTAGATTTGATATAGTTGTAACAACTAATGATGCGTTAACTATAAAAACATTTCAAACTTCCAAATGAAACCGAGATCTGAATTATTTTGAACCTAAATGATTTACACAGAACTTTAAGGTTTTGATTTCAACCCGCTTATAATACCAGCAATTATAATACGCCATTATTCAGACCATAAATAATCCATAATATCGTTCGACACCGCATTTCTCGGAACACCTTACTTATCGATCCCCCGGTCCGATGAATTACTTTTTTCCAAGCCGAAAGTTTCCCCGCGCCCGGGGTGGAGTGGCGGGGCCTCCTTTATTAAAATTCAAATTACACCTCGATCGTAAATTTGCACCGTGATTTTGACAAGCCGGCAGAAATTACATCTTCATGCCGAGTGAGTAATCGCCGAATCCACTTGTTGAGCACATTACACACCAGAAAGTATACTTGTTCTTATTGAGATATACTGGAGGTGCACCGTTTAATCCGACTGTTGCAAATGTGGGCGTGAGCTGTCCATCCAGATGATTAATGCCGTTTCATTTTAAAGTCCGCAACCTTTTATTACATTCATTCTTGGAAGTATAACCGTAAATAATCGAAGATTTTGATTAGAATGAGAATGAATTTTTTTTTGTTTTGTTTTGCAGGTATTGTGGGTTTATAAGTGGATGACGTTATATAAACCAAACGTAACATTAGGCAAAGTTGTTATAATTATATAGTAATTTATTGTTCAAATGGTTACATAAATAAAAACATTACTTAGAATCGAAGTATCAAAGGTGCGAATAGGTCACAAGGATTGCACTTTCATAGAAGCATTTATCCAAAAAATATTTGTAAATGTCAATACGAAGAAAATTATTATTCACTACTCTACACAACATTGTTTGCTTCAACATTAACCATTCTAATTCTCCTTGCTTATATACCTCCAAATATCTTCTACAATTTGCAGATGGCACAGCTCTAATTTCCCATGCACCTTAAGCTATACAATTTCCTCGACAGCTGAAATACTGGTTTGTAAAATGGCCAATGAAAATTAATCAATCAAGGGTTTTACTTTGCAGAATATAAATATTATTAATATTGTTAATTTGTTTGCGGTTATTAATTAATAAAATAGATATGAACTTTATTTTAATTAAAACGTATAACCAGGATGAATATTTAATGTTTAATATTGAAATAGTCAATTTAAATTTACACAAAAAGTTTGCAAAAAAATATATCGAATAGATATTATTTGTTATAAAAGTCATACAGCACAAATATAAATAAATGCAGGACAGATGGTGTGTTTGTGATATCGACAATAAATTAATGTGTTCGAAGTAACGATTTAGGGTTGCGTGCAGCTTGTGAATATTCCCAGAAAACCGTCAGCTTTTAATGTATGTTTGTTTTTCGCTTATGAGGTGTACATTATGACAAATATACATAACGTACGCGGTAATGTGAGTATTTAATGGAATTACTTTCAATGGAAAATATTAACCATATTGATAACCATTTTTCTAATTAGCCACCCTCGCCCGTCTTCTACTTTTTCATACAGTCTAATAGTAGTATTATCAATAATTATTAATTAGAATCACCTAATAGTGGCTTTAATAGTAAACACACTAGAATACTTGGAAATTCAGCTATTAATTTATCTTGATAATACCAATCAGCTTTTGACCTTGTGAGCTTTGGCCAAGACTTATACAATTACGCGCGTTTGTGATTAATGTATTACCTAAAGAGTTTTTGTAATGTATATACCACGCTGAATTAATGCGAGTAAATTATTGATTGGATTGAAATTATTTCTACGAAGCGTATTGATTTTTACAAATAAAGTATAATTTTCAGCATTTTCAAGATTAATGTGCTTATACTCCTAACTTTATTAGTATATTATAGTAATACGCAACCCCAGATCAATTATACAGGGTGATTCATTAAGGGTGGCCACTGGCTGTATCTCGGAAACCGTATATCCTAGAATTTGGGGAAAAAAAATTCTAATGACATAATCGGCCAAAAGAAGATGCGTTAAAATATTTTTAAATGCGTAGCTTTCCGCTAGGTGGCGCATTTTATCATTTGCATAATTAATTTGTGTTTTTTACAAAATATTACCGCATTAAGGCTATTGAAAATTATCAAAATTAGAAACTACTGTACTTGGTTTACAATTTTTGCTTAAGTCATTTTTTTCTATCACCTACAGTTAAGTGGTAGGGGAAGTATACTTTTGTTTACAGAAAATGATCTGTAACTTCGGTATACCTTAACCGATTTTCACAAGCTTAGACTCAATGGAAAGAGTATTAGAAGTTGATTACAAAAATAAATAACATTAACACATTTAATCTATGCGCTGGCAACTAGAGGGCGTTATGTAACACTTAACCCTATTTATGTATTTTTCTCAGAAATATCAAATGGAATGATATAACTCGAAGCAGCTTACAAAAAAGAAAATGGAATTACATATTGTTTCGTCAAAACCGCAAACTGATATCTCTTGTCATTCCAAAGATATTTAGGTTTTTAAAATTTTCGTTGTTGTGTTTCGTTGTTTTCGAAGTGTTGGTTCACCCTGTAAGTTGTAAGTGAAAACATACTGCTACAGTTACATTTCAAAAAAATATCAAGTTAAATCGAATGGCGCAATATTTATTAACATAATTAATGAAAAAAAAATACAAAAAAATAAAATTGATAAGTGCACCTATTACTTAGTTATTTTAGTTACTCAAAATGTTTCCCATCATTTGCTATGCATAAATTCAGTCTTTCTATAGCGGAATTTACACTGGCCTCATTTTCAGCACCAGAAATACCTCTTACTGCTTGCCGAATCCTTTTTTTCTTATCCTCACGTGTAGTTGAACGTGTTTTAAAAACCAAATCTTTAATTCTACCCCATAAAAAGAAATCTAAAACCGTAAGATCTCGTGACCTTGCTGGCCATGGAAAAATACTTCCCCTTCCTATCCATTTATTTGAAAATACAATATATAAATAATTTCGGACACCTGCGGCAAAATGTGCTGGGCAACCATCTTGTTGATACCACATGTCTAATATGTTACGAATTGGAACGTCTTCTAGGAAGATGGGCAAATCGTTAGTTAAAAAATCTAAGTACCTTTGGCCCGTTAATTTTTCGGAAATTAAAGAAAAAAGGTCCTATTATCTTCCTATTTAAAATACCACACCACACATTTATGCTCCAGCGATTTTGGTAATTGACTTCCCTCTGCCAGTGTGGATTTGTTTCTGACCAGTAGTGACTGTTGTGCAAGTTAATTTTACCATAGCTTGAAAATGTAGCCTCATCCGTCCATAATATTGCAGATAGAAATTGTTGATTATCATTTAACATCCCTTTTAACCAGTTGCAATAATCTAGTCGTCGATCAAAATCTATGTCTTTTAACTCTTGATGTAAAACAACATGGTAAGGATGCATTTTATGTTCTTTTAGTATTCTATTCACCAAAGAATAATTTATTTCTAGACCTCTTGCAATTTCCCTAATACTTGCACATGGTTCAGCGTTAACGTATGCCAAGACGTATGCCGTCTTTCAGGAAATCGTAACCCATATTCTCTTTCAGCAATGACTGCATTTTGTAGACTTTCAAAATACACTGCTAGCATATCATATGCTTCTTCATTTGAAAAATAAAGCATTATAATAAAGTGATTTTTCAAACGTTCAAATTAACTTTGACAGCAACAAAAACTCATAAATAAACAATCACAAAACAGAAATGTCATTTCCAAAGGTGACTTGATTACTTTTACAACATCGCCCAAGAAAATAGTTTGACATACTCGTAATGTTACAGCTTATCCATATAAAACCATTGAAGAAATTTTAAGGAATCTAGGATAAAATTTCACTCTAGAAGGACTGAATTTGTGTAGGTACAGCAAATAAGGGGAAACATTTTGAGTTTCTAAAATACTAGATAATGGGTGCTTTTAGAAATTTTGCGTTTTGTAAATTTCTGTTATGGGTAATAAGTTTTATTATTTTTCATTAATTATGCTAATAAATATTGTTGTCATTTGTTTTTACATGACATTTTTTCTAAAAGTAACTTTAGGCATATATTTTCATTTACACCTTACAGGGTGAACCAACACTTCGAAAACAACGAAAAACAATAACGAAAATTAAAAAATCTAAATATCATTGGAATGACAAGAGATATCAGTTTGAGGTTTTGACGAAACAATATATAATTTCATTTTCTTTTTTGTAAGCTGCTTCAAGTTATATCATTCCATTTGATATTTCTGTGAAAAATACATAAATAGGGTTAAGTATTACATGACGCCCTCTAGTTGCCAGCGCATAGATTAAATGTGTTAATGTTATTTATTTTTGTAATCAACTTCTAATACTCTTTCCATTGAGCCTAAGCTTGTGATAATCGGTTAAGGTATACGGAAGTTACAGACCATTTTCTGTAAACAAAAGTATACTTCCCCCACCACTTAACTGTAGGTGATAGAAAAAATGACTTAAGCAAAAATTGTAAACCAAGTACAGTAGTTTCTAATTTTGATAATTTTCAATAGCCTTAATGCGGTAATATTTTGTAAAAAACGCAAATTAATTATGTAAATGATAAACTGCGCCACCTAGCGGAAAGCTAAGCATTTAAAAATGTTTTTACGCATTTTCTTTTGGCCGATTATGTGATAAGAATTTTTCCCCCCAAATTCTAGGATATACGGTTTCCGACATAAGGCGGGTGGCCACCCTTAATGAATCACCCTGTGCAAATTAAAAATTTATTCTTGGATCCTATTAATTTGTATTCAATTGCCACGTCATTCCAGAAAAAAAAAATTTAGCTTTTGATCCCAGGGATGATTACGACGGTTATTATGTGGTGGCATGTAAAACACTATAATACTGACTAAGGTTTCAAGTGATAAAAACTTAGTAAGTGGTTAAGCGTTTTTTATAAATGTAGTATTCGACTACTTCAAGTGGAACATGTTACTACTATTAGTGAACAATTCATAAAACGAATTTCAACGTTAATGGCTATATATTATTAGATGGTATCAACGTTTCATTCAACTTTAAACCCGGACTTCTGTTGCTTGGTTGACGTAATCAAACCAGTTCAATACAAATCAAGCGTTTTTATTGATTTTAATTAGAAGATAATTAAAAAATATATATTTATAAAATCATAATTAGGCTTGATTTAAAACGAAGCATACATTACATTAATGTACGAAAAAGTGATTAGATATAATAACTTATTATTAGAAACATTCAGATTAATGTTCCGCTGGTTACAAGTTATTTATTTTTATTTGAAGTAAGGTTTCTTTTTCAATCTTATCTCTGTGCACTTTTTCAGTCCTTTTAAATATTTATTGCTTCTTATCTCCAGTATCTCGTTTATTGTTCCTTTCCATATCTTTCTTGGTCGTCCCTTTTTTCTTTCCACGTTCTTTTGCTTCCCATAGATATCTTTCTTCTTGAATTTTGACCATTTTCTGTACCGTTTTATTTGTTTCTCTTATATGTATTCTTTCCGCTATACTCTTTATTAGTAGTTTTTCTCTTATTATTTCGTTCTTCATTTTATCCATTAGTCATACGATCCTCTTATATATCTTGTTTCTACTATTTTGTCTTTTGTGAAGTATCACTTCAAAATATCAAAACTTATCTATAAACTTTTTGGTTTGGTTTTTGAGAGTTACATGAAGATAATTTTGATTAAATTAATAAGCACTAAAAACCTTTCTTCACAATTTGAAGAAAGGTTTTTAGTGCTTATTAATTTAATTTTATTTATAAATTGATTTGTACCAATTTGGACTTAATCTTAATTTCTGTTTTCCTGTTATGTGTTTATTCAGTACATAGTACAATTTCTTTGTATTGTTTAATCTGTTGTTTATGACTGCATCTTGCTATCCTGTGTTTTGTATGATCACTCCTAAGTATTTGTATTGTTTCCCTTACTCTACTTCATTGCTCTCTATTTTGATGTTCATTTTCATTTCTAGTACCGTTATTGACACCACTTTAATTTGACTGGGTATTCATTATCATGACGTTTTTTTCAATACCTTATTCCTTATTAAAAACTTATTCTGGAGGTCTTTTAGTTGTTTGCTATTATCGCAATATCATCTGCAAATGCCCACTGTTTCTACGTTTTAATGTTCCAGTAACCAATGTGTGTAGGTCTCGTTTCCTTATTCTCTTCTTTTGACCATGTATATTATACAATAAATAATAATGTGTTTAGACTTCCTCCCAATATGACTCCTTATTTGTTTGTACATTCCTCAGATTTTTCAGCTTTGGCTATATTTCTTGTTTCTTTATACAGGCTGGACCAAAAGTTCGTTTATATTTCAAATAATGATTTAAAAGAAACTACTTATGTGAGATAAAAACTTTCTATTTATTATTAAAGTACACAAATAGGGATTTTATTATTTTTTTAATTACATCATTCATATGTGATCCTTGACTGTTTTGACACTACTGCAACCTAGAGCGGAATTTTTCAATGGCGGTCTCACGAGTGTTTCGTGGAATGTTTCGCATTTCCTCTCGAATATTTTCCTTTAATTCCTCTAGGGACACTGGGTTGCTGTTGAAAACTTTACTTTTAAGGTATCCCCAAAGAAAGAAGTCCAGTGGAAATAAGTTCGGGCTATGAGGTGGCCAGTTAATGGAATCTCTTTTGGATATCACTTTTTGTCCAAAAATTTCGCGAACAGCACTTAATGTGTCGTTGGAAGTGTGTCATGTTGCCCCATCTTGCTGAAACCACGATCGTTGTTTAAAACCATCGAAATCCTGTAGCGCTGGTGTAAAAAGTTCTGTAGCATGGCAATATACCGCTCTGTATTCAGAGCATTTCTTCAGCGAACTTTAAAAAAGTATGGACCAATAATGCCTCTTGCTGACAAAGCTGCCCATACAGTAACCTTGGGTGAATGCAGAGGTTTTTGATGCTTCGATTTAGGATTAGTGTCACTCTAATACCTGCAATTTTGCCTATTCACATGCCCATTTCGATGGAAGTGTGCCTCGTCTGAGAAAAAAATGTTGGTAAAACTGTTGAACCTCTCTAACATTTAGTTTGCAAATTGGAGCCTGTGAGCGTGATCCTGAGGCTTTAATTCCTGTACCATTTGGATTTTGTATGGATGTAAATGTAAATCTTTGTGAAGAATACGAATCAAAGATGTTCTGGGAACACTTAAGGCGTTAGACCGCTTCCGAGTAGAGTCCATGCTTTTCACGAATAGACGCTCTTACACGCTCGACGTTTTCGGGATCTCTTGATGTTGTAGGTCGGCCGGATCGTGGTTGATTCTTTGTTGAACCTGTATCCTCAAACTTCTGTACCCATTTTCGAATCAATTGAATCGATGAAGCTTCATTTTTTCGCCGTATATTGTAATGAGCGCAAAATTTTCGTTGCGTTAGAGTAAAAGAATAATTGTTGCGGTAGTACTCGCGTATTATTAGTTTGTTGTAAATTTCTGCTTCAGCTTTCTGTTCTTTTATCCTCTTAGCACTTTGTCGAGCGCGCCATTTCTATATCCAAGTATGCTATACATTTTTATTTTTGTGTTTAGAATGTTCGGTTGATTATCTTCCGTTTTGTCCCCAGTTTTTCAAATGAGTACGGGCATCATCATTCCTACTTCCCACACTTTTCTTTGTTGTTATTAATATTTAAAATGTTTCACCATGATAAAACGAGAACCAAATTCAACAAACTCTATAGATCAGTGGGCATAGCCTATTTTCTTCCTTCATTTTCATGTTTGTAATCATACTTTCTGCTATTTTATCCAATCAGAATCACGCTCGGGCTAAAATACCGCTAATCATGCCTGGGACACTTCAAAAACAACAACATCCTAACTGACGCCAATTTCATTTTGTAACATATACATTCTGAAATAAACATACATTATTATTATTATCTTTCCATTGTTTCTTTTCCCGTTATTATGGGTGTTTCTGCTTCATCTTTTATTACATACGAGTGGCGGTCGAAAAGTCTGTGCAAAAATAAAAACTACTAACGTGTTTGGGGTAAACTTTTTTAATTTTTCGACATATTCTCCTTTTAGGCTTATACACTTCGTCTAACGATGTTCTAGTTTGTTGATCCCTTCCGAATAATAGGATTTGTCCATGTCTGCATCTCTTTAGTCTCCTGAGGCGTTTTGCTTTTCATAAAGTAATGTTTAATCACCACACGAAATCCTTTTTCGTTCACTTCTTGAAAATCACTCGACTTCCTTGATTCACACGAATGCCAAACACAAAGAAATAGACCAATATGGCTGAAACTGGGTGTGTGTTCATTCAAGAGATGCTACTAACTAAACATGATCTCGATACGCGCCGGCGGTGCCATCTCTCGGACCTTGCACGGACTTTTCAAACCGCCCTCGTGTGCTTATTATTTCTCAAGTTCTTTAATGTCCTATAGAATATTTCCGTTTTTGCATCTGATTTTCACTTAGTGAAATGGTTTTTGCTTTATTTCTCTTTCTCTTATTCTTCATAGCTGTGTTCTTCTACCTAGGGTATAACTGATATTTTTCTTTCTCGAACTTGCTTTGCCCTTTTATTTTTATTATCCACTATGACGTTTGGTTCTTGTACTTGCTTTGTTTGTTTGACCAACAGTTTCTTCTGCTGTCTCTATTATTTTTGTCTTCAATGATTGTAAACTTTGTTTTCTTACGTCTAATAGCTAGTGTATTACCCTTAGTTATTTCTTCTTCATATTTCTTGGCTCAAACTTCCTCTTTGACTTTATTCTTGTATTACTTCACTTCACAGGATTTTTCTTCGCCATATTTTTCGCTTCTCTTGTTTTTCCTTGTTCAGTTTCTCTTGTTCGAAGTAGATAGAAGTTACCTGCTATTTCAAACACCATTCTAATTTATACATCTGTTATCTTTCTTCTGTTTATTATTTCTGTTAAAATGTAATCTATTAATGATTTCTCACCTCTGCTTTTTTGTTCCTTTTATGGTCACTATTATTAGATCTTGTTCTATGTAGAAATCAATCAATCTTTATTATTATATCCTTACCATTTCTAGAAACACCATTGTTTCTATGTTCTTTTCGCCTTTTTTCAATACCTTATTCCATATTAAAAGCTTTTCTTTCTTGGCTGTTTGCTGTTATCGCAATGTCATCTACAAATGCACATTGTTACATTTCTACTTTTTTCATGTTTCTGTATACAATGTGCGTTCTTGTTTCGTTCTTTACTTCTTTTATTATTTGGTCCATGTGTATTATACAATAAATAATAACGGGTTTAGGCTTCCTCCCAATATGACTCCCTGTTTGGTTCTATCTTATTCTTCTATTTCTCGTTTCTTTATATATACTTTGTGACGTCCTTGTTTCCAATATCCTATTGTTGTTTTTAGTTTACGTGAAGTGTTTTGTAATTGAAGTAACACAGTTTATTCCTTACGACACCTTCTGATCGAAATGTACATCTAACACATAAAAAACAAGTGAAGTAAGAAATAAACGGTTTGTTATTTTCATTTACAAAATCTGTTGATTGTTTCTAGTGTAAATAAGTCATGTGTATTTATCCCAAATTATCAGAAGTACAATAAATAATTCTGTACCATTTGTCTTATCCATTTCTCGATAATTAACTCATATATATGTTTGTAGTTATTCTATTAATGTCATTATTTTACATTCTAATTTGTCTTCAGTTTTCTAAATGGACACTATCATCATTATTTCTACACTTTTGGTAGTTATCCTTCTTCTAAGTCATTTGATTGCCTCTTCTACTTCTTGTTCTGATGTCATCTTGTGAGAATTCGATGTATTTTCTTACGATGTTTTCTGTTTCTTCTTTTTGAGCTCATTGTCTTAATTCAGTAGTTTTTGGAAGTATATCTTTTATCTTTCCATTCTTTTTTATCCAGTTATTAGGTGTCTTACTGCTTCATCTTTTATTACATATGTTTAATATTTCTAGAATTTCGTAATTTTCTTAATGTCCTGTAGAATATCTTCTGTTTTTTTTTTTTTGGATTTTCTTTCCCAATTTTGCTCCGATTTTCACTTGGTAAAATGATTTTTGCTTTAGTTCTCTCTCAATCTTGTATTCTTCATAGCAACGATGTATTCTTGTACAAAGGTATTACTGCCATTTTTCTTTTTTGATTTTGATTTGCCCTTTTATTTTTATTATCCATCATGCTGTTTTTGTACTTGTTTGGCCCACAGTATCATTTTGCTGTGTCTATTATTATTGTTTTCAGCGATTACTATTTTCCTATAAACTTTGTTTTTCTACTTCTAATAGCTAGTGTATTAACCATACTTATTTCTTCTTTATATTTCTTGGCTCTGATTTCTTTTTTGAATTTATTCTTTTATTACTTCATCACGGGATTTTTCTTCACTATTCTTTTTCGCTTCTCTTGTTTTTTCTTGGTCAGTTTCTCCTGTTCGTAGAAGATAGAAGTTACCTTTCAAACACCATTCTAGCTCATACATCCGTTATCTTTCTTCTGTTTATTATTTCTGTTAAAATGTAATCTATTAATGATCTCTCGCCTCTGCTTTCTTATTTCCTTGTGTAATCTCTTTATGGTAACTATTATTAGATTTTGTTCTAAGTCAATCAATTTTTATTATTATAACCTTGCCATGTTTTCTAGAAACTCCATTGTTTCTAACTTCCTTTCGCTAATTATTTCCAATATCTTTGTTTGCTTTGGTCTCATCTTTCTTCGGTCCATAAATCACTATTATTATATAAGTAATGTGTATCAAACTGCAAATAATTATAAACGGAGAAATTCTCTATAAAGTGGTTTTACCATATTGACAATAAGTGTCCAGCTAAGACCAGACTTTTGATTTTTAAATGACAATACCTATTTTGTTGTTTAATTTGGGTAGAAAGCTTTTGCTTTATCCAAATATCACAAATTTATGCTTAAATAACAAAAATTAAATAAAATTTTAAAAAAATAACCAGAAATTCATATAAAATCATACGTAACCTTAAAAATTTGAATGAAAGGCTTAATTAAATAATGCATTAATAATAGACCTCCATTAAAAACATTCGGATAAATAAATATTACATATGATATTCATTTATAGGAGATGCAAAGGCATTAAGATGTTGGTATCATAAATGTTATCCAGACATACGAGTTAAATTAGTGAAAATCGTCAATATTTTTGGAAGAGTTGTAATTTCCATTTGTGAGTACAATATTTTATATGCATTCTTTCATGGAATTTTAAAGAGGTGCAATTCGTATAAAATCCACTCGTAGAAGACTTCGAACCTCATCTGACTATTGTTGAATGGTTAGAGCAACTATACAAATAATGATAATCTTGCCTTACATCCTATTACCAGAGGAAACTCGCTTTCATAATTGCGTTAACAATGCATAGTGTGAAATTATAAATAAATATGTGCTATAAGATCTGTATTTTATAAGGAAACTTTTAATGTGGAAAGAGATTAAATCTTTTTAGAAAATGAAAAGAACTAAGATCGTCTCCAAAAGGATGGAGCTTTCATTTTCAATGTACGACTTGTAACAGATTACGTGTAACAACTGTTTTCTAAAAAAGTGACTAGAAATTATAATGAGATCAAGTGGTCTTAAAGATCTCCAGCTCCAGAGGTATTACTTTTAGATATTTTCTCTGGCCTTATTCAAACGTTCAAAGTTGACTATCAATACCTTCACAGTTGTCATCGTATTGATAATTCTGTGATATTTTTTTACTGACAAATGTTGTTGCAGTAATTGTAGCTTTTGGAAACATTAATGTTTTTATAAAAAAATATAATAAACAATGATTATTTTTGATGAATTTAATAATGTGATAAAAAAGATGTATTTCATATTTCTAAACAAGTCAACTGCACGATGAAGCTTCCCATTACAGATAATAATGGCGTAAATAATGCACGGAAAGTAGCTTACTAAAACTTCGCGTAATGCACCATGCGGAGTATATAATATAGTCATTAATTTTCAAACATCCTTTATGATGCAATTTCATGGGATATAATAAGGGCTCTAATTTAATTGTAGACTAAAATGAACTATGATTACGGTGCAATTATTCGAGATTGAGGCTTATTGGTTGGGGATAGTGGTATAATTAAATTCCAATCAAATAGGTTATTGGTATCAGTATTATCTCTGGTGGAGCATTGTAATATAAACAAACGGGGAAAATTAATTCCATTCTGTGAACTAACCGCAAACGTCAGCGGTTTATGCATATAGCTACAGTACTACAATTACGATAATACCGACAAAGGGAATGCAGTTAGATGATTAACCTCAGTTATTGGGATACTTAATTGAAACACAGTTATATTATAAGTGATATTAACCTTCACGTACTCAAGTAACTGCATTAAATATTGGGATACTATTAATTGGCCTTTAACGTAATGCAGACTCTTTGAAGTGACAAGTTTATTTACAAATATATAAATAATTAGATATTGTTTTTTTTCAATAGTCAAGCATAAGCTAAATTCAAAAATTCTTCGCCTGAAGAAGACACAGTGTGTTGAAACAATTGTCGCGAAAAAAATATTTGAGTGTTATCGTATTTCATTTGCGAAAATTTACCAAAGTGATTAGAATATGAACTTTCAACAACTAACAGCCTCAACTATTCAGTTATTTAAAAATTGACATCTGAGTATCGGCAAAATAGCTTTGCAAAAACTGTATATGTTACTTCAAGTTCTTCAAAAATTCTTCTCTTTAAATTGAGTTAAATTGTATTTTAAATTATTGCGATTCCTTTTCAATAGAAATAGGAATCACTGCATGAAAAGCATTCTCCCTCATCCTCAAATTAAGGCTAAAGGTAGTAATTTCGGAACACAAAGCGTCGGTCCACCCGGGGCGATATAATTATGCCAAACCGCCAAAACCAAACTCTTTCTCGACTTGTTGCATTTTTGTAAAGAAATCTGTTATAGGTCGGCCACGATCGCTTCTCGGAAACACTTTTCCTCCAAATAACAATAAAAAAAAACAATCCGTAATTCCATAATTACACATAATTGTCTTTGTGGTCGTAAATTTACACAGAAACTGCGCGACAAGGATATTTTTTTATGTTGATAAGATTAATTTCTCCGAATTTTGTGATGCCGAACGACACCGACAATTAGCCAAGTATGTGCGTCCTCTGGTCTGCGTTTTGTGACATGCCGGGGCCCATTAAATCAATTAGGACTCTAACTAGTTTCAAAATACACGGCGATTATGTCCAAATTGACTAATTTTCTAAACACGCACTAAATTTCGATCAGACAATTTAGACGTATCGCATGCGGTGATGAGGCAATTCCTAGTTTCAAATAGAAATTGTAGTTAGTGTGGAAAGCTTGTTTGTAAAATTATTTAAAAGGCTACTAGATAATTACCTACCGAAAACTGGTTCTTATGAAGTAATTTTTTAATATATACATCTAAAGATTTATCAATATTGTAAATAGTTATAGCTTTAAAACTTACTTATTCAAACTTTTCTAGCATGGAATGGCCGACAACGTACAACTTACTTTCACGAGATGAGTGACTAAATGCATCTACATATACTTCCTTGTGTACAATAAAACTAACATAAAAGCATCATACACACATATTTCCCAGCAATTTACTTGTTGAACGCACCAAAATAAATAACTGCTCCGGATATTTCCCACAAGAGTGGTATTTTCAAAACAAGTTCCAGCTTGCGTTAACCGGGCTTTTAGTGACCTTGAGATATTTTCATTGTATATTTACTAATTCATAATGCGTACCTTGGGAACGCATGGACGAAACCAAATCAAATTCAATAAACTTAAGTAATTAATTTAAAAAAATCAATTGTTCAGTTATTTGCTCTGAAGAAATTCTGATCAATTTCCTTAAAAAAGTGATTGTTGTTGACAAATATTTATTAAAACTGTTCATCAATCAATCAATGATATATTTAAGGTATATTTGTAATTTATATGACGATATAGAGTTAATTTAGAAAAGTAACACATCTCAAAAAAATCGTCAAAGTGCTTGTTTACTCGTTAGGAAATAAGAGGTATGTCTAACAAAGGTCTTATCTAGAAAGGTAATCTGTAAGAACAGGAGGTGGTCCAAGGGCTCAGGCTCGAGAATTCCGACAAAGACGTCCACACGTTATGACACCGGCATCAATTGTCCAATTCCCTGAGTATCATAAAGTGACGGGTTTACCCTCAATTATTAATATTTTATCAGATGGCAGGCGGACCTGGTGATTAATAGAAATGCCGGGAGATGGGCCAACAACCTGAGACCCTCTTGCATTTTAAAAAGGACGTGTAATTATATTCCGCTGATCTCGACGCGATAATCATACACACATTCATTTGCATTCCTAAACCGTAAACACCATGGAGGTATTTGCTGAGCGGCATCTCATCTATTGTTATTGGCCGTGCAGTGTACTCCATTGGCATTTATTTTTTATACAACCAGGAATCAAATAAAACTTTTGATATACGATTATATGCATGTAAATTCCGCCTGTAAGTCCATTAGACTATTTTTTACATATGTATATTATATTCTATTAAATATAAATATCACATACATCTTCATTTGATAACCTAATAGACGACCCTTGAATATGAATCTATAAACTACTACATTCTAGACATCAGATCAATTTTTGAAAAATAGAGTTTCTATTTTAACTTTGACTCTAAAGCTGTTTTAATACAGGGTAATAAATCCCTGGAAAGACCATATGATTATATGTTTATTATTACTTCTCTCGTTAAATTAGAGAGTAATTTTAACACTACCAGATCAACCCTTGCAGTAACTGAAATCTTTCGATATCACGAAACATATCTATCATTATCTTAAGAAGTGTATTAGAACAAAATTGGATAAATTAATTAGATCGAATAATAATATATAATTAAATACATTTATTTTTATTTTCCCTACATAGAATATGTAAGAAAAGTATTTTTTCTATTAAAAAACAGTTCCCTAATTCTCAGGGGTTTGTCTACTCAATTAAGGAAATCAGTTTAACTTTTAGACAATAGATGTCACCTTAATGTTGTCTCTATCCTTACCTCCCATTTCGTATTTTAACACGTATAATTGAAACAATAAGAAATATCCATTAAATAAGAAGTGGACAATTCATTTTGCTTTCAGAATATAAATAACCATCTCTTTTCAACGAATATTCGCGCGAAGCGAAACCATTTATCCGCACACCCCGTTCGGGCCGATGTATATTCATGAGCAGTATTTCACAGTCGGGGTCGGCCGTTTTGACCGTGGTCCACCGCACTAAATCAAAAACAAAGAAGTCCGCAGACTGGAAGAACGTTTCGGACGAATTCTCGCAATTGTCCGGTTGAGGTCATGCGATGTGTGGTCCTTCGCATTGTCATGCAATATGAGCGTTCCCCAGAACCGCAAAGTGGGTCTAAGAATCGTCACCGACGCGCACGAAGCTTAATTTACTTTCAAGTTATTAAAAAAAATAAAGAGAGAAAGAACAAAGAAAGCGAGCGCATTAATTAAATTGGATAATGGGATTAGATTGGGATTCCGGGAAGTCGCTGGCGATTTCGTGGCGATTCACGTGAATTCTGTGCATTCATTTTTTATAATGACAATGCTGGTGGATTTGATTATTTAGAAAGCACTGTTTAAGTTTTGTAATTATTTTGGCTATTTAATTTATCTACAATTGTAACATACGAGAACAACAGCATTGTGTTTCAATCGCCTAAAAGATTGACAAGCCTAGATTAACAAGCCAAGAAGTATTTGCTAGGATTGGAGAGGAATTATCTATTAGGAACTGCTCCAGTTAGACCAAACACTCAATTCGGATCTCCACTGTCAGAAACTGACCGAATTGAAGCAAAAATCGGCCAAAAGCCTCCAGATTAACCAATCTGATGTTTTCCATCAAAACAATGCTAGGCTGCACGGTGCTATAAGCTCCAAGAGCGTGGAAGGGAAGTTCTATAGCAGCCTCACTATAGTCCAGACCTGACATTAAGCCATTTTCACCTTTTTCAAGCATTGCCATTATCTTGGTGGTACAAAACTAGTCTCATGAAAGGCTCATGAGTTGTGAAGTTTTTTGCCAATAGGTACAAAGACTTGAAATCGCCGAATTATAAAATTATCTTCAAAATGGAGTAAAAACCCGTCCCGCCATCTTAAAAAACCTCCAGGTAGCAGAACGATCAGCCCTTCGCATCCTTACTAAAATTAGACACTCTCTTAATCACATTCATAACCCATCTAATACCCTCCTATATGAATTAACCCAAGTAATCCCTATTGAAGAGCGTCTGAAATATCTATCCCAAAAATTTGCCACAAATCCCCACAACCTCGAAATCCTTAACCAGTTGTGTAATCCTCGTAACCCTTTAGTCAATCCAAAATCAAAACATCCACAAATCACCATTCATCAATTCATCTCATCAGTTCATAATGACATTAGCGATCATAACCTTCGAATGACAGAAGACAGGTAACTTCGTAAGACATTAGTAATCATGACGTTTTTGACAGTTAAATCCAGGCTGAAAGACCGCGGGTCGATAGCCGATGATTAGAAGAAACCTCAAGTCTGTTCACTTCATAAAAACTGTATAAATACTTACTTCTATTAATAAAGATGTTTTCTCTCTCTATCTAGAGTAAAAATAAAAAGAATGGTTCGACCGTTACTATGTGGCAAACCCAAATAGTATTTATTGCATTACTTGTCGTTAAAATGTTTTAATTGAGTGGACAAAAAATATCAAACAAAACTAAAAGATCTAAATCTGATAACAAAATACTTAATTTCATCAGAGAAATAAAGAGAAATAAAGAGAAAACGCGATCGAAAATTTTACTTATTACTTGAGATAGATTTATGGAATTCGGCAATTAACCATCAATTATTCTACTACAGTTAGTTCTTGTATTAAAAATTTTACTAAACAAATCTATGAATACTACTGATTGAATTCAATAAAAAATGATTAATGTTACTTAATTTAATAAGAATCAACCAAAGTGAGTTCTTGTTTTATATAAGCAAGAATGTACGAGTTATACAAATAGTTATGATTATCTTTAATTTTAGAACTGTTTTCCTTGAAATTTCAACCCAAATATTTGATTTGATCTTAATTTAAAAAAATGTCGATAAAAGACACGGTACTAAACAAATAACTAAACCGGAATTAATGGCTATTCTAAATTAGATAACAGATGCACAGAGAATTTATCCTCCAAACATCCAACGCGATAAGGTGCGGTTTTGAATTGCGGAAAACTTGGACAAAATTGCATCAGATAATTACGAGTTCCTAGGTACTCGAGGGATAAGTGATTGCGCACGCTTGCCTAATAAGAGCAAATCGACTAGTAATCTGGCCCATGTAATCGGCGACGACGTCGCGACTAAATTGCTTACCATCCAGCTTTCCTTCTTCGGTAAAATAAGTGTAGCAATTATCACTAATCCTTACCTGAAACAAAAAAAAAACAAAATTAGCGCGATTGTAAGAAATCAGAGAATATAAAAACAATTTTGCTAAAGATTAAAGTTTTCTTCCAATTAAAAAATAACAATAATCTTTATTCTGACAAATTTATATTTAATATGTACACAAATTTACAAATGTTCTTCCTTTTAGGTTATAGACCTGCGGTCTTCCTGCTCTATCTGAATTTAATTTAAATGCAAATGAGAGACGTTTCCTAACTGGCTCAACTGTCATGCTGACATAAACTGCCAAAAAGTTGCTCCTAAAATGTGGACAAATAAAGATATTAAAGAAAATATAAACGTTTCCAAATTGCTGCCTTCTCAACATCATGGTGATGGGTTTGAGTGGAAGAACATAATTTGTTATTGTAAACTCCGCCCGTGCTTCTTTCCTACAAAAATTTTCGGTTTTTGTAATTAATTTGTTTTTATATGTATTTAGTTTTTAAGAAAGAAGACCAAAGATTTAGATAAATAAAATAAATTGATCAATTGTGATGAGAGGATGCTGATATTTGGTTTTCGAGGAATACAACATTTGCTTTGAAGGGATAGACATGATGGGTTGTTTGTTGTACTTAGGCTTAAGATACTTTGTTTTCTAATTATTTGCGACAACATAAAAGCTATTTTATTATAAAATTAGAAAAATAAAAATTACTTCTGACAATCGAATGCATTTTCATGCTTTTCTGTTTACTTTCAATTCAACAAATTTTGCCTAATTTATTTTTACTCTTGAACTATATACAAAAATCATTATAATAACTAAAACACGTTATTAAACTCTAAGTGTTATATTACATTACTCAAAATCTTTAAAAATATTATCTTTATATAATCCCTATAATTTCATTTAGGTCTTACAAACCATTTATCTTAATAACGTTATTTATTATTCCATTGTTCAAAATCATAAAAAATATATCTTTATATAATCCTGTACAGTTTCATTTGTGTCTTACATCTTCTTGAACTTAATAACGTTTATTACGTTAAAACCCTGGAATCATGGATTATCCATGTAATACAAGGCGTAATTATTATTGCTTTCCTACATTTCTTACATCTTAAACTTCCGCTCCATCATTAAATAAGTTATCTGCCTTTTATACTTTTTTCTTAAATCACGCCGGTTCCTCGAAACTTTCCCGTGTGCTCTCCTAGGAAGCTGTAGAAAAGCTGGGGAAAATGAAATTGGATCAATACTTCAAAACGGTTTTCTCTTCTGTTTGATATTCTATTGTGCGCTTACATTACATTCACAATAAACGTTTTTTCGTCGAAAGAATGTTAATTAAAAATTAAGAACAAATTTTGTGGGTTTTTAATATTTAATTCATAATATTTAAGAACTTCTACGTGACCTTATGCCTCTTTCTATTTTCCTTCCATCCATCAGTTCTGCATTTTACAAAGAAATGTGTTCATTTATTTTTGTAATGAAATATAAATGTATTGATTTATTTTATTTTACATGTCCACTTAAAAAAATATTCTAACTACTTTTAATTGGTATGCTTTGGCAATGAAAAAATAAGTCAAGAGAAAATTAGTGAATTAATCTATTCTAAACTTTCCTTTTTATTTAAATTTACCAAGAACAATTGCAAAGAACAAGAAGAAAAAAAGTGAATGTTTTTTTTTTCGTTGGAAATATTTTTTTTCCACAAATCTCTACGTTTTTTGGCAATTATTTATTGTTTCTTCTTTATTTATTGTTTCTTGTTTTTAATGTTGTCATTCGTATTATCACAGGACAATACGAAGCATACCAAAAACTACTACATGATAAATAACTTTTATGTTCAAAATATACCATGTAGTTGAAAACCTAGCTCCGGCACCGCTACCACTGCCATGCAATAAATGCAATCAATACAACCATACTACGGAAGACTGAAGACTGCACCCAGCAAATGTGGAAAATGTGGAGGTTCACCTGACCACATCATGTACGACAACTTTCCTCCAGACATGTAAGGGTTATGGCGAGGAAGGTCATGGTGAATGGTCCACAAAATGCAAACTAAGGCCCAAGAAACCTATTGAGGGAATTCCCAATATGAAGTTACAGTCAGACAACCAAAAATCGGCGGTAATCGACACAAAATTGACCAAACCATCTCGTGTTCACGCACCAATTACTATCCACG
This sequence comes from Ontholestes murinus, assembly GCA_963969525.1. Lineage (NCBI taxonomy): Eukaryota > Metazoa > Arthropoda > Insecta > Coleoptera > Staphylinidae > Ontholestes > Ontholestes murinus. Next base: position 28,975,499 of record OZ018391.1, read on the forward strand.
GCCACATTCTAGACACATATGTCACAAAAATAAACTCCCTAAAAATTATAACAGACAAGCTTTGATCAAAAAAGTAAAAAAACGCTTTACCAATTCTTATAATATTAATACGTGTATTTCAATTTCAGGTAACCGAATTTTTAATGTTATGTTTGATCTACTCCAACCCGATATAATCCCTCCTATATGCTATAGCCCCAATTGATGGCGTTAAAGTATCACAGACTCCTCTGGTTACGTGATAGTAATGGACAGTATTCAATTTATAGTAACATCAACGTACTAAAACACAAAATCCAAAACCCTCTTGCCCCTCCAATTTGGAATTTCCTCTTCATCCCAGAATCTATACGCTCCCAAAATTTAAGGGGAGGATCCCTTGTCAGCACTCATCCTTCTGTAAGTCCTGCAAAAGCCAATCCTCCAAAAATAAACAATCTCTTCATTTTACTTTTCCTTTTAACACATTCTTACTAACGGGTGTCCAACAATTATTGCAGTCCCGGGTAGCGTTGGAATCAAAAACGTAGGTTAATTCTTTCATGTGCCAAATAAATGAACTGACATTTTAATTGTCAAACATAACTTAAATGTGCATTAAAAATGTCCAATTCCAACGCCACCCGGGACTGCAATAATTGTTGGACACCCGTTACATATATTTGTTATACACATCCATCCCCATTCCCAAATCGATGAAAACATTTTTATGAAGGCATCGCTTTACGATTATGCGATTATTATAGGTTATTTCAATGTAAACAAAAATGAATCTAATCATTTACAAAACAATCAAATTTCACACGAACCCACACTTCACCTACATTTATCATGAACAAATTCACTCATTAGAATTAATCTATGCTCTAACCATTTATCTATAAAAATCCAAAACAAAATTCCTAAAACCTAGACATCCATCATCACATTATTAAAATTTTTTAATTTATAATTAGGTATTAATATTTTCCACCCAGATGTAAAAAAGGAATAATCGCATCTATTCATAAAAATGGTTCTGATCCAAGCAAAATCTCCAGCTATCGCCCCATCACTCTTGTTCCAGTACTGGACAAAATCCTTGAATTTATTCTAAAAGAAAAAATTAACCAAATCCTTAATAACTCCATCCCTGAATACTAATTTGGCTTTAAATCCCAACGTTCCACCATACTACCCTTATCCATTTTAACCTCTAATTGTCAGGTAGCAAGAATAGAAAACAAACACTCTGCTATACTCTATCTAGATATACAGAAGGCATTCGCCTCAGTCTGGCACAAAGGCTTACTATACAAATCAGTGCAATTAAACTTTCCATCCTACCTAATAACCCTAATTTACCAATTCCTTACTAATCGATCCCTACAAATCAAAATAAATAACTGCCTTTCATTCACATTTTATCCCAACCAAGGTCTCCCTCAATGCTCCTTGCTTTACAACATCTATTTCGATGATCTCTATAATCCCAATCCCAACTTTTTCGACCCCTCAAAGTACGTGCTTTAGTTTGCGGACGATACCATAGTAATAGTCCACTCCTACTTTCTTAATAATTTTATGTACTCCCTTCAACAACTCCTAGAGTCCACCATAGCTTGGTTTAAAACATGGAGGATCTCTCTTAATCCAACTAAAATCCAATTTTTAATCCCATTCCTTCGAATTTACCCCAACTGCTCGTCATTAAAAATTAACGGAAAAACGATTCATGCTACCTGCAAATATTTAGGGATAACAATAGATCACATAAAGTCCAAGGTTTCAGCAAGGGCAAAATATTTCAGAGGTCTTACCTACAAGACTGAGGGCATAACAACATCAAATGCTGTCAAAATATACAAAGCCATATGCCGGCCCTTGCTGGAATAAGGTCCAATCCTCCTATCCTAGTCATAACCATCAACCATTAAAATTCTTTCAGTACTCCGTCACCCAGATAATCTTCTCCACAATCCATCAAATACACTCCTTTACGAATCCACAATCCTCATCCCTAGCTATGATCGCCTACCTATCCACTAATAGCTTCCAATCCATCTAACTTTAACATCCTTAAAAAATATTGTATTCGTCGAAACACCCCTTAAATACCCCACCGAATCTCTATTCGAGAGAATTAAATCTTATAGAAACAAGAATTAACTTGTCAGTCAAAAAACGTTTATATTATGGGCAGAAAGACCATCGGGTCGATAGCCCATTTACAGATTGTAAATTTAAATGGTTCCTATAATTTAAATTACTTATTTTCAGGAATTTGCTAATGTTTTCTTTACAATTAATCAATTGTTTTACATCAAATCGCTACGTTTTGACAATTATTATTTTTTCTATTTCAAGTGTTTCTTAGTTAACCTCATTTGTTGTATCTATTATTTATTATTATTTCTATAATGAATAGAATATTTCATATACTCATTAATCACTTGGTGAAACATTGTATTAATGTAGGTTTTAGATTAAATTAAATTCACATCATTCTTGATAATGGCCTTGAGCCGAAACTAGTCGAATAAATTATTAATTTGTGAAACAAGCCAAGTGAATTAAATTTAATCTAAAACCTACATGAATAGAATATTGGCCTAGGAAAAGAGTATGCTACGAAAATAAATAATATATTGTGATAGGTCAAAAGTACGCTATGGGCATTATTGTTATGTATTTATTTAATTTATTGTTTGCCTTGTTTCTCTTCTTGAATTAATCTAAAATACATACTACTATGAAAACTATAATAATAATAATATAAAGAGATCCGGGCGGAGCTATTTTAAAGAATTTATTGTTGGTGTTTTTCCAACATTCCATTTTTTAGCTCGGGCGCCCGTTTGTATTTTTTAATTAAATACTATTTCCATTAAAGTAATTGATATTTCAATATGTAAAAAAAATTCTGTCTAAATGACATTATGAAATGAATTTATTATGATAGGTCAAGGATACGCCAGGACAATGCATAATTTATTAGCCTAGGTCGAGAATTCGCTGGGATAATGATTAATTTATTGGGATAGGGCAATTGTACGCTAGGTCAATGAGTAATTTATAAACCTAGGCTCAGAGAACGCAGGGACAATTATTAATTTGTTGCCCTGTCAAGAGAAACCAAGGGCGATGTTTAATTGATTGGGGTAGGTTAATAGTACGTCAGAACAAGATTAGTGATTTAGCAATGAATTAATAATAATTTATTTACATTTAAATAACAGATAATTAATCTGGTGTGAGTTTGTTAATTTGCCAAAAAGCTATCGACCAGACGCGTCAGTCGTTAATGCATAGATGGATGAAAGTATGAAATAAAATATGGTAAAATATGTTTTTTTTTAATGGGACAGTGTAGGGATAATATGTAGAACTTGAAAGGATTTATGGAGAAATTTTCAGATAAGTATTGAAGGTGTTCTTGGATGGGGATAGCTAAAGAAGTATCATAGAGGAGCTACCAAAAGGGATTGTGTAAAGGATTAAGAGGATGACGGAGTTTTGTTAGTATACGAAGGGATGCTCAATCCCTATCTTTAATATAGCGGGAGGTTGGTTTGTTAGATTTGAGATAGTCAAGTAAATGTTGACAAATCATTTTATATATTTTTACTGTTGTTCTGGTAGAAATACCAATATTTTGGAAGTTATTTGACTTCTGATTACAGGAGTGTGTTTTTTAAAATTGTTTTTTTATCTATAGTTATGCCCAAGAACTTAACAAACACTGAGGGATCGATTATAGTTTGGGCAATCAAGATTTTGTGAGTTTAATTATTGGTGCGGTGATATGGAATTAGAAGCTGTGATTTGTTAGTATTTATTTTAATGCGCCATTTTTAAAAACCGTTGAAGGGACTCATTAAGTTTTTGAAGGAATGTTATATAATGAGGTGAAAAGGGAGAGCCTTGGGGGAATTCTTGTTAGGGTGTAAATGAAGAAAATAAAGTGTTGTGGATTTGGAAAGGAATTGATTAGTAATGAAAATGATATGAGGAGAGATATTTAGGAGGTAGCACTAGTACAATAAGCGTTGGTTGCAGACAGAGACAAAAGCTTTCTGAACATCTAGAAATAGAGCTGCAGGAGTTTTATCTTCAATTTAGGCGAAGAAATACACTTGTTGTGTTCCATATTGTTACTTTTATTTTCAGTTTCCTGACATGTGTTTCGATCATACCCGATTAGTTTCAAAGCTTATACTAATTTGAAAAAGATCGGGTATGATCGAAATGTGTGTCAGGAAACTGAAAATAAAAGTAACAATATGGAACATAACAAGTATTTTTCTTCGCCAAAATTACATATCTGGTTCCATCAAGAGGGAAGCTCAACAAGTATCAACTATTTTATCTTCAAGGTGAACAATCTGCATGCTGATTGTTGAAGAGAAGAAAACCAAATGGATATTTGCGAATGTGGTTAGAAATCAAATAAAGGATTTTGTTTTTGAGAAGGGATTCTTTGATTTTTTTCCGATAACAGGTGTGATGGCGTGACGATATCTGGATTGTAAAGTAGATGCTCGATCACGTTTGAAGATAGAAATGATAATTCCTATTTTCCACACTTCTGGAAAGTATTGATTCTTTGTAAAGTTAATATCATAAAGTATGTGTTCGTATATGTGAAATGGAAAGGATTTTAGGATTTTTCTGTGTATATGATCATGTCCAGTTGCTGTACTGTTCCCTTTCTTAAAAACATCAAAGTATTTGTCGAATCTAAAAATGTCCATTGGATATTTTTTTCAAAATTTTTAACATACCAGTTTTTTACTATTTGAAAATTTGTCCGGTCAAATTGGGTCCTGTTGAAATTGTTCGCAAATTTTTGTGCAATTACCTCAAGGTCTATGATAGTCTCGTTAGTTGACGAGTCGAAGATTTTCTGTAAATTGTTTGTGTTTTTGTATTTGCCTAAGTTTTTTCCCTTTAAAGCGTTAAGTTTACTACATATTTTTATCCACGCGTCTGTTTTGAATTTTTATATGTTTTTTAATGTCTTTGTTGAATTTTTATCGATTTTCAAGTGTGTCCTTCAGTTGAAAAACTCGCAATTTTCTTTTATGTATTTATAAAATTGTTTTGTTATTTGAGTTCTATTTTGTCTAGTGGAAGAAAAGAGGATTTCATTAAAGTAGCAACGAATTGGGATAGGTCAAGTCTACGCTAGGGTAATAGATAATGTATTTACTTAGGTCAATAATATGGTTGGAAAATTAATTATTTATCGGTTAAAATAAAAAAATATATATATTGTAGTATGTCAAAACTACTTTCAAACGTTTTTCTCCAATGTTTACGTTACTGAAGTAATTACTTGTTTTTTCTTTAAAAAAATTGAATCAATTTGAAAGTCTCGGAATCTTTGCTTTCTTTATGTCCTCAGAAGCTTTTTATTATTGTCAAAAAAATAATTCAAAATGATGATAAAGAAAGGTTGATTTCTTTGACAATTTAAAACCGAAAGTAAAAAGATGTTAACAGCCAACTGTTTTTATTCTTGTGTAGAGTTTTACGAATATCTTAATACGTAATGTGTAGTCTTGACACTTTATTAATTTTTGTTCATACTGTATATTTATTTTTAATATTTATCTAAGTATGCATATATTTAAGTTACTTGGCCTATTCTTATGTCAACATAATATATAACCTTACAGGAGCAATAAACAATTTGAATTGAATTTTTCTTTTAGGACGTAGTTTTTGGTAAGTATGTTTCTTCTTCCAGGAGTGTTCAAATACTTTCTGTTATTTTGGACAGTTGTCGATTATTATTGTTTAATAAATGAGCAATTTGTACTATATCCTTTGGCAAAGTCAACCCCCACGTATCAATAATCCCTTGAATGAATGCCTCCATTTCACTCTCTCTTTGTCCTTTTCACAATACATGTGTTCCTAGTTTACATCGATCCTTATTTTTCAATAGACAACACCATATTTACGAAAGCTTTCCTTTATGATCATGTTATTATTAATAGAGATGTCAACATTAATAAACTCAAATCCTAAGGATTGTGGCGACCGTTACTACGTGGTAATTCATGATAAACACTTAACTAACGCACTTACTATGTTTTAACCACTAGTGGTTTTAACATAGTAAGTGCGTTAGTTAAGTAAACTAAAATCCCGTCAAATATCTAAATTCAAATCCAATTCCAATTTTGTTCGCATTTCCACGCAACCAACCTATCCAATGAACGAAAATCAATCAATAATCCTCGATATAATCCTTTGTACGTCCAATATCCGTCATCTTATCCACACAGTAACTCTTATTCCAGACCTCGTTTCCGACCACCTATCCAATTTGACCTAGATACCAAATCCCAATCAAAACCTCTTCCTCCTAAATTCATTTATTCCTACCATGACTACTAAAATGAAAAAATGGACAAAACCATTTCCAAGCATTTTGACAATATTATATTGACATTATGCTCCATACTCCCAAAATCCAAAAACAATATTACAAATATCCACTCCCCAAATTCATCCTGCGATTAATAAAATTCAAACAAAAACTATACCGAGACATTAAATTCAATGACGAACGAACACTGAGAGAAAAATATAATAAAATAAATAGAGATATAAGAAAACTAATATGCGAATATAAAAAAAAAATGGACAGAAACTTGCAAACAAATCAATGGCATGCAAGGCAAAACATACTGGTCACTAATAAAATAAACTGACAAATTATAAAAAATCAAACCACATCAACAGCATTATAGACACTTCAACAAACACTAAAAAACTAAAATCTAGGACGATACGTTAATTTCTAAAACATTTTCATAATTGTTTCAAAAAAATCAGTAAATACAAACTTTGACAGTAAATTGCATGACACTTAACAACTGGTATAATTCATATAACTTTTATCCTTCTTCATCCCCGATTAAAGATTTTATAAGTGAAGAAAAATACTATAGAGTGTTACATTCTGATAGAAACACATCCCCAGGTCACGACAATATCCATCGTTCTATCCTCAAAAACTTACCCAAAAAAATACACAAATTTATCCTTAAAATCCTTAGCTATTGTTACCACAACCAATACCTTTCCGATGAATGGAAAAACGGCGTAATAGTATGCATCCCCAAACCTGATAATAATCCTTCATTTGTCACAAGTTATAGACCAATCACCCTTTTCTCTGTAATAGGCAAACTATTCGAATCTCTTTTTAAAAAAAGTCTTAAAATCCCATAGCATTCCTGATTACCAATTTGTCTTCCTTCCACAAAAATAAACTACAATTTCACGTACCACTCTCACTTCCAATATCCAAGCAAAGGACTATTGCTATTGCTTTCCTCGAAATAAAAAAAAATGCTTGACTTAGTGTGGCATCGTGGTCTGCTTTGCAAATGTTTCGTCTTAAATATTCCCCAGAATATTATCAATATAGTGCATGAATTTCTTACCAATCGATCCTGTCAAGTCAAAATCCGACCAACGCTATCCCCATATATTTTTCTTGAACAAGGTGTTCCACAAGGATAACAACTCTCCCCATTACTTTACAACCCATACTCCCACGACATATTTAATCCCAATCCTAGACACTTTAATCCTACTATATATCCACTTCTCTTTGCAGATGATGCTGCGTTAATTGTACATGCCGAAAACATTTCCTCTGCGCTTAACGCACTTCAAGCATTCATCTAAGAATTACAAAATTGGTTCTCTAAATGGCGAGTATAAGTAAATCCTAATAAAACCAAACTTTCACAAAATTACTCCAACATCTAAAATCAAAATCCACCAAACCGAAAAATCTCCATCCCACACATGTAAATATCTCGGAATCCTATTTGACTCAGAACTTTCCTTTAAACCTCTTGTCCAATCACTCTAAGCCAAAGTCAAAACTAGGACCCGGAATTTTAGGGCACTATCATATAAAAACGAAGGCATTTCGACAAAGACTGCCGTTAGTATTTACAAATCAATTTGCCCCTATTAGACTATGGCTCAAGCCTTTTTACTCAATGGTATCCCTCCACCCTACACCATATCCAAGTATCCGAAAGGTCCTCACTCCGAACCCATACCAAAATAAGACACCCCAACAATCCTCTCCATCCTCTTCAATGAATTGTTATACGAATCCATACAGATTAATTGCAGTTACCTGCAGAAGGGATTACTTTGTGTGATAAATTATTCGGCACTTTATTTTCAACGATTTGTTGAGGCCTCACATAAATACATTACTTTGGATAAAAGTTATACCTCGCGTAAAACTCTATTTGCAATGATTTATATTATTATTGTTGTAATTATGGCTGTTAACAGTTCCCTCTAACTATCATTGGCTATACACTCAATTGGTGGTTTATATCATCTATATTCGAACTTCCCTAACTTGCTCGTTAGCTTTATGCGATGATAAGTTTCCAGTAATATGAATGTGGTTAAAAGGAAAAAATACGGATGTTTGGATTTGAATATCACTAGAAAATAAGTTTTCCTTAATTCTTATCCATCAATCTTTTGAACACATCACATTTTCAACAGTAATTCAAGGACGTAAATATTTAAAATAGCATTAAAAATGAGGCGTGTTTAGTAAATACCTTCCTATTGTTTACATATTACGGTTTTGCTGTTTAATGGGCCATTCCGAAAGACGAGCATTTCGCTCACGGATTGTTTCGATGTTTGCGAAACAACACACAATCGCATTTGAAGTAAACGCTCCATTGAGTCATAAGTTAATTTTAAAACGCGCACAATACTAATAATACCTGCCTTCCAGATAACGATTTACATACTTCGACTACGAACGTGTGTTTAATTCGTGTAAATCGGATAATAATTACGATTCGATCGACGTGCCAGCCATTGCCTTGGTTATTGAAATGGGACTGTTAATGCGGTGTCCCCGTGTCTTCGGCGATACATTAATGGTCTACGAGATAAACGCTGGTGATATACAAGAGCTTCTTGTGTCAAAGGAGTGCCCGACGCGGAGACCAGTGGCGTGCTGCAGCAACATCAATTCGAACAGGTCGGTGCTTGTTCGGATCCGGTGATTCAGCGGTTAAATTTCTGCTACCTTGCATCATACCGGCATCCTTTATTCGGCGGTATTTCCAGAGTCTTGGTAATTTGCTCGAGGCATTGTATGTAAAAATTGAATGATGTTCAAATAGATATGATTATGTCACAATTTGCATATCAAATATACTGAATTATTAGTCTTGATTGTAAAATTGAAAGACTAAATATTTACATTAGGTCCTTAAAACCATTTTTTATCCTAACAAAAATTGAATTAACCAAAGCCTAAAGTTCAGTAATTAGAAAAAGAAATACTCAATATTAATGGTGCGTTACGTAAATAACAAAAAATTAACACTTAGTAATCTTTTTCTTTCCAGTTTATTTTTATGCGCTATGATATAAACATTATTAATAGCTTTGCAAAACTAATTATAAATACAACATTCCGGCTTATTTATACAGCGATCGGTCTATTTTTACCTAACAGGATTAAGATTAAAGGTATAGATTTTAATAGAGTTCTAGGAAAGGGGATTTTATGAAGGTTAATTACTTCTAATAATACCGGGTGTTTCTAAATGAATATTAGGGTTTTAACGCATTGTAGTATTTACTGCGTAAAACTTAAAATGATAATTAATTCATGGAATAAATGGGCAACTCAAACAGTTCTGTTTGTTGGAACGCGCATGCGCTAGAGGGCGCTAGTATATTGTTAAGATGGCTTAAATCGAAATTCAGCAGTTGCTATTGAATTTTTTTTATCATGACATACATTTTATTAATTATAATAATTATGTTTCTTCGTGCCCTTCTTAGCTATCGAGAAACGAGACCAAATAACACCTACTAAAATCTATTCTTCAGGCGAAAGTCTATGGTAAAAGAAGACTGTAAGGAGAATATCATGGATTAAATACTTAAGAACATGGTTCTCAACTCAAAAACTACCACCGAATTATTCAGAGCAGACATGAACAAAGTAATCATATCCATGTAGGTCTCCAATATTCGGAACGAATAGGAACCCAAAGATAAATAATGATTTAAAGTCGAAAGATGTTAGGTTTTGATTAGGTTTTATAGTTAAAGTTTTAGGTTGTTCGATAAGATGGAATTAATTTTGCACTAAACCGTTACATTTTTGAACTATTTTACAAACCTTTCTAGTTTATATGTTTATTATCTTATCTCATTCCTTATGGACCTTTGGAAAGCAGTAGACCTTAGGTACTTTCAGGTTTTGTAATTTAGTTTGTAGTAAATCTTTAGTAATTAGTGTTTTTCTTGGTTTAAAACATTAAGTTATTTATGTTCAAAGGATTTTTAATTAACTTTTGGTATGGGCCTAACTCAATTAACATTATTTTCATAACCTACCTTTTTTATAATTACAGTAGTGTTAACTTTATATGATTCCAAATAAGACTTCTTTTGATTTTAAGGATTTCACTAATTACATTTTTTTGTGTCTCAGTAATCTTGTTTTTTTTTCTTCTCCAATATCTCTTTCACTTCCCTTCTAAAAGAAGGTTAGTCTTCTTGTTTTAAGTCATGTAGCGGCCATTTCGATATCGTCAACTATTCGTCTATTCTTCTGTAATGCATTGGATGGATGCTGATGATTTCAAACCTTTCTTTAGTTCATTTAGTTTCGCTTCAGAAAATTGTTTATCTGTTTATAATGTTTACACTAAATGTACATTTAGCAGATAAAAAATTGCCAAGAAAGTGATTTAACAAGATGGCCAAAAAATTTTACATTATATAGCATAAATAAAATAAGTAATTAACATTTAGAAAAGCTGTAACCTAAAATTGGCTATAAATAAATTCATCATTAGTTCCCGCCAAAACACAATTATCTTTGTGAGACTTCTAAAAGATGTAACACATTTTTCTTTGTCGAATTTGCAACTTCTCAACTATTGCAAAGTGTAAGGAGAATTTCTAAAACTTATTATTTCCATTTAAAGCAGTAAACTTTTTTCGAGTAATTGTATGTTCCAAGAAATTCATCCTTGTTAACTCAATACTATTTTTTTTGCTTTCAAGGAATATTTAAAGTTGTATTTTTATTATTTACAAGAATTAAAACCGATTTTACAAAAAGAATACCAAAAATCTTCTTCTTCTACTTCTAAACCAAGACTCATGATTCTCCTTTTCCACCTTATATACTCTTCCCGATTCTCTCTAATTTAATCCAACAATTGATAATGATCTGCAAAGATCGAAACTAGAGTTGTGTTAAAAATCAATAATATATATATATAGATGATTATTTTTTGTAATGTTTCGGTAATGAAACAATTGATTCTTTTTGTGACTTGTCCAATATCTGTTGATTTTTATGGATTAATAAATTTATTATTATTCTTATTATTATTGTAAACTTAGTTCGTGTATATTATTTAATAAATAATTTTATAAAAACATCGAAAGTTTTTTTATGTAATCTATTTAATCGTTTCAAATATCTTCTGCACCTTACAGATGACGATGTTCTAATTAGACATGATCCTACATTACTAAAAGCTTTTAAATTTCTGCAACAGTTTATTGACTCCATTGAACGTTAATTTGTAGAATGTGACATTAAATCACAGATCCTTATACGGTCTAAATTTCTCAAACTATCATTCCTCTTTCAGTTTCCGTGCCTAAACATAGATAAAAAAAGCGATTTAAAAAATACACTGCTGAAATCAAAACTAAAATAACTTCACGCATTAAAATGGTGGCATTTCTACGAAAACTGCGGTTAGAATATACAAAATGATTTACCGCCCATTACTTCAATATGGGTGTGCTCTATATCCTAACTACAGCAATCCAACCAACCGCAATATCACTTCGTATATTTAACAAAACCACATCATCGTCTTAATCCTTTACATGATTCTTCTTATCAGCTCCTCTGCGATACTACATTATTATTCCTATCGAAGAACATCTTCGCCAAAAATCCTTTCAATATCCAAATATTATACCTATTCAGTTTTTATAGAAACCTAAATTTAAAAACCATAATGAAGTAATTTCTTCGTTTCATCAATTTAATCATTGACTGACGCAAAATTACTGACAAATTCTATAGAAATGGTAAGAATATTTTTATTTTTGGATTTTTATCTTTGATGGTAGTACAGTTAAAGATTTCTAGAGTATCAACGAACTATAGTGCAAAAAATAATTTCAGTAAAAACTTGTTAAGATACAGTAACTCCTTTTTAGACACCAATAATCCTAAACTGATATAACCTTGTTACACTTATTGAATACCTAATAATCTAATAGCATTCGAACAACAATGCCACAGTGTCTATTACATGAAATGCCAATCTGTGACTCACCTGTTTTACGCGCATTTAATATATTGACGCAAAAGCAGTTCGGAATTAATTTCTCCAGTCGAGTAACGAGAAAAGCAAACCGCAATGCGTTTTGCAAGAATACATTTCACATACATTAAAACCGCAGTGATTCTCGGTATCAAAAATTAATTATCGCTATTCGAAGGTGGAGAGTCCATTGAAATTCGTTACGCCACTGGTCTGGGCACCTACGTAGATATAAAATTTAGATGTCTGAATGAAATGGAAATGCTACCCAGGTTGCGTTCGGTTGTTCCTTTTTTTTACAAGCCTTTTTCAGGTCGTTAACAATGCAGAACGACCCGGACCACAATCCGGCGATCTGTTTGACCAGTTCTTACTAGTTGGGATCACGAAGCCCGGCGGAATAATTTATGAGAGCGGCGAAAAGCGGCTAATTTCTTCTCACCAGGCGAATCCGTTTGGGAATAATGATTTTAATGGTTCTAATATTGCGTAACGGCAATGATGCCACTTCTGACTAATACCAATTAGCTCACCGAAACTGAACTACAGATGGGGGAGATTGATTAGATTAATGCGTGAAATTAATTGGTAACAGGGTTTGTTGTCAGCTATTAGGTATTAGTTTTTATGGGAATATAATCGAATGCCGGCGATTAACTAATTAAATTAATTAACAGTAAAACACGATTAATTTTCTCTAATTGAATATTCGAATACTAATTTACCTCGAATAAATAAATGTAGTGTTCTCATTATTTACAGATAGAATTATTACTCGGTATTAATGATCAATATAGGATATTATCAGTTAATTAAAATAAATATTTGCACGTTTTAGAAGCAGTGGTAAACTCTCGTAAAAGTGTAATTTTAATAAAGTGACATATATGATCTAAAGCGTTGCACTAGGTTTTATTATTTTGAAATCATTATAAAATAAGGAAATTTTACTTTGATTACGGATGTGAATATTTTCTAATATTGAAAAAATAATAATACATACAGGGTGCGCCAGAGAAACTTACTTATTTGAAAGGTCAATAAAAACAAAAGTACTTCAGTTATTGTTTTAATTCTTTTTTTATTTGAGAATACAATATCCCAAGTTTCTTTTTATACAGTTTCGAAAATTACATCGGTTAAATCGTGACCCCCATTGTGTATGCATTGATTAAGACGATTTTTGAAGCAATTGCGTGAACCGCGTTCATTGTTTCCCAAAAAATCAATTTAATTTGATTCATTTCCTTTGCGTGTTTTTAAATTCTCCAACATCCCTTTCCCTTTTAGAATAACTCATAAGATTAAACATACATAATTCACCCTTAAAATTACGAGTATGTATACGTCAAGAATTAATTTATTAGTACATAGTTTAATTTAGTTAATTTACTTTACAAGATCACAAAAATACATACATAAATATTAAAATACTTTGAAATTTAGATCATAGATCTTAAAGGCGAAGTTTACAGTTTGTTGTGTTCTTTCTTCTTTATAAGACGATTGTAGCTACTGAGCCAATATTTTGGCCATTTCTGGCATATTTAGGTCTAAGAATTAATTTGTTTTTGGGCATAATATAAGTGAAGTTCATAAAATGTTTCTTTGTCAATTTATATGCCAATTCAAAATGTATCACGAAATAAAAGCTCTAATTAGTGTTTATACAATGTTTCAATGTTTTGATTTGATTTTACTATTCTGTCAATTGTATTTACATATTATTTTTAAAAATTTATTACATACTCGCCATACAAATATGTACTTGTTTATAAAAATAACGAAATACAATTAATAAAACAGGAAAACTAGATGTGAATATAAATACAGATTCATTATATAAATTATTATTGCTATGTGAATGAAAGTCTAGTATAAACAATACAATTTAGGATATTTTGCAAAGAATTCGCAAATTGTGTCAGTTTAGTTGCACGAATTTCAGGCAAAAGCATGGCATTTGAAAAATGTTTTCCTCGAATAATTTAATGGGAATTCATTCTGAGAATATATCAATAATTGCTCCTAATTAAGAATTCTTCGTATTATCTTTGTTATACTTTAAAAAAAAGTTTATACATACACAAAGAAGTGTACTACATACGATGCAGACATTTTATGAACAGAAAAACATAAAATTTCGTGTAATTATTTCTAAATAGATCGACGATATTCACTTGAAGTCAAACTCAAATTTATTATAAGAATTTAATTAAATACTGTAATATTTTCTTTTTTAACTAATAGAGATATTTATTATACAATAACAACTTTATGTCTTTATTTAAACTGTTTACAGTCTATTGACAAGGACATGGTGATAAATACAATAGTTTAATATATAAATTAAATCAACCAAGGAATGCTTTACACTCAAAATTACAAAATATTATATTCGCTGCAGCCAATTTTACAAAAATAAAGGGGGTTTATTACGTGAAGATAATCAAATGATATTATTAAATAATAATATTTTTAAGTTAATTTCAAAATTAAGTAAAGACCAAATCATTTCAAGTTAAAAATTAAAACAAAAATAATAATAAACTTGCAAATAAAAATTACAGACGATAAAAAATTGAACAACTTTTATTTAAATAAAATATTATTATTTTTGAGGAAATAATTTATAATTTTGTTTTGTTAATTTCACGAAAAAGTAAAATTGAATAATAGATTATTAGGAAAATAATAAAATATGTGATTTATAAAGAAAAGTTATACTTTACACCTGGCTTTTAATCAAGCTGGCGTATACCTGTCATTAAATAACACAACACAACTGTCAACTGTCACACATAAGTATTGACCTTTGTTTCATTTAGTGAAAGGTATACGCCTGCTTGATTAAAAATAACGTGTTACACTTGACAGTTTTGTCATTTAGTGACGGGTTTTCGCTAGCTTGATTAAAAATTATGCGTCATACCTGACAGTTGACCGTTACGTCATTTAGTGATAGGCTGGTGTATACAGCTTGATTAAAAATCATTTGCCACACCTGACAGTTGACAGCGTCAATTTAAACTTGATTGAAATATAGCAGAGAATTTTTTTTTTAAACTATGTAAATTTAAAAAAATATACAAATTTTCGAAAAATTATTAAAAATTTGCTTATATAAATTCGCCAAATGACTTTCGAAAACGATCATACTTTTGAAAAGGTGAAAAAATACACTTTTCACATACTGAATAGAAATACCTTACATTTCCGCATCCAAAATCGTTGAAAAAAGTAACACTTTTCCGCATGGATACACTTTTTCGTATAGTGTATTCATCGCTCTTTTGCCGAGCAATAAAAAATCAAAGACTATACTACTTTTATTTACTATTAATCAATGTCAGTGTCAGTTACATACATGGAGTAATATATACAACACAGGAACTATCGGTAATTATAACCAAATTTTTATATGTCAGTCTCAAAAATGAAGTCGCAAACACCTTTATAATTGATGTTATATGCAGTATGTGAAAAAATAGTGTGTACAACGCGTGGGAAATGCGCTTTTCCACACTTGTTGTACAGATAACTATTTTGAAGTAGCATTTTCCAAAAAAAACAATTAATACTTCCATAAAAAAAACTGAAGATTAATGCTTACGAGTATATAGAAATTTGTTGTTAGGTTACGTGAAGATATGATTAAAACTTGATTAAAACACGTTTCACAATTAATTTTTATTTTGCTAGATGTACATTTTGGGCAAAATAAAAATTAATTGAGAAGAAAGTGTGAAAGAAGGTGTTTTAATCAAGTTTTTATTGATGCTTAAATCAATAGTTTAAATTTTATTTTAAATTGGTTCAAATTATATTCAAAACATTTTAAAGTTGAGTCTAAAAATAGTTTCTCAAAAAAGCTTTATTAAAAGCACAATTGAAAATTTTATAGTTCACAACTCATTTAAAAAATAGTTTAAATAATAATGTTAAAAATTGGTTTTCCAAAAGACAGTTGAAAATTTGTTAAAACATTAAAACTTTCTAAAACAGAGTGTTTTAATATTTGCTAGAACGGATTTAATAGTTATTTAAGGTACAAGTGTAAAAAGTGATGCTTTTAAAAAAACTCGCTCGTTCCTCGCTCGTGTTTTTAAACGCCAGTTCGTGCAATAAAGAAACTTTTTACACGTGTGCCTTACAAAATTTTATCTTCGATCGTAAAAGATTTCAAAGAATATATTCATATGAGTAATATTTTAATGTCATTTCAATAATTCAATTAATGAAAACATATTTTACCCGTAGTGCACTAATGAAAGCGTTACTTAGCAACCAGTAAACAAGTTGCACAAATGTCGGCCGCCATTATTATTTATGGAAAAAATGTTCGCTTTATTGTAATCGCTTCGACTTGCATTAAATGAAATCTTTAGAGTTCTTAAATCTGCCATTTCGTTTGTATTATATATTTTATTTATAGTTTATTAGTTATTTGTATCAATTAATAAAAAAATAGGTTTTTCGTCGAAAATTTGTGCTATAATATTCATCTGTCAAATTTGACATTTCTGTGCTATAAAAACAGTTTGACATTACCGTGCAATAAAAACGTAAAAAAGCACTAGTGCTTTAAAAAGCCACTTTTACAATGAAAAATGATGCAAAAGGTGTCTACTTTCTGTACGATCGTAGATAAAAAAATTAATTAAACTTACGAATTTTAAAATTTACCTAAACACTTATTTTATTTTACCAAAATCAATTTAAAATCGATTTAAAACAGTCAAAATTACTTGAAAATATGGTAATATCAGATGTAAGTTTATTAAAACAATAAATTTTCGAAAAAGGTGATTTTGAAAGTTACTATTAAAAAAAGTATTAAAAATTCTCTAAAAGGTTTTATAAAAAAGGCTTATCATATTGTAAAAAGTTGAAAAAAAATAAACCGATATACTTAAAAGTAATATATTCGTACAAAAATAAATTATCGAAAAATAATTGAAAGTTTCTTATCAGAATTCTCCAAAACACTTTCTGACGCCATACTTTTGCAAAAAGTTGAAAACATACATTTTGAATTACTATTTTCCAAAAACAATTAATATTTCCATAAAAATTGAAGATTGATTCTCAAATCGATATTTGTTAACTTTTATTATAATATACCATAAATTAGCTGAAGTTATAGTCAAAATATTTTATATTTGATAAACATTTTTAAAACTATCTTTCTTAAAATGAAAACACACTTGAAAATTTGATAGTTGACAACTTAATACAAAAATACATTAAACAACAATAGAAAATATTTTCAAAACAGTTTTTCCAAGAGTCAGTTGAAAAATTGAAAACATTAACTTTCTAGAATAAAGTATTTTAAAATTTGCTAAAACAGTGTTTAACGTTATACCTATCTAAATTTCCCCAAAAATAACCAAAAAAAGAATGAGGAAAGCACTTTCAAAATTTTTAATAGTTGATAAGACTAGATATTACTTTTATGTTAAAAACAAATTCTATAAACAGTAATAAAAAAATTCTTTAAACTAGTTTTTTTTTTAACGAAAGAAATTGAAAATTTCATTATAACCTGTTCAAAACTAACATTCTAAAAAAAAATTGCTCGAAAAAAGTCTAAATTTCGTCAAAGATAAGCAAAAAAAGGCGAGGAAAGCACTTTCAAAATGTTTGGATAGTTGATCAAACAGTTTAAAATTTGCCCATATTACTATTTTGTTAGAAAAATATTCTATAAATTGTAAATAAAAGAAATGTATTTTAACTAATTTTTTTAACGAAAGAACAATTGAACACAGCAAAATTGAAAATTTCATTATAACCTGTTCAAAACTAACAAAAAATTTGCTCGAAAAAGTTTTTAAATTTTATTATTTTTAAATATTGCCAGAAAAATATAATAAGAATAATATAATATAATAATAATCGAACCTGTCAGTTTAGATTCAAACAAATCTATTCCGACTTGCTTCCCATCCAACAAGGGGTACCACAAGGATCTCCACTTTCACCCCTTTTATATAACATGACCTATACGATCCCAAACTATCATATTTACATTCCTCAAGTTTCGCCGACGACACTGCACTGATTACCCACGCTTCGACTCTCCAAGCTGCCTAATATTTTCTTCAGTCATCATTCGGTGCAATCCAATCATGGTGTTCCAAATGGCGTATGAAACCAAACCCTTCCAAATCCAAGTTATTTATTTCCCATCATAAGATCACAATAGGACGCCTAGGTATTTACAGGTGTTGGTGGGGTGGAGGCTGGTGTTGTTGATATTAATAGAAGGGTAATCTATTAATATCAACAACACCAGCAACTACCCCTCCAATACCTGATAATACCTAGGCGTATTTTTCGATTTCAAACTTTCCTTTACACCCTACACACAATCAATAAAATCCAATTAGAACAAGAGCTTTCGGGCATATACTAAAGGCTGGTGTTGTTGATATTAATAGAAGGGTTATCTATTAATATCAACAACACGAGCATCTACCCCTCCAACAGCTGTAAATACCTAGGAGTCCTTTTTGATTTCAAACTTTCCTTTACAACCTACCCACAATCAATAAAATCCAATTAGAACAGTGCACTTTCGTGCACATAATAAAGGCATTTAAACTAAAACAGCCGTAAATATACAGGGTGACAGGAAAAACCTTTGGTGCTGTATCTCGCTTATTTTTTATCCGATTTTAATAAATAAGACATCAAATTAAACCATTTTTAAAAGACTTTAATAGGATCTGAACTGTTATTTTTTCTCGCACCCAGTTTTTGACAAAATACGATCAACATTTTTTTTTTAAATTGCACTGTATATATATTTTTATTGATTCGCAAGGAGATTTTTTTTCTGAATATAAAATTGTAGACAAATTTATCCATACATCAAACTTAAGTCGAGAAATTGAGGATTAAAAAAAATAAATAAAAAGTCAAGTATCCATTGTAAACAATATACAGACCCTATTTTAAATGTCAAAAGTGACAGTGACAGCCATTGATACAATACTGCAACGATTTTTAATTATTTCATAATTAAAATGTTGCAATATTTCAAACACTGTACTAGAATTTTGTGCTTCTACAGAAATCGTTTTTCAGTTTTTATAATCTTGCAACATATTTATTATGAAATTATTAAAAATCATTGCAGTATTGTACCAATGACTGACACCGTCACTTTTGACATTTGGAATAGGCTCTGTATATTGTTTACTATGGGTATTTGATTTTTAATTTTTTTTTTAATCCTCAATTTCTCGACTTTGGTTTGATGAATCGATAAAATCGTTTACAAATTTAGATTCAGAAAAAAATCTCCTTGCGGATCAGTACAAAATATATACACAGTGCAATTTAAAAAAAAAAGTTGATCGTCTTTTGTCAAAAACTGGATGCAAGAAAAAATATCAGTACAGTTCATATTAAAGTCTTTTAAAAATCATTTAATTTGATGTTTTATTTATTCAAATCGGATCAAAAATAAGCGAGATACAGCACCAAAGGTTTTTCGTCAGTCACCCTGTATACACCACGATTTGTTGATCTCTTATTGATTACAGTGCGATCCTCTTTAACCAAATCCGTCCTTCCCCTCTTCAGCACTTCAAAGTTGCCGAAATAACAGCCCTACGTATCCTCACCAAACCAAGACATCCCACCAACCCCCTTCACAATCCTTCAAATTTTCTCCTCTACGAAACCATCCAAGTCAACTCAATATTCCAACGTATAAATAACCTAAGTGTCAAATTGGCCAACAATCCTTTCAATGTAACCTTAATCAATAAATTTTGCACTCCTCGAAACCCCAATATCCACCCTAAACATAAACATCCTTCAATCACTCTAAATCAACTCATCAGCTCGTATCATCCTAACTACCTGGTCAGCAAATTTATCTTTTTTTAACATAAATTATAGTCAAGACAGAGCAGAAAGATGGATGGTCGATAGCCCAAAAGGACAGACTAGCCCTTATTTTAAATCCATTTGTAATTGTTCTAATAAATGTACTAATGTTTGTCAAAATAAAGATTCTCTCTAACCAAATAAAAGAGGCACACATTTACAAACATTTTGAACAGTTGTTCAAAAATTGCTTATATTAGTTTTTTTGTTAAAAAAAATATACAGAATTTTTTTTATAAATAGTAAATTGTTGTATACATATTTTTTTAAGATAGAGGTACAAAGATGTATAAATAAATAAATAAATAAATAAAATTTTCTTTGAACTAGTTTTTTTTTTATTAAACGAAGAAACAATTGAATATTTAGTAAAACTGAAAATTTCATCAATTTTTAAACAAATATATATTTAATGAAACTAAAAACAAAAAAAAAACTTAATTGAACATTTGCTGTATCAAAAAAGGAAATTAAAATTGATCCAAAATACTTTTTAAAAGGACATGAACAATTGCAAACAGTTAAAGTGTTTATTTTCTAAAGACAATTGTAATATAGCAAAAATATAATTTTAAAAACAAAAGTAAATTCAAAACTAAAGATTTAATGTAAAATTTTCTTTAAACATTTTCTGCATAAAAAATATATCCAATATACTTTTTAAAGACGTTTGCAAAAAATTTAAAAAGTGGAAAACTGAGTTGAATACTTAAAACATCTTTTATTTTAAATTGGTTAGAAGTTATAACCGAAAGATTTGATTAATGTGATTGATCGAAAGTAAAAACAACTAACTTTCTAGAAATAATTTAAAAAGAGGTACTTTATTAAAAAATCAATTGAAAATTTGATAGTTGACAACTTAAAATTTAAAGGAAGCTTTAAATAATCAATAAATAATATAAGCATTTTTGAAAAAAAAAGAAATTTTCCTAAAAGTTATATTTATAGAAGATATATTAAATTTTCAAACTTTACAAACTAAAACACGTTTTATTTTATTTTAACAATAAATTGAAACTTAAGTAAAAGCATTTTAAAACTTATCAAAATAGTGGCAAAATTATTTCAAGAAAAAAGAGTTGAAAACCTATTTGCTAAAATATCTCAAATTTGACAAGTGACGAAAACATTCTAAAATTTGTTATACAGTTGCTCTTAATACAATCATTTATTACAGTATGATATAAACTAGCTTTTTTAATTTTAAAAGAAACAAAAAAATATATAATTTAAGAAAAACTATCACAAAAATGAAAATATAAAAAAAAAATTCCAAGAAAAATACAGTTTCTATTTTTAATAAATACTTTTTTTGAGCAGATATAAATAGAGTAATTTTAAATTTGCTTAATTATTTTAATTAATTGGAAACCACCCAAATTTTGGTGACTCTGAAGAACCACTAATTGCATCTCAATGACGAATAGTACCAGTCACCCATCCAATTGCTGACCCGAACCAACGTTGCTGAACTCTCGCTAACGTTTAGCAGTTATATTTTATTTAAGAAAGTAATTTAACCAAACAAAAAATCGCTTATATTTGTATTTCTTCAATAGTAACTATTTTTTGTATTTGTAAATTGACTATTAACCTTCTTTGACAATACTCAACCAATTTTTTAAATTTATTCCTTCAACTCTGTTTTTTTTTTGGTGTTGTTGACTTTTTGGTTTTTCTTCAATATTATCCATTTTTCAATTTCAACTACCTCTTGGTAATAATCCACCTTTTTCGAATTTTTTTACATCACCTCGTAAAAAAACAAAAGAATAAATTGTAGATGAAGCTCCGAGTTTCCGTCAGAACAAATAAAACAAGTTGTTTTGCAAGATTACCACTAATTTCATGTTTGATGTGTGCTGAACACATGAACACTCCGACTCTATCCTTTAGGCGAATTCCTCGAAATTATCCAACATTCCCATAACAAGAGAAAACAATCATTAAATATATAAAAAGAAATAATTAATCGGCCGAAACCAATTATGACTTGATTATTAGCGGGAAAAGAAATCTCAACACAGAATTTATTGATTAATTATAGCCGTCCTTAATTTATTAAGCGGCCAAGAAGAGGACAATAATTATACGTTTAATATTTCAAAACTGCCTGTTATTAACCCCAGCAGACGTGCAACCTGTTTGCGAAACTCGTAATTGGTCCACCCGAAATCCACATCGGGGCCTTCTCAAAAGTGACCAGAAGCAAAAAAAACCCAACCCATCAACTTCTATTGTGCTCTGACCGTACGTATACATTTTTTTATTTACGGCGAACCAGTTCGTGGACTAATATTTCCCTTGTTTGATGATCTGATCAGTTCCCTGAACCCTCCGATAGAAACCATTAATTTTCTACTGGAATAATTATTGGCTATGGTATGATTCATTCGGTCAACCCATGATTTTTTTAATGGAATACAAATCCTTTACGTGATTGTAGATAAATTAAATAATAACTATGGTTTTTTTACTGGTAGGTATGGACATGCGTTGTAAATTCACGAAGTTTGGTTATCTCTACGATCTCGTTGCCTTTGTTTAAGCACTATTAATAAAGAAAGAACGTGATTTATTGTTTGTGTGTGTGTGAGACTGTGATTCTATATAAATATCCGGCTTAACATACCAGGAAAGTCTTCGTTGTTTCCTGTCTGATATATATTGTATTGTTTGAATTAATATTTCTTGCACGTCTAAGCGGCAGTGATAGATGGATACAATGCGCGAGTTCGTCGTAAGAAGTATTATTTACAGGATGACATCTGAACCTCAGTTCATATTGGGTATTAAGAGGACAGTTTTGATGAGAAATAATATGAAATGGCATAGTAATTGCAACGCTAAGAAGGGGTATGATATTTTTTACCAAATTTAATTAACGTCTAACTATTTATTTATTAATTTTACTTGTCCTGTTATTATTGGATATAAGAAAATCTTCAAAATATAAATAAAAATATTACAAAGATTTAACTCACAGGACTTGCAGGCGAGGTTCACTACGTGTTCTTCTCCTAAAAGTCTTTTTCTGCTTCATGTAATACATTATTTTAGCTTTTCTAATAATTTTATCAGATTATTTTGCCGTTTTTGCCTTTTATCGTTTGTTTTGAAAGTTTGATTATGTTCAGAGTGCGCCAATGTGAAGATTACTGCCAGTTAATCGTATTCGACAGAAGTAGTATCGTTGGTTGCGCGAGGGTGTTTTTTTTTAAATTAGAGAAAATAACCAAAATCAATCCAACGTCATGCTATCAAGCATGGGTCTGGAACTTCGTAGAAGAGAAGGAACCGGGGAACAAAGAAGAACAAATGAGGTTAAAGATTGCCATCCTCGACTTATGACAATAGGTTATCAAATCCCCAGTACCAGAACAATTGCCGATATATGATTAACTAATGAAGGTCACCCTGTAAACCTTTAAACGGTTTACCGTAGAATCAGAACATTCGGCTTGTAATCCTATCGGCCACACCTTGTGTTACCACTAACGGCTCAGCATTGCCAGCAACGTTTGGAGTGGTGTAATTTGCGGCTGTAATGGAACCTAGAGCCTAGGGTGGTGTTTACTGATGAATCCCAATTCTAGGAACGTAGCTACATGGGATTTTCCGTTGAGAGGCCTGTACTTCAAACTGTAGGGATTATACCATAGGTATGGGCATCCCATACAATTATTATTTAATTACAAAAATAACAAGAAAAAAAGCCACACATTTTTATTTCATGTTTTAATTTATAATATTAGTTTATTTTCTGTAAGTTACTTTTATTAGTGTGCCTTATGAAAATTTGGCGCTTTTGACCTGTAACCTAGATTTATTCATTTATTTATTGGTCACCTAGTATTAAGAAATTATCAGGGAACACTATGCTAATACAAAAATCTACATAATCCTACCTGTTGAGAGTATTTCCTCGCCCACCACATGGTGCATTATTCCAAAATTTACATAATCTCCGAATACAGGTACTCTAAATTGCTTTTTCAAAGTCGACATCATCGTATTCTATCTATAATCATTTGTAATTTCATTATAATCAATTTCCAATACAAGAGAAGAAAACCAATAGTTTGATAAAGAACAACCATTGCATATAAGAGCTGGGGCAAAAGTCCCGCTACCATTTTGATTGCGTGCCATCTTGGTTCTGTGACCTTTAGCTCGGTTTCGCTTTAACCATTGTGTGGTGTATGGATAAATATACGCCACAAGAACGAGCAGAAATAGTGACAATACAATCCTAAGGCTGTCTGGTGAAATTGAAGATAAACTGATAATGAGCGATGAAACCCATTTTCTTCTCAGTGGCCACGTCAATAAACAGAACAATTGGTTTTGGGGAACACACAATCCTCAATTAATTCATGAAACATCATTGCATTCACTAAAAACAACTGTATGGTGTGTATTCATGCTGGAAACATCATTGGTCCCTTTTTTTTTGAAAATGACCAAGGTGTTGGAGTTACTGTTAATGTTGAACGGTACCAAGACATGATTCGAAATTTTCTTGTGCCTGAAATGAAAGAGCAAAGACTAGAGGACATATGGTTTCAGCAAGATGGGGCCACAGCACACACAGCTCGTTCAACAATTTAATTATTTAATGACGTTTTTCCACGAAGACTAATTTCGCATGGCCAGCCAGATCTCCGGATTTAACAGCAGCAGACTTTTTCTTATGGGGTTTTTTAAAATCAAAAGTTTATGTGAATAAGCCCCAAACTACTCAACATCTTAAAGACAATTCAGCCCGATATATTGAAGGATATCATGAAAAATGCCCTAAAAATCGCGGTCACATTTTTGCCGATATAATTTTCCAATCATAACGAAACAAAAAATGTAAAGACCAAATAAACTTTTTATGAAAACCAAACTTACTTATCTTTTTATTGAGCAAAGTTATAGGCAATCAAAATGGTAGCGGGACTTTTGCCTCACCTGTTACAAAGAAAATGAATAAAATTGAAAGCTCTAGAATCCTTGATTTTAACAGTAAAAAGCAAGCATTAAATGATCGAACTGAACTTTTAAATTCCCCATCGCTTAACTTATCCAATCTTCCCCTATCTTTATCATCATTACCTACAAATCAAATTAATAATTAAAATCCCCACGTAACTTATAAACTATTTTCGTATGGGGAAAACGTGAATAAAATAGGTGTAAGAATATATAGCTTCAATTATCTAAGAATAAAAAAAGAAAGGAAATTACCTAGGAAACTTTATTCAGAAAGATAGGCTTTGAAATGTGATTACTAAAAACTTTAAACTGAAACAGCTTTGTTATTTTTCTTCGTTATGTCAAAAGCCAGTGAACAGCAGAAATTTTAATGATGAACATAAGCAGAAATTATGTAAAAACATAAAATTAAAACCGTATAGTATAGGGGAGAAATGAGACATCTGTCCAATAATAAATAAGCCATCATGTACTTTTAAGGTAACGTTGTAATTTCAATCATATCTGTTTAATTTATCTTATCGCCGATCTTTAAATCAGCTCAATCTTGCATCATTTTGATGGGTTTCCTTTTTTGGCACAGTTCATGTGACCTAATATTCTGCTTTTTATATAACACTAATTTGATTATATCTACGCAAAAATAATTATAATAATTAAACAAAAAATAAGGAATAATTATGACACAATTATTGAAAAAAAAACTACTGACTGTTATATTTTTATCTAGTATACAATTACACCAATAAAAAAACGACGAGGTGATAAGGAATCACAATGATAAAATAAAACTTGGAATTCATATAAAGGATATGCTATCTTTTATAGACACATAATTTTTTATCAAATATGATGTGTTCATTTTTAATCTCATAAACGGAGTGAATCATTTGTATTAAAAAAATATTGTCTAAGGATATCTTAAAAGCGTTAACTTTCTTAATCATCTGTTTATAATAACAAATATAAAATTTTGTAAACAACAGATATCGCAGATTTGGCGATCCATTTGCAGGCATTTACTTTTAATTGATTCACGAACAATTGCCTTTTCGTAAGCTAATTGTGTTAGGCTAAGTGTCAATTTCAGTCTGTATATACTATGTCATTAGTAAATTAACGAAATATTTTTATATAAGAAAATAAGTATATTAATGAAATATAATTTCCTACAATTATGTAGGACCTAACACCTAATAATAAAACAATTGAATTATATAATATAACTCACAATTAATAAAATGGTGATGTTGCCATCATAATACTTTCCCTATATTTATCTAGAAAACTATGAGGTTAATCTTAATTATTTGCTCAATTCTGAATTCTTTATATTTACTTGTTACAAAAATTTCATTTAGCTCCTATAGTTTATTAGCAATAAGCAAAAAAAATAAGATTAAAAAAAATGTTTTAATTAAACTTTTTCAGTTTTTCATTCTCTTTAACTTTTGTTTGAAAAGTTATGTCTTATTTTTCAAAATTTCTTCAATTTCAAAGTTTGTTTGAATAAATCTATTAAATTTTGCAATAATATTATGTTTATTTACGCTTTACAACTTTTAATTAAAACCCTCGCTTATGTTTTACTGATTGGAAGATGGGTTAAAGACCACCCACCCACCCTACATATACATATAAACTTTAATTACTGATCGCCTCGCGGTTTCCAATAACTTTAATTACAAAATTTGAATAAAAGAAAATTGACAAAGTACAATTTTTGATAAAGAGAATGATTCCGACCATACTTACAATAGTTTGTAGTTAAAACATATTCAATTTCAATTAAGTGAAGGAAGGACTTTTATTTTTGAAAAATTCTATATTTCTAAACAATTTTTTTTTTTAAACTTTAGAGGTTCCAATAAAATTTTTACAATTTAGAAAGCGGGTTGAATTAAATAATCTTGAACCCTAGAGAAGAAATTAGTGGAAATTTCTTGAAATCTTGAAAAAGTGAATCTAGCTTTTAGAAAAAAAATCCTAAAAATCTAGGGAACCAAAAAAGAGAAATTATTGAAAATTTCCTGAACTTTCTGAAGAAAAGTCTAGATTTCTACAAATATATTTTTTTTAAGTTATACAGTCTCCAAAATAATCTATGTAATTTAGAAGATAAGAAGTCTAGATTTCTAAATGAAAATTTTCTAAAAATTCTAGAGCCTCCTGGAAATTTAGAAGACCAGTTGAAAAAATATCTTGAAATCGGGAATAGAAATCACTGAAAATTATTTTAAACTTTCCCGAAAACAAGAAAAGATTTCTAGGAGAAAATTTTATAAAAACATTTAGACCCTCCATGAAAAATTCCGCAATTTAGAATTTTCTAAATAAGTTTATAGCCTCTAGTTGAAACAGAATGTTGAATTTTAGAGAAGCAATTGCTCAAATTTACCTGAATTCTCGAAAAAAAGACGAATTAAAAAACATTTAGGGCCTGAAAAAAATCTTCGCAATGTATAAGAAAATTTGAAAAAAAAAATTAATTTTGGGAAGAAGTTATTGGCCATTTTCTAAACTCTTAAACTTAAAAAAAAAATCTAGAAAATCCTAATGCCTCATAGAAAATCTTTGCAATTTACAAGACGACTCCAAAAAAACTCTTGAACTCTAGAGAATAAATTACTAGAAATTTCCTGAACCCTCGAGAAAATATATAGATTTCTAGAAGAAAATTCTAAATATTCTAGAGCCTCAAAGAAAATCTTTGCGATTTAGAAGACAAGTTGAAAAATTCTTGGAATGTGGAGAAGAAATTACTAGAAATTTCCTGAACTCTCGAAACAAAGTCTATATTCTTAAAAACATATTTTCTAAAAAAACCTTCATTTAAATCTTCGCAATTTACTGGAAAATTTCTGAATTCTACAAAAAAATACACATTTCTAGAATTTTTTTTATTCTAAAAAATTCGCAATTTAAAAGACAGCTTGAAAAAAAAACAATCTTGATATCTGGAGAAATTATTGAAAAGAGTCTAGATTTCTAGGAACAGATTTTCCAGAAAAGTCTATAGCCTCCAAATCTGAATAAAAATTACTGGAAATTTCTGAATTCTCGAAAAAAGTCTAAAGTTCTAGAAATTATTTTTTTTAGCCCTGAAGGAAATTTTAAAATCTGCAAGAGAAATTACTGGAAACAGCCTCAAAGAAAATTCTATAAATATTGAAACGAACTTTCTAAAAAAACTTCCGAATAAGACGTTGCTAAAAATTCTTGTAATATGAAGAAGAAATTACTGTAAACTTTTAGTCCTCCAAAAAAGTTGTAGAAATCTACAAGGAAAACTGTAGTCGATCAAAATTCTTTGGAAAGGAAGATGCAAAAAACTGAAAATATGGAGAAGAAATTCCTAAAACTTCCAGAAGCCTCTTAGGAAGTTCTAGAAATTTAGAAAAAAAATTCCTAATAAATTGTAAAGTTAAACAAAATCTTAAAAGAACAATACAATCTTAAGTTTAAGGTTTCATCTCAATCGGATCATTCGTTTTTGAGATCAGCCAAATATTTTTAGTGCTTTTATCGTTTTGTTAACGCATCTCACAAAAGTTATTAAGTAATGCGAATATTCAGACCCGTGTTTCACTGTCTTATAACTCGTCCGTGACGCTACACCGAAAATTGCGTGATTCACGAGAATCAATCGATTTTAATACTTTTTTAAACTCAGAGTAATAAATACTGTAAATATTAATATTCTGTAATATAAAATTTTTAAAGAGAAAATTGGATGATTTGTATACCTTCCACTCTTTCTCTTTCTTTCTACATTACTCAAACATGATATTCCATTCGTTTCTTATGAACGCGTTGTTGAAAATTGCGATTTATTCATTTTGTAGGTGGAGTGGGGCGGTAAGTCAAGAATCGTGGGAAGGCGTGCACACAGGGGTAATTATCCCTCACATAAATTAATCATTAATCACCTCTATATCCTTTATCTACCCCACATGCCTACTCAATTATCTACATCAATATGCATACGAGTAATCGTCCGCGAGCGTAATATTACATTTCAGCGAAAATCCACTTTTAAATTTCGCAGAATTCCTTCGATGATCCTTATACACATCGGTTAGTTATCCTTCTATGGAGAATGAAAACTGTTACATTAACCGAGGTTACAGTTACATATTTATGTTTACCGTGAAATGATAATGATGACAAACGCGTATAATACGTTTCTAATTGCAAGAAATGAAGGTGAGAAATTCCGGTTGATTTATTTCTCTCTGGATTTTTTGCACGTATATGCGGGTTTTGTATTTCTGCACGAAAATTCAGATTTATTAATTAAAATATTATAGTAAGTGTTTGTTTCGACCACGTGGTACTTCCGTCGTGTTATTTGTGTGAGTAAATAAACTTGTTACTTTAAAGTATCACCCTCGTTACTCTAAAGCTACATTAATTGTGTGAAAAAAAATACTCGAAGATTCTTAGTTTATCTTAAAAACTTAAAAAGAGAATATAGTTGATTAAATATGTTTTCTTTAAATCAAGAAAATAAAGATAATAGATTAGGATTGGAGTTATTTAAGGACTTTATAGAGGCATCCTCTATTAATGTAACTTTTAAACCAAAAAATGTCGAATAAAGTAAAATCAAATTGGCGCAGTCCATAAGATTTACTGCAGTACAACAATCAAACATTTCGCATTCTACCGAGACCCTACAGCCAGGTGTGTTGTCCCATCGCTCATTGTAGCATTCGATTTTCTGTAGGGTAATCAGATCCAGCAGGGAGGTGTTCGGTCCGCATACCGTTCGTCCGGATGCTTTTCTCGCCAAACCATCTACTATTCTGTTACCTCTGTTGTTGTTGTGTCCTTTTATCCAGCAAAGGGTCACTTTGTTGTCACAAGCCACTTCTTCCAAGGCTTCGCAACATTCCAGTTATGATGTATATGTTTTTCCTTTGATCTTCTTGCCAGAGATTGCCTTTGCTGCATGTAGTATACCCATGGATTCCACCATTGCTGGTGTGCTCATTGTCTAACCTAGTGCAGTACTATTTTTTAGAGTCAGGTTTTTGCAGAAAATTCCTACACCAGCCCCTGATTTCGTTGACGACCCATCAGTGTATATGTGAATGTTTTTGTTTGCTTCATGCTCCCGAGTCTTCGTACCTCAGGTCTACTTGAAGCTTTCTAGTGAATATGTACTTTTGAGGGATTTCTTTTCTTGAGATTCTTCAAGATTTTGTGGTGTTGACCTCCCCCGTTGCTTACAAGCCATCCCTTTGTTGCTCGAAGCCTTATAGCCGCTGTTGCCTGTTCTGTGATAAATATGTCCAAGTGTGACTGGTGCAGCAAGGCGCATCCATAGCCACCATTGCTGTTCATACTATTTTAGTGCACTTAAATATATAAGTTCATCCTAGACTTCTTCCTGGATATAAAGTCAAGTAAATTTAGATTTACTCCATTGCTTTAAAATTTGTTATGTTTGTAGAAAGTGTTTAAATAAATTTATTTCTTATACGCCAAACTGTTCTAAAAACTATAAACCTAAGCTCTTGTACAATTTTGGGGAATGTGGAATAAATACATCTTATCTAGATATCATCGTTTTTTTTTTCTGAAGCTTTATCTACTCCAAATCAAATAAGCCTCCAGATATCTCTTGATTGATTTAAAATAAAATTTATTATAAGCAACTTAATAATTACCATAAATTATCATTAAGTATAAAAATCACTAAAGAATATTTATAATTAAAGTTAATCACCTTGCACGTTTTCACAAGCATGGAACATGGAAGGCCGGGTAATGGAAATAAATAGAAAAACAAAATTGGGGATGATTAAACAAACGCCACTCTAAGTGTATAAAAAAATAAGGTAAGTGAAAGTGAGAAACAATCCCGGTTAAAGCTTTAGAATCCATCAATTATGTCTGCCAAACCGCTGTTTAATATTTGGTTTAGAGGGAAGTGTTTCCTTGCCGTTCGGTATCGAAGTACAACCATTGACGTTGAGGTCAACGTATGCAGGCAATTTGCCGGAGTTTTTGATGTTCTACCGAAGTTCTTTCAAACCCACGACGCCCACGAGTTCACTGATGACCGTCACAAAAGTGTAGAATACATCTACCATGGAAAAAGGGGAGTAAACTTTTAGGAGGGATGTACGTTATACTAGTTGTAACGGCGCTGGGTTGATATTACAGGAGGAAATGTGTTCTTCCTAACTGTGGATAGATTGCAAACCCTTTCTCTAAGCAATTGTACTTTTTGCTAGTTGTAATCATAGTTTAGTTTAGTTTATTGAGAATATTATTTGTGATTTTTTTTCCATAATATCATACAGCACAGATGTGCTTCCTATATTATGCACGTCTTGTAATTAGGTTGATTTACTTAAGATCTCTTCAAAAGCTAAACACATCTTGCTCTTGACACTAGTCACCTAAGACTGGTTTGCACCAATGGACTAAAATCATTCAAAGTAAAAGAGTATCTCTTCTTCAGTATTTATTTTACTGGCTTTCAAATACAGTATTATAAGTAGCATGCCGTTCTTTCTCGATATTCAACTGAATTTCTGAAGCGTACTTAATTCCAAGGGTAGCATGGCCATTTGGAATCGTTCCTTGGATTACCTTTCGACCTCCTCCCTGGCTCTTTTGCTGGATTTCTCTTTGTGTGATAGCAACAACCTGCAACCGCCTCTCTTTGCCTATTTTCTTCTTATCTTGACACCGGTTACCTAGAATTGGTTTGCACCAATGGACTAGAACTATTCAAAGTAATGGACTAAAACTATTCAAAGTAAAAAAATTTCTCTTCTTCAGAATTTCTTTGATTGGCTTTCAAATACTGTATTATGAGTAGCATGCCGTTCTTTCTCGATATTCAACTGATTTTCTGAAACGTACTTAATTCATCTGGAGGTCATCTGGAGCCGGGACCTTTTGAAATCGTTCCCTGGGATTCCTTTCGGCATTTTCCCTGGCTCTTTCCTGGACATCTCTTTATGTGATAGCAACGATCAGCAACCGCCTCTCTTTGCCTTTTTCCTCTTCTTGTAGTATCATCTCCATCTAATGAAGATTGGAAACTATCTCAGCAAAACCCTCATAGTCTTTTGCAGTTTGGAACAGGGAATGAACATCAAAAGGCTTTGATTGGACAGGCGTCCAATCACGTATACTTTTTAATCATGAGTGCTTCTTTCTTCCGATGCCGCATTTTCCCTTAATTTTTCCTTCCATTGTTAGTTTGAGAAGGTCGTATTTATTACTGAACATTATGTGTCCTAGATAGGTAATTTTTCTTAGTTTTATAGAAGTAATTCTTTTTCTGATATTGTTCTCCAGAGCAGTCTACATAAAACCCACATTTCAAACGATTCAATCCTATTCATAGTATTGACTTTTAGCTATCTATTACTTGCTTAATTATATCTACTGCATCGTAGGTATCCAACCCAAAAGAATCATGCTATCGGGACTATCTATCAGCGGAACACTATGCAGATTTTTCGTAGTCCGGAGCGTGGCTTTAAACTGATCGAACATCATCGAGTTGAAGATGTGCTTTGCTTACCTGGCTTTCTTTACAGCCTCCTCCTTGGCTCTTTCCTGGACCTCTTTTTATGTTATAGCGATGACTTACAACCGTCTCTCTTTGCCTATCTTCTTCTTCTTGTAGTACCATCTCCATCTAATGAAGATTAAAAACTATCTCAGCAAAACCCTCATGGTCTTCTGCAGCTTGTTACAGGGAATGATCAGCCATGAATGCTTCTTTCTTCCGATGCCGCATTTTCCCTTAATTTTTCCTTCCATTGTCAGTTTGAGAAGATCGTATTTATCACTGAACATTATATGTCCTAGATGTGCAATTTTTCCTCGTTATTTCACAATTTGTAACACGTGCAGTCCATGGAACCCTGAGCAGTCTACATAAAACTCACATTTTAATCGCTTCAATCCTATTCATAGTATTGACTTTTGCATGTCTATTGTTCGATTATCGAACCCAGAAGAATCATGCTATCAGGACACTCCATCAGTGGAAAACTATGCAGGTTTTTCGTACTCGGGAGGATGTCTTTCAACTGATCTAACGTCATGGAGTTGAAGATGTACTTTACTTAGCGCATTATAAAGTCTTCCACACAAATATTGTATATTCTGCTTATGCTTGGAAGTAGATCGGAGAAATAGGGAATGGTGTTTGATGACTGGCAATGGTAATCGAAATCAATATAGTTATATTGATGAGGATGCTGTGAGTGATTTGGGCGGTCATTTCGAAAAATATCATTCATTAGAGAAGATTATGTGAGTGATCATTGGAGCAATTAATTCACCATACCTCATACACGAGAGAAACCAAATATGCATACACTACCCAACAATCCTTCATATAGCTTCAGCATTTTTGAATATTGGATTGATGCTCCCACCGGGCATAGTTATCGTAGATAGTCTAGCCATAATTCTTTTATTTAGAGTCATTTAATATAGTTATGGAATTGTTATGAGCCTTTCTAATTTTGTTTTCTATTATTTTAGCCAGTAGCTTCCTTTTTCTCTACAAGATTTGTTCACAAAGTTTCAAAACTGATTGTTTGGGCGCGCGCACACATCAGTAAGGTGTGTCAGCTAACGGACCACATATGCGTTAGTTGCCTTCTAGATGTTGGAGTGAAAAGATCACCAGTGAAGTAAATGCGTGTCATTGAGCCACGCCGAAGAAGATTTACAGATGATAAAAGTATATGCCAAACTTGTTCCCAAAGTTATGACGAATGAAAAGAAGGTAGCCTGGCTATTTGCGAAGAAATGCTTTAACTTTTGAAAAACGATACTAATTTTTTTTAATAAACTGGTTACTGGTGATGAGTCTAGGAGTACGATCCTGCAACAAACGTCGAAGTATACACACACCCCTCATCTCGAAAGCTCAAGAACACTCGCATGAGCACAAAAAGCGTATTCATGTCAGTCATAGTCTCACAGATTCAAAACGATACCAGCGATCCAGACAGCTACGACGAGGTTCCTTAACAGACTTGGGCGCAAAGACTTCTAGGAAGCCTGGAATTGCAAAAAAAGCCCTGCTAGCGGTGTATTGGTGTCCAAGGGTCACTTTTAGTTCGCTGTACAAAAATCTACAATAAATATTGTTTCGCTCCATTATGTTGTCTGTTTCATAGCTCTCTTTTTTGGCTTTAAAAATTTTTAGAATCATCAAACGAGACTTATAAATACAAGTCTCTATCTAAAATATACATTTTGTTTTAGTTTCCTCTTCTTTTGATTTGCTTGTTTTGGCATAACTGAGACTCTTAGTATTAATTGTTAGATCTTGTAGTTCTTATACTATTTTGGGCAATTAAAAAACAAGTTTTGAAAGTTTTCCTATAAGAACGTGGAATGACAAAATAAAAAGAAAATTATTGTTTATAGTTCAGAATTGATCATTATATAATTGTAGTACTAGTATGAAATAAATATTAGTTGTATTTATTACAGTTAAATTTCATTGTAATAATTTTAGGATTACCAGAAGAGGTATTTCTCTATTGGTTTTCGGAAAAGCAGAGATTAATTAAAATTTCATTGTATATAATCCGGCGAATTTATTAAATTCGAAATAAACTCGTATATCCTGGAATCTCGATTAAATTTATGCATCGTAATTTTAATGCGCGCATATCAAATTCTCACATTATCCATTTACAACAGGTGGATGCGATATGAAATGCTCGGCTTAAAACTGCACCATGTGAACCTGCCGGTCTAACACGAACATTAAGTATCATTGAACTCGTGTAAAGTGGCAGTTAGTAAAGAATATGTTCTCGTAATAATGGGAAATGACAAATTGTCGTTTTCTTTTACGGAGGGAAAGTAAGTAAATGATGAACGGCGACGGTGTGCTTTCATGTCGCAGTGTTATTATGCACGGATGGATCGTAGGCAATTTTCTCTGGGTCATTGGGGATTTTGAAACATGATGCTCCGCATGGCTCCGACGATTGTGCAATAAATATCGTTTTACGTTCGCTGAAACTGCAGCGGAGGAATCTGTCCATGCGGATTCTACGAATGTGAGCGAAACATGCAAATGGCGTATTGCGCATGCAATATTCCACGTAAGGGAAATTATTATTTACATTAACCGCTATTATTAGATGCCGGGAAGATTCGCAACCGTAACATTTGGTCTCGATTTAATGGCTCTTTGCGGTGTAGGGTATATTATTTTGGGTGTAACAGGATAGCTAGAATACTTAGAAAACTCTTTAGGTTCAAAATATTGATATTTGTATTTCCAGAAAAGATTGTAATTACAAATTAGAAACAATATATACAATAATACGATGCTGGTATTGTTAGTGCGTTAAAAACATATCGACCGGCGGTTTGAAGATTGATTGAAATAGTTCTTAAGGAAGATAGCTCGCTAACTATTATGGATACTGGGATTGGGGGCGTTAAGTAAAGGGCATTGCTATAGTCAAGTCATTTTGTTGATTTATATGGCTGTTTTTATTTATATGTCGTTAAACAATTATTTGAGAAATGAGAACATTATTTGGAGAAGAATTGTTATTATTCTAATTGGCCATTTTGCAGGGAGTCAATAACTGCTGAAGAGAATTTAGGTACTGTGAGTGTACGGGAAATTAAAACTGTGTAATCTTAAAATTTTAAGAGCTATTTGAAGGTATTAAAGTACAGAGGATTAGGATGGTAAATGTTATACCTAGTGGAGATAGAGAGGATACTTGAGGTAGAAGATTTCAAGGGTAAAATGTGGGGAGAAAGAGCTAATAACTTTAACTTTTAGTTTTTTCTGTTTGAAAAGAATTGTTTCATGGGAAAACATTTGTAGAATGTAATTTTAAAGTATTTTCGAAAGTTGAACCTTTCATTAACTTTATACCTTAATAGCTGTGACGAAATGATAAAAATGTTAAACAGCTTCAAGAACAAGTATTTATTAAATGAGTAATATGCATTTCTTTTAGAACTACCTTTAAAATTATCAACTGCTTTTAGATAATAATACTTTTCAAATGATTCAATATTTGAAATAATTGTTTTGTTTTATTATCCAAACATAAATAATATTAAATCGACATGTGCAAGCAACTAATCATATTTCATTTCTCAAGGATCGACTGAGTGAAGAAATTCGCACACAAAAAAATGATCGTAAATTACAGACCCGCAATATGATATGATTTCAGCTGACACCACCGTTACTTTCACTGATTTGTTACGCTGCGACTTTTACAACCACAGACCGGCATTTCTGCACGATTGAATCATCGTCAAACACGTTTTTTTTTTCTCGTGTTTGCAACTTTGGCACGTCATCGCCGCTTCACGGTAAAAATCGAAGTAATAATTTTCCAATCGCATGCAAGTGTATTCAGGATAAACCACAATGTAGCAAATAGTAGGAAAATAAACATATGACTATAAAAGCGAAAGACAAATATTTCTTATATTTATGTAGAATTTAACAATTTCTTCTGCTTTTTTAATTACTATATGAATGATGATTAGTATTTTGATTATTACATAGAAAGTGATTAAACATATAAATTATATTTTTTTGTAAGAAAAATATTACACAATATTTTATTTTATTTCTACCCTTCGGTGTAGGGCGTTACATACATTTACATTTCTATTTTTTATTCTTCTTTCCATTAATTTAGCTTGTGTAGTAGTATTCCCTCCATTTCTTTCTATCCTTTGTTAATTTCTTTAGTTCTTCCCAGGTATTCCCTTTTCTTTGTGCCTCTTCTCTTATTGCACAGCTCCAATCAATTCTTGGTCTTCCTCTTTGGTTTTTTCCTGTTGCTCGTACTTTATATATTTTCTTGGTGTTTCTTTCATCGTTCATTCTGCAGATGTGACCGTACCATCTCATCTGTCCTTCCGTTATTTTTATTATCTTCTCCTTCTTCCCCCAAAAAGTCTTCTATTCCGCTGTTTTGGTTTCCTAATCTTCCATTTAGATCTCCCAAAATCATTATATTTTCTGTACCCTCATCTATTTTTATTTGTATGTTCTCGTAGAACATGTCCTTATCCTCTTTCTTTGCATCTTTGTTTACCCCGTATGCTACAATTAATTGTTAAGTCTTGTATTCTTTCTGGTGCTATTATAATTCCCACTCCTCCTCTTGTTCTTTCAGTGTTTACTACCCCCGATTATATAAACCAGTAACCTCAACTGCAAAACGGTGGTTTTAACGATTCCGTTCTGGTAATGGACATGGAAAATCTGGTACACTCTAGTAGGCCAATTGTCGAAAATTTCGATAAAATGTTGGTACTCAAGTCGGGCCATCACTTATTCCATTAACTAGGAACTGAAGATTTGCCAGAAAACCATTTAGGACGATTTTGCTCTAAAAGAAGCTCGTTGTATGGACGATGAACAAATTGATGATAAAGAACCTATTGGGCCGAATTGATGCTAACAAAATCAATACAATACACGTAATGAAAAAAAAAAAATCCACTGGGATTAAACAATTTATTCGGACCTCTACTACCAACAACCGACGCAATGAAACACAACTCCAGGCCGTACACATTATTAACGACGTTCAAGAAACAAGAGCTTGGATGGGAGGTTCTATCGCACCCGCCATATCATTCAGGCCTAATACTAAGCAATCACATTTTTAGACATTTGTAAAATTTTCATGATGGTACATAACTGTCCTCAAGAGAAGCTTACGAAAGTGAGCTTTACATTTTTTTATTAATTAGGATAAGGACTTCTTTAATAGTGGAATTAAGAAATTGCCTTAAAATCTATAAACAGGCGTATTTTATATTTGATCTAAATTGGATAATTCGAACCAGAACTGTATACTTAATCTAATATTTCTTTACCTTTCAAATCGTCGGCTTTCGCCTTTTACGTTCCACGGATGTTTTGAAATGAAATATATGAAGCCCGTAATCAAACTAAGCAATCAAAACACGTCACTGCATAATGGGAATCCACAAAGTAAAGAAATTCGCTGTGATTGCGAGCGCGGTGGAGGATGTTGATTGGGGTGGATTTAATTAACGTCGCACTGAAGTAATAAGTGCCGCTACAGAGAAGATCGATATTATAACGGAAGTATCCCGTGATGTACAAGTCTTGTGAAAACGTTCAGTGCTTCCAAGTATAGTTTCAATTATTGACTATCAGTTCAGTAAAAGAAAATAATTATTATGGACCGAAACCAACATAACAAGCAATTAAAATTATGGTATAATTACTTAACATCAAGTAGTGGGATTAATATGTTTAGTTTACAATATTATTTTAGGAACTTTAAATGAAAATACACGTCTTTGATTTATTACGTGACTATAGTTTCAACCTTCAAAAGGCCATTATCAAACGTACAGTCTGTAATGGCCTTTTGAAGGTTGAAACTATAGTCAAGTAATAAATCATGTGTGTGATATCAACGAAGTGTATTTTCATTTAAAGTTCCTGATTCGAGATGTATCACAAAGTGATGGCTTCAAGCATTAAACATATTATTTTAGAGTCCCTTTGATTAATAATCATATATACAATACCTTGTTAATCTATAGGAAAGCTTTTAATGTTATTCATTAGTTTTATGAATTAGGTTATATTTATAACGTTTATAAACTTACTAGGACCTTAAAGAACAATGACATTGTATGAGGGGTCGAGATCAATTTCATCACAAATGGGATCCCGAAGGAACCTGTATCGGGTCCTTTGATCTTCTTGATTCTAATTCTAAATATACACTGTATGCAGATACATGCTGTCAAACCAAAAACCATGAAAAGTTTGGGGGTGGAACAACCGAAGACTAAACAATGGCTAAGCAATAATAAACCGTGATTTAATATTCAATCGACGATTTCAACAAAAGGAAAACTATTCCTACAATCAGCTGCTCGCCGTTGCATATAACCAAACACTCGCTTCTATAAACATTCATGTTTGATTTATGGGTCATTTAATGCACAACTCGCGGATAATTTCCAACATGCAACAGACCACTCGCGTGCATATAAAATGAGTCGCTTTCGAGTGAACGCGTATCGGGACCTGTTGCATTATCTTCAAATCCACCTCCGAAGTCCGAGTGACTCTGGACGTGAATACATAAAAACGCTCTTTACTTCGCACTTTTGCCCACTGCAATCGGCTCATTAGCGCCGCGAGTAACCCGTTTCGCCGGCGTACATCATCATTATGCAAATGCCGGGTTTTGTTTCAAGTTGTTGAACCTAATTTCCCACAGTGTGGGGCCTTAGGTAATTTACGAAATTTTAATTGCGGTCAATGAACAGCCGGTGATTCCGTGAAGT
Source organism: Ontholestes murinus (assembly GCA_963969525.1). Lineage (NCBI taxonomy): Eukaryota > Metazoa > Arthropoda > Insecta > Coleoptera > Staphylinidae > Ontholestes > Ontholestes murinus. The sequence continues at coordinate 29,015,101 of OZ018391.1, forward strand.
TGCAATACTGAGGCGTATTTGTCTATGTTTCAGATAATATCGGGAGGATTATAAGAATTATAAAACATTTTAGCATTAAATAAACGAAAGATTTATACATAAAATATAATTTAAAATAGGTTAAAACCGTTTCTATCTACTCTGACATCTACGTATTTCATGATTCTTGAAGAAAAGGTTATTAAAATACATTAGGCAGAAAGTAACTAAGATTTAATGAAATGTTGCTACCCATTTGAAAGAAGGTATTTTAGAATAATCTTGGGCGTGTAATAGAATTTTTTCCTAATAAATCTTTAAACACGTAAAAAAGTAGTTTTACTTCTCGAAAATCTATTCGAAAAAGTTATTTGCGATTATATGCAAGTCCATCTTTATTACAGCTATGCTTATTGTATAATTTGATTAATAGATTTTCTTTTACAACCTTCAATTATTTGTTGCACATCTTGGATGCTTTCATCTATTTGCTTTGTTTAAATTGCACACTTACTTTATCAAAAATTTATTAAATTCCACCATAATATGTATCTGGAAATCTTTCACAAAAATCCTCAACAAAAAAGGTAACATAATATGGCCATTGTCGCTTTACTAAATTATCATCAGTTCTGAAGGTGTACTTCAAGACAAACATTTTCAGAAAAAGGCGTTAGTATTATTACAACAGTAAATTTAAATCATAAAAATTAAATATCATTAAGCATGGTTTGGGTAGATAATCTGGGTATGTAAAAATTGTAGTCCCATGTATTTTTAAACTCTGGATATCTTAGATGCTTTCTGCTGTTTGCTTTGTTGGGCAGTCGCAATTGGTTTACAGTACACACTTCAAGGAACTTATTAACAATTTATGGATTTTTCACCGCAATACCTGGAAATGTCTCACGAAAGTCTTCAACAAAAAGGCCACTAGAGTGCAGCTATTGGAACTTTGCCAGTTTATCATCGTTCCTGAAGGTTTTTATTCCAGGACAAACATTTAAAAAAAGATTCTAATATTACAACAATAAATTTAGATGATAATAAGTACATAACCTCGAGCTCGGTTTGAGTGGAAAATTATCTGCACGAGTCTATTGCGCACATAGGCACGGTATAAATATTATATGTATGTTTTTGCATAAATATTGATGTCTATCATTAATTTATTTGTATTTTATTTTAATATTTCATTTCTGATGGTGCCTCTTCTAGCGGAGGTTGACGACTATTTTAGCATATGATTTCCTATATATTGTTGCTATTGTCACTTTAAACCCTAACCCTTGGACTTCCTTCTGTTACGGAACCACTACATTCATTATTTATGAAAGTTTAAACAAAAATAAAAACAAAAAATAACAGTATATAATCAACTGCAATAAAATTAAGGTCTACTCTAAAGTATGTTTTTGATAATATTGTTTACTAGAAATTATATCTGACCGATCAACATCTCAACTGAATATACTATTTGTTTTAATAGCTGGATATTTAAAGATATTTAAAAGGACATTTACTCAAAGGTACCAAATTGGAAAAAAGAAGAGAAGTTATTCAAAACTAATAAAACGAAGGTGCACCATCAAATTGGGTTACTGTTACCACGAGAAGCTTAATATAAGTTGATTCTTTTTAGAGATTATTATAAAATCTAAATCTATCTTCTGAGAAATAATATTAATTGCTAGTGATACTTTAAATTGGTAAGTAGCATCAGAAGAGATTGTTAATTTGTTCGAAATATTGGATTTTGTTTTCTCATAAAATTATGCCTTTCTATTATTCTACAAAAAGATATGATAATATTATCTTCATTTCAAGTTCACATTGGCATGTTCTCGTAATTACTGTTATCTAAATAAACACTACATTATAGTACTGATTACATATTATACAGTGAGCTAATAATGATTTCAATTAGTGCAGAACCAATTCTAAATTTGATTGTATTGTTTGAAAAGAGGAAATGCCAAATAGCAAAACAGTATGAATATAGAATTGAATAGGTGTTTATATGGCTCTTCACCTTCTAAACAATGTCTTGAAATGAAAGAAATTTAGAAGCTGAAGGGCCATTCTCAAATATATGTACAATGATAATTTAAAATCACTTAAATAAAACACCTTCTTGTTAATATCTAAATATTCAAGATGTATCACGGAGTGAACGCCTCAATTAAAATCAATTGTAAGCAGAGCAGCTTTATACATTATTGTAACAAAATTACTGCGATATATTTCTCAAATTAACTGTGGCTTAATAAAGAAAAGGGTCAATAATACATCTTTGTAGAACCTCCATCCAAATGTCGCCCTTCTAAGCTCTACCGAGTCGTGATACACCCATACCAGGAAATAATTTTGCTTGATCCGTGAAAAGGCAGTTTATTTGAAAGGACTACTGTTAAAATAAATAAATGTTGTATGCGATTATATGCAAATCTATCTATTGTGTAAATCTATTAATAGATTGCCTCATGAAACCTGCCATTATTCTTTATACATCTTGGACACTGTTTGCTATATTCGACAGCTATTAACAGTTTTGGCCTTTACATTACATACTATAAGGAATTATCAATAACTTATTTATATAATATATTAACACCCAAAAATCTTACAGTTTAAAAGCCAAAAGAATAGGTGCATACCAGTTTATCAATGTATCGTAATTCTTGAAGGTTTCTTTCATTCATTTAGATCAAAAGACATTAGTATTACAACAATAAACTCATCATAAAATCAAGCCCTAAGTATACAGCCGCATTTTGCATTAATTGAGAACTACTCTGAATACTCTTTAATAATATTGATCCCTAAAAGTTTGACATGATAAATAAGGTGTGAATGAAGTATGTTACTTAATTCTTTATTTGGCGAAATGTGAGTTAACTATACACTTGGAAAACAAACACTAACACTTTCTTCACAATTTAATTTTATTTTGCTCAATGTACTGAAATGTACATCTAGCAAAATAAAATTAAATTGTGAAGAAAGTGTTAGTGTTTGTTTTCCAAGTGTATAAAATAAATCTTCACGTAACTCAAGAACAAATTTCTATGTGAGTTAACTGCTTAAAACGGATGTTTACTTGCTTTCCTATCTCCACTTATTTTTATTGTTATATATCATAAACAATCAATCAAAGAACGCTAATCTAATTAGCTTCAAATAATATAAGTGTTATAAATATGTATAATACCAAAAGCTATTATAGCATATAAATAAAATATATACGTGTGTATGTAGAGTTATCTTTTTCGAGAAGAAATCTAAACCCATATTGGTTTACTAAATTTTATAGACCGACATCTAGAAAAAAAACTATATTTAAATTCAATCACATCTAAAGAAGTTGGATGAAAATAGATAAAGTTGGTATATAACATCTTAGCATTATTTTTGCTACAAACATTATGTTTTTCTTTTACAAAAAAACGGCGATGTGGCCATCATAATACTTTCCCTATAGTTTTCTCGAAAACTATGAGGTTTACGCACAAAGGCTTTTCTTAATAAATTGCTCAATTTTAAATTGTTTACAATGAATTGTTATATAAATTTCATATAACTTCTATAGTTTATTAGCAATAGGCAAAACAATGTCAATATTATTAAGTTAAGAACTTTATGAAAATATGTTTTAATAAAACGTGTTCAATTTTTCTCTTTTGTTTGAAAAGTTAAATCTATTAAATTGTATAATAATGTTATATTTATTTATGATTTACAACTTTTAATTAAAATCCTCGCTTATGTTTTATTGATTGAAGGGTCGGTTAGAGGCGGCCACCCACCCACCCTACATATACATATTAACTTTAATTACTGATCGCCTCGCGGTTTGCAATAACTTTAATTACAAAATTTGAATAAAAGAAGATCGACAAACTAAAATTTTTGAGTCTGTAAATTAATAAAAATTATATACATGATTCGTGGAAAGGCTTTAAATCAAGCTTAAATAAGAAGGTCATTTATAATTAAACTTAAATTTAGAGTATGCTTTATTATTTTATTACATACAAGGATTTATTCTTTCTAGCAGCAAAATCATCAACGATTAGTATTTAAAGTTATATATATGTAGAGTGAATGGGTGGCCTCTATCTCACCCTCTAATCAACATAAGTGAGGGTTTTAATTAAAAGATGTAAAACGTAAATAATCATAACATTATTGCAAAATTTAATAGATTTATTCAAACAAATTTTTCAAACAATTTTTGATGATGTTTTACTGATTGGAGGGTGGGATAGAGGCCACCCACCCGCCCCACATATACATTTTAATTTGAATTACTGATCGTCTGGCCGTTTGGAGTAAAATTAATTACAAAACTTTTTGAATAAAAATGAAATTCAAAATGTAAAACTTTTTTTCAAATAATTTTTGATGATGTTTTACTGATTGGAGGGTGGGATAGAGGTCACCCACCCAACCTACATATACATATAAACATTAATTCCTTATCATCTCGCTACATCCAATGAAATTAATTATAAAACATTTGAATAAAAAAGGAATTAAAAAGGTAACATTTTTGAGTGGGTAAATTAATAAAAATTTTATGCATGATGGGTGGGCAGACTTTAAATCTAAATTATATAAGATTAGTTTTAGAAGGTCAAATTATGCTTTATTTTTTGTTACATACAAGGATTTATTGTTTTTTTACAGCAAAATCATCAACGATTAAAGTTAGCATGTATATGTAGGGTGGGTGGGTGGCCTCTATCCTACCCTCCAATCAGTAAATCATAAGCGAGGGTTTTAATTAAAAGTTGTAGAATATAAAGAAACATAAAAAATGGTAATGTGGCCATCCTAGGATTTTTCTCGAAAACTATGAGGTTTTCGCAAAAAGGCTATTCTTAATAATTTGCTCGATTTTGGATTCTTTACAATTACTTATTATATACATTTCATGTAACTCCTATGGGTTATTAGCAGTAGGCAGAAAATATCAACATTTTAAATTTTTTAAGTTAAGAACTTTATGAAAAACATGTTTTCATAAAACTTGTTCAGTTTCTCATTCCCTTTAACTTTTGTTTGAAACGTTATCTAATATTTTTCAAATTTAGAAAAATATCGAGAGAAATCAAAAAAGCGCCTCAAGTAAACATACACTTGTGTTTTATGAATGTTTACCAAAAGTACCAGTACCAGAACTCAAGAATATTTTATTCGAAGAATTCCTACAACATGCGCCACGACAAACAGACATACTCAAGCTCACCGATATCTGCCTAAATCAAAACTACTTCAGTTTTAATGGCAAATTTTACACGCAAGTAAATGGACTTCCCATGGGTTCTCCTACATCGCCATTGTTTGCCGAAATTTATATGAAGTCATTTGAAGAAAAATTATTCAACACTAACTTGACCATAAAAAACAACATAATCTTTTGGTGCAGATATGTGGACGATATTTTTTGCATTTGGGGAGGATCGCAACGACAACTTGTCTTATTCTTACAAGAACTAAATAGAATCAATAAAGACATCCAATTTACAATGGAAACGGAAGAGAAAGGAATAATTAACTTTTTGGATCTGTCCATTAGTATCCAACAGAACAAATTACAATATTCTATTTTTAGAAAACCGACCACCACAGGCACAATTATACCCATAGACTCACACCAATCAACACAAATCAAACATTCATCTCTTAATTCACACTTACATAGACTCATAATTAGAGAGCGGATTTCTAGCATTATGCTTATCCATAATATTAATAGCATCGAAAAAATTTCTTAATATCTATACGAATCTTGAAGAATGTGATTACTTAGCGCTAAGTTTTTTTGGGCTTTTTTGCTTATTTTGACTTTTTGTGCTTATTTTGACTTTTTATGCTTATTTTCATGCTTTTTTTAGATTTTGATGCTTATTTGGAGCATTTTCTTAAACATTTAAAAAACATTTAATAATAATTTCACGCTGATATTAAATTAATGTGCTAATATAGAGAATTTTCGTAAAAATCTGTATCCCATCATTTATAGATTATATTTGTATTACATATTTTCTTCGTGTCTTTTGACAACATAATTGTTAAAAATCTTCATAATATGATACAATAATTATAATGAATTTTATTATTAATAAATATTAGTATAAATTACTAATTTACAATGGATTCGTTTATAAATAAGTAGATATAATAGGCCGTCTCATTATTCAGATAATACAGACGAACGCTTCATAGGAATCACACCTATGATATTCCGGATGTAAACGTCGTTAAAAAATAAATAGGGGCCCCAGTAAGTATTAAATGTAAACAAATTTAAGTGATTGCTGATAATCAGGTGTTCTGCAACCGTATCAATTTCCTTCTCTCGGCAAAAGTACCGATGGGACGACTGGCGCATATTTACCGTTTTCGTTAATTTTCATATTCAAACTCGCATTCATAAACTATTATTGACATTCCAAAAACTTTGCTTATTTATCAAAAATTACTATATGCGTGAATCGTATTAACCTGGGGAATCACAGATAAATTATATTATATAATTCACATGTATATTTAACCCATAATGCAAAAGGTGAAAACCACAATACAAGAATTAATTAGAGGCTATCCAGAATTAATAAGTGAAAATTATACATTATTTTGTAAGGCATGTTTAAAAATAGTAAGTTTTATTTTAGTTCCCAACTGCATCCTAACTAGTGAAGACTTGTATGTAAAACATGTTATAACAACACTACGTCAAGAACGTTTGAAAAAGTTCAAAGCTGAACTAACAAAACAGCACAATTTCACAATCTTTAGCATCATCTTCAATTAAATTCACATTTGTGCAAAATACTTTTACATTCTAATATCCCTTTAAGAAAATTACAAAATAATGCATTTAAATCTTTCTTGGGAAAATATTGTAAAATACGCATTCCCGAGAAAAAATTATGTAGCTCTTAGATACTATGAAACCATACAAAAAATTAAAGATATTATTAACAATAATTATATGTGGTTTGGTGTGGATGAAACCACAGACTTGTTTAATTTAATAATATGAGTTTAACATGAAGACATCCGACCAACAGTATTTTGATATATACAAAAGAATTGAAGAAAACTGATAATAACATTATAGCAAAATTCATAAATGATGGACTGCCAAGCTTATTTTTGCCGTAGACAATACCAAGTTACAAAATTTTACTAATAATGCATTTTGTGCATTGCACAAGTTTAGCACATGAATAGAAACGAATTTCTGAAACTATAAGAATGAAATTTCCATTGTAGATTTAATTAAATATGGAAAAATAGTTCTTATATTCTTCTGTGAGTGCAATTATTCAAGAAGTCATTACCTGATATCTCACTGCCCCATAAACCAGTGCTAACAAAATGGGGAATTTGGCTATATGCTACAATGTACTATGCGAACAATTTTGAAGAATTTAATAAGGTTATATACAACTTTCCCGAAACGACAAGCAAATCAGTTAAAGACTGTTAAACAGTTCTTAAGAAACAAGAGCTTCCTTCAAAACAATTGAGTTACATAAAATCGCGTTTAAATTTTGTGAGCAACACAATCAAATCTTTATAAAAGCAGATTCATTTTAGAAAATACCTGCATGCATTGGCCAAGAAATCAAAATAATATCGAAAGAAGTATTCGTTGAAAATGAAGGATTTTTAATATTAAATAAATTAAACTTGATTTTGAATGGCAATTTTCAAATGGATCCAGCTATAATTTAAAATAAAGAGAAGCTTTTCTACTTTCAAAAATTTATTGAGCGTCAGAAGTAATAATTTTTACAATTAAACCCTTAGAACAACATTTAATGATCTACTGTTTTTATGAATAGATTTTAGTTATTTTGAAACGTATACAAAATTACAATTTAATTTTTAAATACTTACATGATATTATATATTGCGTAAAGAAAGTATGTTTATTTTAGTTTTAAGCCAAATTTCTTTGTAAAATATGTTGATAAACGTGTAACATATCAAGAAAATATAGTTTTCTTTAGTGCTTTTTTCGTGTTTTTATGCTTTTTTCCTGTTTTTATGCTTTTTTAATGCTTTTTTTCTCTAAATTTTGTGCCTTTTAATGCTTTTTTAGTGCTTTTTTCGTGTTTTTATGCTTTTTTCCTGTTTTTATGCTTTTTTAATGCTTTTTTTCTCTAAATTTTGTGCCTTTTTAAGTGCTTTTTTTCACATTTTTTATGCTTTTTTATCCGCTCTCTACTCATAATGATTCCGATGTCAACAGATAACTACTTTAAAGAGCTCAACAATATATATGAAATAGCTATGAATAACGGTTATAGCAGACAACTGGTAAATAAACTTTTAAAAAAGAAGAACAGAAAAGTAAAAAGCCAACTATTATATTGTCCAACTTCAACAATAGTAGAACCAACCGTTCACGCAGCAAAAAATAAAAAAGCAGTTACGTTTACATAAGATAAAACTGATAATAGTTAACAAATCTAATTTAGGGGGAGTTTAGTCAACAATAAAATTGGATCAAATAATAAATTAAAACATTCAGGTATTTACAATATAGATTGTGTAAATTGTGACGGATACTATATAGGACAAATTTTGAAATCAGATTTCATGAACATAAAAAATCAATTAGAAATGGAAAAGCGGCGACAGGATTATCCGAGCACTACACCAATACCGGACACCACATGGGGGAGATTACCCCAATCCAAATTTGCCGAAAAGGACGAAAACTTAATATGCTGGAGGATGTACACATTAAGAAGGCCATCAAGCGCGGGGATAATCTTCTTAACAACCAACAAGAATTAATGTGCACTAATAATACTGCAATTACCTGCTTCACATAATAGAGAAATTTGTATATAAACCTTGTCACTTCTTATTTTGATTTAGTTTAAACTTTGAAAATGATTGGTAACAATCGAAACACGTGTCAATTAACTGATAATAAATCTATAGAACATAACAAGTGTCTTACTTCACCAAATTTGTTTACCAAAAGCTTTTCAGTTCTAGTTTTTAACGATAAAACCTTAAGTTTAAAGTTTCATCTCAAACGGATCATTCGTTTTTGAGATACAGCACCTGCAGACATTATCATGCACGAAAACAATATTTTCCCTATATATTCTATACAGGGAAAGTAACAGTTAAATTAATATGGTCAAAACTCTACAATAGTCTACCAACTAATGTAAAAAGGTTACCGCTGAAAAAGTTCAGACATAAAAAGTGTTTTCTGATAGAATTAATCTTTTCTTCTCAATTGATGAAGTTAACGAGTTTGCCGATCAATCAGAGATCTCCACTATATTGGGATAAATAGAGCTCTTTTAATGTTAATAATAAGAAATTCGGAGCTACAATGGATTACCATAGTTCAGCGATTAAAAGGGCACAATTGGGTTCGAGTGGAAGAACTTTTTAGGTAAGTGACATTTTTATTTTAATTAGGGGTTAATTTAATTAAACTAATATATCTCCTTGAAAATTACCAACGGTCGAAGTGGGAGAAATATATAAAAATGTACAATGTATATACATGTATTATATCAATATTATGTTATAGTAGTAAATATTTAAATAAAGATTTAAATTTAAAAACATTGTGAAACAACACCAAAAGTTTAATTAACCTCTAATTAATTGTATGTACTTTTGTGGATATGTGTTTTTCAAGTAAATTAAAGAATAAAGAAGACGACTCGAAATTCAGTAATCCAGTTCTGTTGAAGAAAATTTAAATTAAAAAAATTGTGAAATGTGTAAAGAAATAGATCATGTCAGTTGCCAACAAGAGTGAAAATATAATGAGCGCAATTCAGTCATTAAATAATGCTTTCTAAAGCGAAACATAGACAAAATATCAATTAGAAGTTTAAAGGCGAGATTAACAGAAGATCTGAAGATGCAGCATGGAAGAACGTTCTATCAGGTGAGCTCCAGCCGGATTTTTTACGTAAAAATTATAGTTACATATTTTTATCTATTTAATTTGTAATAATTTTATTTATTATAAAAGAAAGGAAGTGTTAAATACGAATATAAATTGTATTTCCAGTTTCAATAGAATTGAACGGAATTCGTTAAAAGTATCATATTTTAAGAAGATACAGATTGTGATGAATTTACATTTCGCACCAATGTAAAGTTGTTCTAAACAGTGAAAGGAGAAAGTCCAGAAGTTTAAGCTATACATATAACAATGGTAAACAAATTTTAGGCTATGTGAATTAAAAGTTGAACATTTTGCAAACTAAATTGGATTGAATTAATTTCGTTTTCGAGTTATTCTCTTTGTTTTAACCAGAAATAATTCGTGGTTAAAACATAGCGAATTTTTCAATTCAGTGTAGGAATAAAGAGGAATTTATTATTTGTATAGTATATAGTAATAAATACTGTTGCAAATAAGGAATATGCAATGAAAATTTAGACATATTTCGCCGCACAATTTTATTTCAACGCCTAAACTGATTTACTGTAACAACAATAACATTTCATTTGAATATCAGCTTCCTTTTAACGCCTGTCAAAATTGTGTATATAAAAAAGCATTTACTGAACGGTTTTAAATTATAAAATGAAAGGTAGAAGTATTCTAAAGCAATAAAAACCTTTGTTTTAAGGTCCAAAAATTTGTGTATGTAATAAGGAATTTACTGAAATGCTTCAAATCGGTAAAAGGAAAGTAGAATTATCCAAAATAAATGAAATGAGGATATTCCACATTGTCATAAGACAAAACAAACTTTCCGTATTATTGGGTTTCTCGAAGAACAGTTTCTTAATTTTTGGTATAATATAATCCACGTAAATTCTAAATGTTGTATATCTATGATGTAAGAAGTGTAAATAGAAACTACAGACATTAAATCGAATTAACAATCAACACCAGAAGAGCCAAAATAAAACGTGATGTAAACTACCTAGGATGACAAGTACAAAGTGACTTTAATTTGAATGAACATATGCATCAACTAACAAAAAAGAACACCAAGTCAATTGCAACACCAATAGAAATTGGAAAATATATACCTGAAATGAACAGAAAACATTGAATTGATAGACACTTAACTAACGCACTTACTAATCATTCAATCATTTTTAGTTCATTTTACAGAAAGAAATACGTTTAAACTAGTGTTGCTTTGATAGCCTTGCTATTTTGTAACACGCAAATTACTTTTATATTATTCAATGTCTGTCGAAGTATTAGCTAGAGAAGTAGTTGTTTCAAAAGTGGTTTGTTTTTGTAGTCTTAATAAGACTCATTTGTTGTAGATTTTACGAAATATTTTCGTGTTTTTTTCTAATTATTAGATAAAACAAGTTCAACAGAGAAAAATAGGTGATTGACAAAATAAAATATCTTAAATCTATTGATAAAATTGATACAAGACACTAAAACTATATATTAAATTTATAAGCCAAATCGTACTATTGTATAACGCAAAGGGATACTGTACGAGCACAATTATGTACATAATAGTAATAAAAAATATAAAACAAAATTATCATGTCTTTAAATTTAGTTTGGCGATACATCAGAGTTTAGATACTTATCGAAAGAATAAAAAACATGTGTTTCTAAGTGAAAGCGAACTTTTACTTTTAATTTTTTATTGGTAAAATATTCCAGGGTTAAGATAACTTAAAAAAAAATTAATGGTTAAATAATGCTATTACAAGTTTTTGTGAGTCTTATTTTCTTATGTTGCCTCAAGTTTTTATTTCTCGTTGAATGTGTATGCTTCAGACTAGGATATTTGTGACGTCACTATATAGTCCATCCTTTGGATCTTCCGCCCTACGTCACAAAATATCGCTTCGAGAAACGACTCAAAAACATTCAGTCTGATAAAGTAAACCAAATGCTTTAGAAAAAGAACGCACTGTAAAACTTTCATCGTTTTTTGAAGCGATAGTTTGTGACGTCACGGAAGATCCAACGAACATACTATATTTAATATCATCTAAAATACGAATAGACTTTCGTTGTAACCTGAACATTCTATGCCTGCACGATGCATGGCCCCATGCAAGAAGTCCATATCTTAGACGTGACTCTATAAGACCATTTTAAGCGATTTTAATGAATTTTTCTGGAACAATATTTTTTCGATTTCGTAGACAGAAAATGTTTTTTCTAAGCAAACTCGCAAGGTGATCTTCATGTATTTTCCAAGATAATGTAGAATCCACATACAGACCAAGGAAAAGATGACATACGGCCTAGTTGCCCTTTTTTAAGCTAAACACAATATTTTTTGTTTTATTATAGTTAAGAATTAATGTATTTTGTGTAACCCATGTTTTAACGGCATTTAGTGACAATTCCCCTATAATGCCTGCATCTTCATCTTTCCTGACCTCATCAATAACAGTGCAATCGTCAGCAAATAAAATGGTGTTCGTTACATTGGCTTGATTAGGTTAAGTCATTAATGAAAATTAGGAATAAAACGGGTCCTAAAATTGATCCCTGAGGGATTACAAATCTTATTTTTTTGGAATTTGAGTGCATATTATTATATAATACAGACTGATATCTATTACTAAGGTAGGATTGAATGAGTACGATACTGTGCTCCGAAAAATTGTAGGATTTTGTATTAGCAAATAGTGCGAGACGCAATCAAAAGCCTTTACTCAAACCAAGTGTTCAAATCAATGAGAGAAATTATGGCATCCAGTGTTGTAATTCCAGTTCTAAAACAAAAATGTCAAAAGTGACAGTGTCAGTCATTGGTACAATACTGCAATGATTTTTAATAATTTCATAATAAAAATGTTGCAAGATTTCAAAAACTGAAAAACGATTTCTGTAGAAGCACAAAATTCTAGTACAGTGTTGGAAATATTGCAACATTTTAATTATGAAATAATTAAAAATCGTTGCAGTATTGTATCAATGGCTGTCACTGTCACTTTTGACAATTAAAATAGGGTCTGTATATTGTTTACAATGGATAATTGACTTTTTATTTATTTTTTTAATCCTCAATTTCTCGACTTAAGTTTGATGTATGGATAAATTTGTCTACAATTTTATATTCAGAAAAAAAATCTCCTTGCGAATCAATAAAAGTATATATACAGTGCAATTTAAAAAAAAAATGTTGATCGTATTTTGTCAAAAACTGGGTGCGAGAAAAAATAACAGTTCAGATCCTATTAAAGTCTTTTAAAAATGGTTTAATTTGATGTTTTATTTATTAAAATCGAATAAAAAATAAGCGAGATACAGCACCAAAGGTTTTTCGTCAGTCACCCTGTATATATCATCACATTTGCTACTTTTTTATGCTGTTGATTGCATCTCTCACAAGTATTGAAGTAGTCTCTGTAAAATTAAAGTTTATAGATTGACTTGTTCTTACATTGTGACTGAAGGGTACGTCTGGCAATACAATTTTCTTATTCCTTTCTTCACTGCATGTACATATAGTAATTAAACAAACTGTAAATAAAGGAATTGGAAGAGACTTTTGTTCACCTAAATTGCAATAAATTGCATTGAAAATTTAAACATATCCCGCCGTATTATTTTATTTTAATAACAAAACTACTTTACTGTACAAAAAACATTAATTGAAATAAAACCTTTGTTATAATAATTTAGGTATATAAAGGGGCATTTGCTGAACTGTTCCAAATTAGAAAAAGGAAAACAGAAGGTTTCAACACCAATAAAACGAGGAAATTCTGCATCGTTTCAGGGGTCATAAAATAAGACCACAAAACAATCCCGAAGAAGCTCAAAAAAACATTGCATATTAATCGGCTTCTGGAAGAACAATCTCTTAATTATGTAAATAATACTCTACTTAAAGTATATCTATCATCTTTTCTAAGTATATCTAAGATTTGTCGAATAAAGCATTCGTACATTCCTTCACAATTCTCCCTCACAAAATCGGAAGAAAGTTTATTAGTGCTTTATTCGTCAAATTAATTTGATCTTCACGTAACTCTATCAACCAATTTATATCTAAGATGTATGAGAATTATAACATTTTTCAATTATCTTGATTTATTAAAACACTTTTTTTGTTTAAAAAAAAAAATAAAAAAAATAAATAAATAAATAAAAAGACGGAGACGTCTAGGCGTATCGGTACACAAACTCTTCGTTGTTATACAATCAACAAGACTTTTCATTCCCAGATCTCGTAGGTTTAGTTCTTTACGTTGTTGCGAATATAAATTCTAAGAATATTAGCATGGCCGTTTAATGTTAACCACTTTTTCTACATCTAGATATTTCAATTGCTTCAGTTTAAATAGAATTTGTTTAATCTCTTAACTTTTGATGGTAACGGCGTTTACTTGGTGATTAACTTGGGATTGAAAACACTATGACTTTGTTTTTCAATTATATATTATAACTTTCACAATGATTATGAGCTAGTCATTATCAAAAGAGAGTACTAGTTTGATAATGACTAGAAATTTAATGGATTGTCATTATCAAACAAGACTACTAGTTTGATAATGACTAGCTTATGGTCAAAAACAGTTACTGTAAAAGTTATAAATTATAGTTAAAAAAACGGAGTCGTCGTATTTTCAATCCGAAGAATTTGTTTAATTTAATTCACGATGAAAGTTTAATTTAATTCACGATGAAAGAATATATATAAGTTTACAAGGTAAAAATTCCTAGTTCTAAACTGTTGACTAAATAATATACAAACAGTATATTTGTTTCATCCACTAATTTATCGTAGATAATTACATTTGTATGAACATATACAACTTTTTTTTTAGAATACCGGTTAACGAATACATCAAGAATAAGCGTGCATTTACTCTAAATATCGCAATAATGTTTTTGGCTAAAGACCAACTTAGTTTTAACGTGTGTGCCAACAGTTTCCGACAAGGAAATTATGAGTACTACCTCTAAGTAAATATTTCTTTGTTTACATTAAACTAAATTAACACATAAAGAATTTTACTCTTTTGTAATATTAAAGCTGTGTAGTACATTTATAATATTTCACAACTACATTAAAAACATTAGAAAGTCTACGCGGAATCAACTGCAATGACTATAATTAACGTCATGTTAATATCTTAATTTAGAACCGATTATAAATATCAATACGGAAACAAACTGACTTTAAATAATAGATTATTATATCAATGCTTAATAGTTAATTCACTAAGATGTTATTATTTATTATTAAAACTTACCATTCAATACTTCTATATCCTTTGGCACAGCAGTGGAGTCCCTTAAATTTCCCCAAAAGAGCAAATTCCGCGGATGTCGTCTCTTTGGTCAGGTGCATTAAACTATCACTAGTATTGTACGTGTTTTGAGAACAATCATCAATAATGCCGAATGCACTTCCACTCAACAAAAGTAAAAAGAGCCCGCAGGCGTTTAGTTCACGCAAAAACGCCATTGTCACAAAATTTACGCCCGTGAAAAAAAAAAACCAGCAATTACATTCTGCACTAGAGGGCAAATGGGTAAATGTCCTGGGGTATCCCGATTAATAATAATATCGACGAACTTTAGTCACGTTTATGCAAATGATCAAAACAACGTGGAGTCATAATACTGGAAGCCCACGCGCCTCGACTACACACACGGACTTTTGATTACCAACTGGCGAGTCGCGGTGCGTTTCTTGAGAGGATCGGCTGCCGTCGCCAGTGTGACGACGCGTCGGCCGTTTTCGGAATAGCGAATTTCCGGAAATTCAGTTTTAGATATTCGAATGGTCATTTAATGACTGATCAAGTTTCGTGGAATCGCCGCTTTGTGTTCGCGCGACCCGCTCATTCTTGTAAATTAATTTGCGCTTGCTTAAGTCAACAAAGGTTTTTTTAGTTTAATACGTAATTGAACATTTAACCCACCTGTCGTCGCTAAAATCAAATTCTATTATATTATCGTAAGCACAGCATTTTCTAACATGGCAACTTATTTATAGTAGGCCAATCATTTAATACACGTTATAAATTTAAGCCCCAAAAATGCAAGCGGTGTAGTAAAGGAGTGGCATTGGCCACTTGACCAATGAGATTTTTAATTACATTTGTGTTCAATGTTGTATTTATAATGATTTGTAATAATATGTTATGTCTGTTTATTGACAAGCGATATCTCATTGAACTGGAACGTCTAATACTCTACAAAAAGTGTATATATTTAACGCTGAGTCAAACTATTATAAAATAAAAGTATACAAGTTATGTTATTTGAATTTAATTAATCCAATGTTTGAGCGTATCGTCGTTATTTTATTAATTCCTCTATCTTAATTTAAAACATCGCAAATCGTCGTAAATTGCACAACTTTAGCAATATAACTTTTAGCCAGCCACAGATAATATCTCTAAGATCTTACGAGGAGCATCGGATTTGAGTCATAATAAATAATCTAAAAAATAAACAAGATATCTAATATCTTTATTAAATTTAGTTAATCTAGCTTCTATATATATTACAAAATAAATTCTTTGAAATATTAAAAGGTGTAATCTTTTCCATAAAAGATATAACAATTTTATTTATTATATATTACGCCTCATTTACAATTATAGATCAAATGTTATGAAAACAAACTGAAATTAAACCTCTGTATAATTTCAGTTTATTTTCATAACATTTGATCGATGATTGTAAATATGGCGTAATAAATATTTCAGTAAGTGCGCTACATTAACACCTTCCTAGCATGATTACAGGAAGAAATACTTAACTAATAGGTATTGTGCTCATTAAAAAAATATTAAACACTTCAGAGGCCGATGAATAACCTATTAACATTTTTATTGACCTGATTCGAGCCTTTGCCACTTTTGCTATACAGGGTGATTCATTAAGGGTGGCCACTGGCCGTATCTCGGAAACCGTATATCCTAGAATTTGGGGAAAACTCTAATGACATAATCGGCCAACAGAAGATGCGTTAAAATATTTTTAAATGCATATCTTTCCGTTAGGTGGCGTATTTTATCATTTGCATAATTAATTTGCGTTTTTTACAAAATATTGCCGCATTAAGGCTATTGAAAATTATCAAAATTAGAAACTACTGTACTTGGTTTACAATTTTTGCTTAAGTCATTTTTTTCTATCACCTACAGTTAAGTGGTGGGGGAAGTATACTTTTGTTTACAGAAAATGGTCTGTAACTTCCGTATACCTTAACCGATTTCCAAAAGCTTAGGCTCAGTGGAAAGAGTATTAGAAGTTGATTACAAAAATAAATAACATTAACACATTTAATCTATGCGCTGGCAACTAGAGGGCGTTATGTAACACTTAACCCTATTTATGTATTTTTCTCAGAAATATCAAATGGAATGATATAACTCGAAGCAGCTTACAAAAAACAAAATGAAATTACATATTGTTTCGTCCAAACCGCAAACTGATATCTCTTGTCATTCCAAAGATATTTAGATTTTTTAAATTTTCGTTGTTGTTTTTCGTTGTTTTCGAAGTGTTGGTTCACCCTGTAAGTTGTAAGTGAAAACATACTGCTACAGTTACATTTCAAAAATATATCAAGTTAAAATCGAATAGCAAAATATTTATTAACATAATTAATGAAAAAAAAAAAATACAAAAAACTAAAATTGATAACTGCACCTATTACTTAGTTATTTTAGGTACTCAAAATGTTTCCCATCATTTCAGTCTTTCTATAGTGGAATTGACACTGGCCTCAATTTCAGCACCAGAAATGCCTCTTACTGCTTGCCGAATCCTTTCTTTCATATCCTCACGTGTAGTTGGACGTGTTTTAAAAACCAAATCTTTAATTCTACCCCATAAAAAGAAATCTAAAACCGTAAGATCTGGTGACCTTGCTGGCCATAGAAAAATACTTCTCCTTCCAATCCATTTATTTGAAAATACAATATCTAAATAATTTCGGACACCTGCGGCAAAATGTGCTGGGCAACCATCTTTTTGATACCACATGTCTAATCTGTTACGAATTGGAACGTCTTAGTAGGAGGATGGGCAAATCGTTAGTTAAAAAATCTAAGTTGGCCCGTTAATTTTTCTTGAAAGAAAAAAGGTCCTATTATCTTCCTATTTAAAATACCACACCACACATTTATGCTCCAGCGATTTTGGTAATTGACTTCCCTCTGCCAGTGTGGATTTGTTTCTGACCAGTAGTGACTGTTGTGTAAGTTAATTTTAGCAGAGCTTGAAAATGTAGCCTCATCCGTCCATAATATTGCAGATAGAAATTATTGATTATCATTTAACATTCCTTTTAACCAGTTGCAATAATCTAGTCGTCGATCAAAATCTATGTCTTTTAACTCTTGATGTAAAACATGGTAAGGATGCATGCTTTTAGTATTTTAGTATTCTATTCACCAAAGAATAATTTAATTCTAGATCTCTTGCAATTTCCCTAATACTTGCACGTGGTTCAGCGTTAACGTATGCCAAGACGTTAATAACATTGTCTTCATTTTGTCTTCTACGTACCCTATTTCTTACCGAAACAGGTTGAACATTGCCAGTTTTTCGTAATCGTTCTGCCAGTCTTTTAAAAACTTTTCTTGAATGACGCCGTCTTTCAGAAAATCGTAACCCATATTCTCTTTCAGCAATGACTGCATTTTGTAGACTTTCAAAATACACTGCTAGCATATCATATGCTTCTTCATTTGAAAAATAAAGCATTATAATAAAGTGATTTTTCAAACGTTCAAATTAACTTTGACAGCAACAACAAATAATAAATAAACAATGACAAAACAGAAATGTCATTTCCAAAGGTGACTTGATTACTTTTACACATCGCCCAGGAAATAGTATATTACACTACAAGTGGAGAAAGTACGTGTTTTGCTCACGCGTGTACCAATTTGCACACGAGGCGACAGCCGAGTGTGCGAAGGTACACAAGTGAGCGAATTCGTAGCTCCACGAGTGGTGTATTACGTTTTGTTCAATCCTGCCGAAAATTCATTTTAAAACGTAGGTTCAAATAAAAGAAATGTATTGCGGCTTTGCGCGATGTGCCGTGCCCGGCCCGCTTTAAAATCTAGTGTACGGCGGTCGGCGTTGCTCGATGCGCCGTGCACGGCCCGCACTAAAATAATCTACTGTCCCGCTGTGAGCGACGACAAAAAAAGACAAGCGGCAATATAACACGATCGTCTACGTCATATAAACAACACAATCGGCGACGCTAAGTAACTTGTACCACGTTTGTCTGTAATAATAGTTGATATTCAATAATATATATGTATAAAGTTTCGGCAAACATCCGTAACAAAATATAATATTATTTTACAATGAGCGAAGTAGAATGGCTTAAGATTCACAATTTAAATATCATTACGGGTGAAGTTTTAATTGCTTATTTTAATGGCCTTTTTAATAACTTTGCCCAATATTCTATTTCGAAGTGACAATTTTCATTTACAAGTGTATAAGCAAGTAAGTAATAATAATAATTATAATGTGTATTTATAAAAGCGTGAGCGAAAGTGACATAAGAGTGGGCGAAAGTGACACAAGAGTGGGCGAAACTAAATCTCCATAGCAACCATTTTGCGTGATGTAAACAGTAACTTTCTAACAACAAAACAACGTATGAAAGTTCTATTTTCTACTGCAGGATTGAACAAATAGTTTGACATACTCGTAATGTTACAGCTTATCCATATAAAACCATTGAAGAAATTTTAAGGAATCTTCTAGGATAAAATTTCACTCTAGAAGGACTGAATTTGTGTAGGTACAGCAAATAAGGGGAAACATTTTGAGTTTCTAAAATAACTAGATAATGGGTGCTTTTAGAAATTTCAGCTTTTTGTAAATTTCTGTTATGGGTAATAAGTTTAATTATTTTTCATTAATTATGCTAATAAATATTGTTGTCATTTGTTTTTACATGACATTTTTTCTAAAAGTAACTTTAGCCATATATTTTCATTTACACCTTACAGGGTGAACCAACACTTCGAAAACAACGAAAAAACAACAACAAAAAACAACAACGAAAATTTAAAAAATCTAAATATCTTTGGAATGACAAGAGATATCAGTTTGCGGTTTTGACGAAACAATATGTAATTTCATTTTCTTTTTTGTAAGCTACTTCGAGTTATATCATTCCATTTGATATTTCTGAGAAAAATACATAAATAGGGTTAAGTGTTACATAACGCCCTCTAGTTGCCAGCGCATAGATTAAATGTGTTAATGTTATTTATTTTATTTCTAATACTCTTTCCATTGAGCCTAAGCTTGTGAAAATCGGTTAAGGTATACGGAAGTTACAGATCATTTTCTGTAAACAAAAGTATACTTCCCCCACCACTTAACTGTAGGTGATAGAAAAAAATGACTTAAGCAAAAATTGTAAATCAAGTATAGTAGTTTCTAATTTTGATAATTTTCAATAGCCTTAATGCGGTAATATTTTGTAAAAAACGCAAATTAATTATGTAAATTATAAAATGCGCCACCTAACGGAAAGCTAAGCATTTAAAAATGTTTTTACGCATTTTCTTTTGGACGATTATGTCATAAGAATTTTTTCCCCCAAATTCTAGGATATACTGTTTCCGAGATAAGGCCGGTGGCCACCCTTAATGAATCACCCTGTATATACTGTAACACTAGAATATTACAAGTACTGCGTGCAATTAGTTCAGATCCTTTAAAGTAAATACAATAAATATTTATTAAATCCTTAATCTTTCTACTATTGTATTTTTTTCTTGTTGTGGATGTTTCTTTATTCTCCATTGTGTTTAGTGTTCTTAATTCCTTTATTTTCTGCTTCTCTCACATCGTCTAACCAAGTTTTCTTTAGTCTTTATTTATATTTTTTTTTGATAATTTTTCAGGAGTCCTCGAATTCTTTATACGGCAGACATTTCCGAACATCTCATTTAATTTTATTACTTCCTTTAATATATTTTATGGCTACGGTGTTATAAGCAATGCATATAGTTGTTTCAGATTCTTTTAAACAAATGTAGCAACATTTATTTAATCTTCAAATGTCTACCATTACATATTAAAGTCCTTTCACCAGCTTTTTCTTGCCGTACAATTTTCTCCATTCTGTTATGCCTTTATATTCTACTGCGTCTAAACAAGATTTTGTTGATCTTCTTTCGAATACTTTTTTCGTAGACCTCGTTTCCTTCATAATGCAGATATGTCTAAACCATAGTAAGATTCCTTCTGAAAAATTCTCATTTATATTTTCTATTTGTAAGATTTGTCTATACAGGGTGTCCCATTTTACATTACGGCTTCGAATAACTTGATAACAATGCATCGTAACGAAATATGTGTCAAATGGAAACTTTAAAAGTTTCGAGGGGGACATCTGATTCTGACAAAGTAGTCTCCCCAGACCCCAAGAGGGCCGGGAAAGGGGGTCAACTTAAAAATCTTAAAAGAAAACCCCTATTTTTTATTGCAGATTCATAAAGAGCGTAAATAAATATGGATTTTTTATCTAGTGACTTTTTTCGAATTCCGTGGAGATGGTACTATAATCGTATAATAAGAATTCGTTTTTTTGAAAAAAAATGTTTCAACAGATTCAGATGAAATAAAACCGTTCTTATTTAAAAAAAATCCACACACACACATCGTTTTATTGAAGACATCGGTTTCTGACAATATACCTTCCCCCCAGATTCTAGGATTAGCGGGAAACGGGGCCAACTAGAAAATAAGTTGACAAATACGTAACTTTGTAGAAATATTTGTTTGCGTGCCGTTGGCATTAGCGTTATCCAATGTGCACCACGAGGAGGTTCCACGACCGGACTTTGAACATCAGTTGGTCCTGAAAATTAATTATCGCCTACTACCTACAATATCTGCTGCATTTTGTTGCGGCATATTGTCACTCTCTTCTCGAAGCTATTGGTCGTTTATCGCAAAATGTTAGGACTGATTTGTCCACAGGCACGGCGAATCCTCTCTTTCACGTGTGGTTTTCGGGTCGTGAAAAACTGCACCCTTAAGATATCCCCATAAGAAAAAATCTAAGGACGCCAAGTCCAGAAACCAAGCCGGCCAATTGACTGGCCCTCCACGACCAATCCACCGTTCCTTGAAAACCACGTTGAGATGAGCACGAACTTGATTCGCATAATGTGCCGGTGCTCTATCCTCTATCTATCAACTGCAAATCAACGTTTTCTAATAACTGTGGTAGGTCTGCACGCAAAAACTCAAGATACCGGGCACCTGTCAATAGCTCCAACCATGTTGCGTTTTCAAATCTCGCGTCCAGTGGGGAGCGTTCCAGTAATGACAGTTTTGCCTATTAACGATACCTATCTTATGAATTGTCGCTTCGTCCGAAAACATTACGCTTGGGAAAAAGTATGGATCTATGATGGTCTTTTTCTGTTCAGCCCAATTGCAAAACAAATGCTTGATTCGAGAGTCATTTTTCTGAGAGCTCTTGCACTGGTGTAACATGGTATGGATATTTTGCAGCTTTTAGTATGCGTTGAGCTGTCGATTTCGAAATTCCGAGTTCCTCTTCAATACCTCGCAGACTTATGTGTGGATCTTTGAGCATCAATCCTGAAACAGCCAGCGTTCTTGGATCCGGGTTGCCGTCATCCATTCTGTCAACTTTTTCGCTGTCAAGTTTATCGCGTTGTTAGGTGTCATTGTCGCGCTCTTATCTCGATGTTTCTAATTGTCTCCGGAGTTGGGTGATTGCGATCTGAATATCGTTGGGCATAAAGCCGGGCCGCTGTAGCGTAATTCTTGCGAGCATTGTTAATAACGTCCACGATTAGATGATCTGACACTGACGTTAAAACACGAATTCCTAGATATTTATCGAAATAACAAACGTTACTATTTGTCTAATTATTGACACAATATTAATTGGTAATATTTTTTTCGCAAAATCGCATTTTCATGGTTACAGCACCAGCTGTTGGACGTACAAAAATAATCACGTATTACAATTAACATATTTTTACGCTCTTTCGGAATCTGCAATAAAAATGAGAGTTCACATTTAATAAAAGAAGTGCGGAGAACGTGTGTGGGAGTGGGAGTAGGAGAGAGTGGTTGGAGAATAGAGATGAGAAAAATGTATGGAAGAGCAGGAGTATCTGAAAATTTGGTAAATGAGTGGTTGGAAAAAGGGGTGAATGTGGCAGCGTGGATGAAGGTAAAATGGGAAGAAGTGGATAAGCAGGAGCGTCAAGGGTGTATTGAGAGTAGTGGGTACAACCCTATTTATAAAAGGTGGCAGGTACATAGGAAGATACCTGGGTACCTAGCAAATTGTACATTAAACAGAGGGCAGAAGGTAGCAATGGCTAGGGCTAGGTGTGGCTCGGAAGAGAGAGGAAGAAAGATATGGATGGGCGAAGAGTATGGTAGGTGTGTGCTGTGTGGGAGTAGGAGAGATACATGGAGTCATTTAGCGGAGGAGTGTAAGGAGATACGGGAGGAATAGATGAATGGGAGTAGACGGATAGAGGAGTGGATGCGAGAGGACGGGGCTGGCGTAAAGATTGTGATGACATTAGGATGGGAGAGGGAGAGGAGAAGAAGGATGTAATAAACGAGTTAATAGGGATTAAATATTTAGTTTTGAATTGTTATTATTTGTATATATGGCTAAGTTTATGGATGCAAATACGGGTCTTTTTTTATTTTTTTTTAAAATTAGTAAATAAACTTCTATTTCAAATTGCATACAATACGATGCCAGCTTCCTTTCTGCATAAGAAACCAAACTCTCTTCGTTATATTAATCATCGTTTAATGTAACATTACAATTAGAATTTCGGCAACTTAATCGGTTAATAACTTTCAATTCGTTTCTTTTTCTCTTTAATTTGTTGTAGTAAATCAGCTAAGAAATACTTTGATTTTAGGGTGATCCAACAAAAAGAAATCACAAATTGATTGATCGGGGAGTTGTTAAGAGAATGTGTTTTTAGCTACCACTGCATCTGGTTAGATATTTTGTACTAGTACCTACTACCAGTATGTTCTTAGGAATTCAATTTCCTGGGCAAGCTCAATTAACTTACTAAGAACATGACAATGTTCTGGCGTTATAGCCATTTCTCCAGTTAGGGCTAGTCACAAACGCATAGGATGTGCTCGGCAGTTTGCTTTGCCAATTTAAATAGTCTACAAGTGGTGTTATCCACTTTAACTATCTTGTGAAGATAGTACATCATTCGGCAGTGTTTTGTAAGGATACATGTGAACACCCTTGTTTCGCTTTTAGCTCTGCTTCAGAAGAGGTCAATAAATATTTTTGATTGCCTTTGACCTGGGGTGTTTATCCACTGCCATGTTTTACACCTTTTATTGCACTCCTGGACAACGTCCTTTGTGCTTTTGATAGCCCACAGCTCCTTCCCTGACAAATACATCGGCATGTTCGTTACCTATTATACTTACGTGGACTGGTACCTTCATTAGAGTGAGCTTGTTGCCTTATGTTTAATGCTTGAAGCCATCACTTTGTGATACACCTTGAATCAGGAACTTTAAATGAAAATACACTTCGTTGATATCTCTCACAGAAAAACTAATTTCCAGTATTTAGCCCTATATATAAGTATGCAAGGGCACGCTTCTGTTTTTGGC
This sequence comes from Ontholestes murinus, assembly GCA_963969525.1. NCBI lineage: Eukaryota > Metazoa > Arthropoda > Insecta > Coleoptera > Staphylinidae > Ontholestes > Ontholestes murinus. The sequence continues at coordinate 29,039,705 of OZ018391.1, forward strand.
GCATCTGTATACCAGATTATAGAGTTATGTTTTAGGTATTTGATTTCGTTTAGACTCTTTAACAAGTAACGAGGCTAAAACTTAAAATCTCTACCCTAATTCGTTGAAATGTCACAAAGAAAAAGGGAAAACTTATTTGTTAGAGAGTCAAATAGAAGTGAACAAAAAAACTAGAAGAAGAAATTAGATTTCCTAGAAATAGAAATGTAAATAGAATTACGTCATCCGATTCGGATTTATCAAATGATAAATAACACTTACTTTGTTAATATCACATCACGTATGTGATATTAACAAAGTTGTATTTATCATTTGATAAAGTTTCTGATTCAAGAATTATCACAAAGTTATGGCTTCAAGCATCCAACAAATTAATATTCAATAGTTTTGTTACCTCCTCTGCGAAATATCTTTTTAAACACATACGAATGCTCTGCGCAAGTAGTCAAGTAAGCGTCACCACAATACGGGTGGCGCGACCTGATCAGAAATCATCCGAATATGAGTGACGTAGCAGTCAACGTGTTAATCAAGTTAAGAACTTCTGAGTGTTCGAAGATATGTTCTGTACCATGCCAGTCCAGCCTCATCGCACTCATTAGACTTTTTTTCTGAATTGTTCCTGCAAAGGAAGTAGGTCTAGTAAAGCTTCCATTGTTACAGAGGGGGTGGTGTGCATAGCCCCCGTGATACCAAGACAGGCTATTCTCTAAAGGGTTTGAAGCTTCTTTTGAGCCGTTGCTTATGTTGTCTTGACCCACCATACTAATGAGCCATATATAATAATGAGACTTACGACTATAATGTACAGCCAATGTATGTTCATTTTAGGTTTCAATCTCCATTATCTGGAAAAGTGCCTGCGGAATATCCATATTAAGTTTCCTTTCTAGTATTAAATTTAGATATTTCACCTGATCGGACAGTGCAATTTCTTGTCATTTTACTTTGGGAGCTTTGATATTCAGCTTCCTAGGGTTAGTGAAAGGTACCACCAGAGTTTTGTCAGGATTCACATTGAAGCCTTTCTTCAGACAATATATTTCAAGTACGGACTTGATCCATCTTATTGTGGGTATGTTTCTACAGTTTTGAAGGTTGTGTTGTCAAACGCACCTTCAATATCCACATAAATACCTAATGCAATCTCCTTGTTGTGTAGTAAAGCATCTATGCCTGTTGTAAGGTTATGAAATGTATCCACTGTGGAATTGCCAGATTGATAGGCAAACTGCTGCTTATGGATCAGATTTATCTTTAAGGGATTGTTCTTTATGTCGTTATTTCTAATTTTCTTCATGACTTTCAGAAGAAATGAGGTATATCTAGCCCTTCTGGTACAGTGCAGGGAAAATACCATATGTGCCTGGTGCTTTGAAAAGTTTAAAGCTATCAACTGCCCAGTCAAGTTTTTCTTAGGTTATAAATCAAGGCTGATAGATTTTTGCTTTCTCTGGTAGGTAGGGATATGCTTCCTTCAGTAGATCGAGCAGTGTTTTCTTGGGAGTCCACAGATATTGAGCCTGGGAAGTGTGTCTTAAGCAGAACACTGAGACTTTCTCTAAGCCCCTCTGAATCAGAACTTTGTGGAGCTTGGCCATTGGGGCTGTATCCTTCACAAAACGTTCTTCATGTATTCGATTTTCTCAACTCCTTATTATAAGTCTATAGTTACGTGTTTTATTAGATATTTTTCCAGCTTTGCATCTTGAGGCGTCCTAAATCCTTGTTTCACAAGGGCACATCTCTGAAAAAAGATCTTTTCTTTAGGGGTCAACTGGATTAATACGCCTTTAGGATACTATTTCTGAGAAGCGCCGATGCTATTCCTAGCTATTGTGTAGTCTGTATGTTAAGGTATAAATCGTCAGTTTCTACACTTACGAACTCTCTATAGAAGCTCCAGTCTGTGTTCCTCTGCACTCCATTGCGTCTTCTCTTGTAGCCTCTAAGTCGAACTCAATCTGCTAATGACCGACAAATAGGGTTCTTCGGCAATATGCCAATTTTAAATTGTGCTTGCTGTGAAGGCGTCAGCTAGAATGATGTGATAATATATTTATAATCTAATACTCATTTAACATAAAGGTGTTGGGTTTCTTCCCTATTTTTTCACAAATATTTTCTTTTCTCTATTTTCCGATATCTTTTTTGCTTCCATCGATGTTATTCCTCTCTTCTCTATTGATCTTGTTGTCTCTTGGTCCCATAATAGTCTGGGTCTACCTTTTCCTTGTGTTTTTGCTCCCCATAATTGTCTTTTTTCTATGAAGTCTAGTGTAAACTATATTCCTAGGTCGTTTCTTATTTTGTGTTCTATAATCTATCTCTTTTGGTCACTCTTTTGGCTATACTTAAATATTTCATTTCAGCTGCTGTGATAATAATAATAAATTGCTGGAGATAATGAATTTAAGAAGTTCCTTACCTCCACTATTGGTGTCCGTGCATCTTCATACCATATTGTTGGCGTTGGCATCACAACCCAGGAAGAGGTGTTTATTGCCTCTTCTGCAATACTCCATAAGTCTACTTACCGACTTTGGTGGTGTTCTCTCGGAAAATAGGCCGAGGTCATGACAACTTGCCTCTAGCCTTTCTTTGTGGGAACTTTTACTAGGGTTGCTGCTAGGTCCCATGTGGTGAATTCTGAAATTAATGTATAATTAATGTCTTTCCCGAGCTTTAGAAATGTCCTTAGAGTAATGCAGACTGCAATTGGATTGAGGTAAGCCCCTTACCTCTCCCTTATTATTCCAAGGCTCCTGTAGGATATATGTAGTATATCTCCAATAAAAGACACCTGATGCCGCTTTAGAGTGATGGAGATTCAATTGGATATAGCCCGCCATTAGTGTAGTCTATACCTCACTGACACCAGCCCCTAAACTTTGTGTTTCAGGGGTTCTTGCCTTTAGGGTTTCTCTTCCATCCATCCTCATCGATCTAGTTGGACCTTTTGTACCGCTTGTCGTCGTTGATGACAGAATATCCTAGACGAGACTCTAGTAGCCCCACGCCACTTTACTCCCTAGATAGTTGATTTTTTGATCCAGCTTCTTCACCCTGTCAGCGGACTGTGAATCCACCGACAGTGTGACCTCAAACTTGGGTCGCTTCGGATATTTTCTTAGTACCCTCCAGTTGTAGGTCTTCAAGTTATTCTGGTTCTCAAACAGTGAGATATCCACAATAGATCTGAAAAGGTGGCGGTGGAACATGCGCTGGTGCCACACATATATCATCTATAACAACCAGTGACATTATGAATCATTAGCACATATACAATTAATTTGTTTTACTATTATTTTATTTAATTTGACTAGTTTCTATAGTCACGTCATTATCAAAGAATGAAATCCAAACGGTTGGAAGAACGTTATGTTATGTTATCATTGAATCAAATAATAATGTTTCCACAATGAACGTTATATTAATAATTATTAATTGTGACATATTTTAAATATAATTAATATACTTTTAGAAATTTGAATCATCATAAAATCATTAATGTATTGTAAAAGCTAAAAATGTTAAAGTGTTATAACAGATGAAGTATTTTGGTGAACTCGCCGCTCTCAGAACTAACGGTTAATAAAAACTAATTACACGATACAGTGTAGGTTTCTAATTTCCGTTTAAAAAGGCAAAAAATCATGATTAATCAAATGATGTAGCAAATTCCATATGAGATTGATTCATTATTGGCTCATATCGGCGGTAAGATTATTCTGAAATGAAACATTGTAATATGAAATCAGATGTTTCTTAGAATTATCTAATATATATAGCATCTTGTAAAATGTCAGGATTATTGATGCTTAAACAATTACCTTTTCCGCTAAAGACGGAAATCCTAATTAAAGCTATTACTGAATTCGTCGCATCTTAATCCAATTGATTCGTGATCATATTTTTTCATATCCGCACGATTCTTTATATTTATACTTGTTTTGTATCTGGCATTTAATTGGGCACTTTCTAATTAATTAGTAATGAGAAGGAGGAGGTCTTCCTAGAAATATAATCATTTCCTTATTTAAAAAAAAATAATTATTAATGAACGACCAACGACCATTGCATTTGATTTAAAAGTCAGATAATTTAAATCATAGGTTATTTAAAGTAATACATTTGGCTCTAAATTTTGTAAATAATAAATTTTAAAACAATAAGTAATCCAGGCTCAAACCACAACAAAATTGAACCCATAAAATGTTTATTAATTCTAATAATTTGTTCCATCTCCAAAAACAATCTGATGAAAATATAGTGTTGCTTTAACCTCTCTTTTCCCTCGGTAAACCAAAATCTCTACAAATTTATGAAAATGTAAGGTTTTTCATACACCTGAAGTACAGGTATTTGATGCCCCAGTAATGAAGCGTAAATAGTATTCAGTAATGACAAATTTACGCCCGAGGAAATTACAATTATAAGAAAAGGTCGTTATCTTGCCATTAAAACATAATTATCATCTGAAATGGAACTATGCATTATATAATTAATAAGAAACGAAATATTTTATACATTTAATATCTTTTACAAGAAGCATGTATCTTTTGCTTGAAATAATTAAAATGATTCAAAATTACTTAACATCGTCATCACTTAACGTTGAAAATGCAAATAGAACTTTGGATTCTGTTTAAGTGTGGCCTCAAAAAATGCAAGGTTTTTATATTATCAATGCAATATTTAAAATTTTAACAAAAGAAGAGGCCCACTTAATCCAGATTATCGTATAATTTGGCAATGTTGGACTGAATCTAGATAATACACATACACACTTATTTGTTGTCAATGGAGTTTCCTAACAAATTTCTAAGCAGCGTTTGGCTATTCATTTAAAGACGTGACATAGCGTTTCCAGTGATTATTGTGTAATTTACCTAATTTGTCTCTGACTTAGAGAGATGAGTTATGAAAAAGTAGATTTTAAAAGCTCTGCCAAGGCAGGTGATACTAATGTCTTGAATCAGAGACTGCGCTTCGAAAGAATGGCCAGAGGATCAACCTAGGGGGTAATTTTGCAGGTTTTGGACTCAAAAAGAGCTACAATCCCAACTGAAGAGAGCTTAATAGTCTTTTAATGGCTAGAATAATATCCAGAATAATAGGGTTATGATTGGAAGACTCTCCAACATCAGTGGTGATATCGTGGTCTCAGTTATAAGTTTAAGTGCACGGTCAACAACATCAGGACTACATTCTAAGGATAGAACGTAGCACTCAAATTGTTAAGGATTTCAAGAAAATATTTAATTTTCCTTTTCGTGATCCGGTTGTCACAGGACTTCTGAAACATTTAACAGACCGATGTATTAACAATGTTTGCTGTTGCGTCTAGGTTTGAGAAAATATCTAGAGGAATGTAGTAGTTATTAATTACTACCTTATAATACCGCCATTAATAGTGTCGTTATATGCTAGAATTCTAGGTGGTCAATGATTTTCAAGAAGAGTTTCATTCACAAACATGATAATAATATCACTATTGTACATGAAATGCTCTAACTCCAACAGATGCGATCGTAAAGCTCGTTCGCATTCCAAAAAAGAGGTGAATACATTTTTAGAGCACTCAAGGCTGGTTTTGTGAGACATAATCGATGTACTTATTTGTCTTCAACAGAAGCACTTAATACTCACCTTTTTTCACTAAATGTGGGCAAAAGCACTACAGCTTCGATAAATTACAGGACAATTACCCTTAGAATTTACGTATATAAAATGAATGTTAACCCACACGGACCGATTAGTGACATTAATTGCTACTGTTACTTATTTTAGGCTCAACTCTTATTTTAAGACAACTGATGTTCATAAATTTAAGGACTCGTACCCCTGATTTAGGTTATTTTAACAAAAATCATCTTGTATTTACGATCATTATGGGTGATCAAGCGTTGGCAAAAATCATTGTGATGTTGGCATCTAGAAAGTTGTCGAAGATCTTGACAGAAATATCATTAGGTGTGTTCTTAAGACGACTTGAAATTAAAGGCTTTATATTTGTCTCGTATATATAGCAGACAAAGCCTACTAGATTTGAGAACATTAATTTACACCTCAGATTTCATGATTCTGCGGACATAGGTAGACCATGAGATAAACGGACGGAAAAATTACGTGTGTTTTACTTTACAGCTCATTACTTGTAGTAGTAGTATTACTTGTGATTTGTTAAGTTCGAAAACATGTCAGAAAACTGGCCTATGTGGATGTTCTTTTGTTGTTAATATATGCGTTACGATATTCTTTCATTCTTTTAGTGAAAGCTTGTCCTGTTGACCAACGTATATTTTAGGACAGCCTGCGCAAGTCATCATATATACTAAGCTGTGCTCTGATACTAGGATCTTTATTATATTAACTGATGAGACTGTTATATGTTGAAAATTCATATTCACTTGTTTGGTTGTTAAAGTAACAACCAACGAACGCGTTCTAAAAAAGCAATAATAAAGTGTTTTTGAAAATTTAAGTGCTTTTTACTTTAACAAATAAACAAGAGAAACTTTATTGTTTTTTAAATTAAAATGCCAATATTATTATTCGGTTAATATATATACTATATTCATTTTTCAGAAATATTAAGTTATCAGAGCTTAATGATAAGCCCAATGAAATCGTCAACCCTTGACGTAACCAGAAATATAAATGCAGTCAAAATTGAAGCTGGACCAAATGGTGTTGAGAGAACTAAGACGTACGGTGCCTAATTCGCGGTTTGGAAACAGCCTTATCTTTGGGTTTCAATAAAAGCTAGCGATTCGATTTCTAATCAATATGTGACCGGTCTGCTAAAATGAAAGTAATATGACTGAGAAAAATAGCTCCAAAAAAAGAAATAATTACGTTCTATTTATTTAAATAAAAACATAATTGATAATATTACTTAAGTGATATTTTGAAAGAGGGAATCTGATAGTTTTGAAAGAACAGACTCAGTGAACGCCATACCTCCTGATACTTCTATTGAGGAAGAAACTGATCCATCATCAACAAAGGCAAAGTTTGTAACATCTGAATCAACAATAATTGTAACACAATCAGTGTTAATACCAATGCAAGAGTTCATCACATATAAGCCTGTAATAACTATAAAGCTATGTTACAAAGAAATAGTTTTACGAATTATTTGTCCAGATATAGATTTTATTTTGACATGGAAAAACTAATGGTCTAGCAATCGATAATTAACTCAATATTTATAACTTCACTGATAATCGCCTATTTAACGTTGTTGTCTGCGTTTGAGCTATTCGAATTGTTGTCCGATCTTGAGTGGAAACGGCTGTTCCGACTCAACAATTCTTCAATTGAAGGTCGAAATGAGTATTTCTTTTCCATTATTCTATCTACTGATTTTGTAAGTGCTTTCTTCTGTTTATCTTTCCACCAGATTTGCCTTGTTCGTCACTAGAGCTACCAATTTCAGTTTTGTAACATCTGGTGGCGACTGAATCAAAATATTTACAGAAGTATTCATAATCGTTCGGCAGCAAGCCTAATAGCTTTACTATTAGAGACTATACCTCTGACTTCATTTATAGCTGTAGTAAACATAGCAAATGCTCATAAAATTATACATTTTTTGAAAGACTTTGCGACCCAACACAACTCAGTTCGTTCAAGTAAATTCAAAATTTTTAAATTTTAAATCAGCAAGCGTTAATGTTTCTCTTAAACATTAAGAAAATAATCTACGAAAATTATGTACCCTTACAAATTACAATCATTTATAAGACCGACCTTTCAATAACTTTGTTGAGAGAAAATATCTTGATAAGGCGATAAGGAAAACAAAGCAGATTGATGACAATTTCCGACCGCTTTAAATTCATTCGTAGTTATATTTCATGAAATGTTATTAACAAAAATAAAAAGGTAAGTATGACGCGTATAATAATTTAATATCTTTAAAAGTTGGACTTTATATTGTAAAGTTCAAAAATTTTCCACTTTTCCACAGTGTATTAGTTCACTTTAGTTACTTTGTCCAGACACAATATTAAAAATAAACCAAATTTGAAAATCAGACAGTCATCACAGTCAAAGCTGTATTGTGCTGAATATTATTTCAGCCATGTAACGACAGATAATCCAATGCCTGGTGGTGCTTTGTTATGAGGAGTGGTTATAATGAAATTTTGGATGACTTGGATGATGAGAAACAGAGCTAGAGCTTCCCAATTATTTATTCATTCAACGCTTACCCAAGAAAATTTTGATGCCAATAGTTTGCTTGAAAATAATCGCGTTTGTAAACCTTCTGGCATTTTCTAAGCACGCAACATTTCTGATAGTAGTAACATTCACCAGATCCTGGTGAAACAAGGAGTTAGGTCGCCACAAAATTCAAGCCAGGAAAACTTTAAAAAACAAAACTTTCAACAATATAAGGAGCAGCGTCCTAAAGTTAGATCCGCTCCATAGGCAGCAGCTTGCCTATCAACTTAGTAAATCTACTGTGGATGTGGACTTCATAGCCTCACAATAGACATAGAAGCTTCAACATATGGGGATTGCATTAGGTACTTCCGTGGATATTGAAGGTGTGTTAGACAACATAACCTTCAAAACCGTAAAAAGGGGCTATCATAAACGGTATCAACATACCCACAATAAGATGGATCAAGGCCGTAAGATCGCCGCAGGTATAGGAAGGGAATCGGAAACGGTAACCACAGTAAAAAGGGTGCATGCATAAGAAGGGTTATTGTGCGCAAGGATACGCCGATGGCATAGCAATTGTCATAAGGGGTAAATATGATAACATCATTTCGACTCTCTCAGTATCAAAACAACGCAGTGTCTGAGGGAAGGCTTCAAAGTCTATCCTGACAAAACTCTGGTGTTAGCTTTCACCAATAGTGAATCTGAAGCTGAATATCAAAGCTCATAAAGTGAAAGGACAAGAAATGGCGCTGTCCGATTAGGTGAAATATCTAGGTTTAATACTGGAGAGGAAATCTAATTGGAACGCGCAACTAGAAAAAATAATCTGCAAAGCTATTGTGGCACTATGGATATGCCGCATGTTCTTTGGTAGATCGTGTGGAATAAAACCCAAAATTATATATTATCTGTAAATTATGGTTGTAAGACCCATTATTACATATGGCTCGCTAATATAGTGCGTCATAGCTAAACAAACAACGGGATAAAAGAAGCTTCAAACCCTTCAGATGATGGCCAGTCTTGGCATCAGGGGGGCTATGCATATTACACCCTCTGTAAAAATGGTAGCTTTAATAGACCTACTTCCCTTGTAAGCAAGCTCTGAACTAATTGGCCAAGGGCAGCAAGCTCTCTGTGGGTACCAGCCCACGCAAGTATAATAGGCAACGAAGATGCCGATGTACTTGTCAGAGAACATGAGAGCTATCAAGAGTGGGAAAACATAGGGCATTAGACAAATACCTCAGGTCAAAGGCATTCAAAAATGTTTATTTACCTCTCGCCAAGCAGAGCTAAACAGTTCGTGCGCCTCACTAAAACCGAGATAAGTCCTGTCGCGGACATTGCCCATGAAGTTTCATCTTCATAAGATAGGTAAAGTGGACAACATCACTTGTAGACCATGTAGATTGTGAGAGGAAACGAACGACCACATCGTATGCATGTGCGTAGCACTGGCTACCACCAGATTAGCCCTAACCAAAGAAATGGCAATAATGCCAGAACGGATCAGGACATTGCCTCCTAGGTTAATGACTTTTCCAAATAAATTAAATTCCTGAAAACACAGTAGTAGTAAAGTATTAGTACAAAAGATCTAACCAAGTCGCAGTGCTGTAAGGCTGTCTAAACATTCACCGGATACCAACGCCAAAAGTAAATACAATGGTAATGTAACCATAAACTACATGTAACCCTCAAGGGCGTACCCAGCGAGGGGCAGGGGGCAGATGGCCCTAGAGCCCACCCCGCCGCACAGAAATACCTATAACATTATTAAAACCTCACCCGGCGTCTTCGGGTGCAAAGAACACGGCGAAGCAGTTCTGAAATTGCACAACAGATGGATACTTCATTTCATAATGCCTGAGATAGACTAGAATCTAGAAGGACTTTACACTCTAGTCGACACAAAAAAACCCGACGATATTTACCGCCAAATACCTCATTCATTCGGCTACGTGATCATCACGAGAGAGCTGCCAGATATCAAGTACGCAGTGTTGAATACTGGCGGACGAAATATCGTCTAAAATCGCTTAAATTGAGGCACCCCAGTTGAAATATTGTGTTTTTATATCAGTTCTACAAGAATATGAGTAGCCTAAATAAGTCGCCTATCGCAAAGGTCATAATTTGATCGCAAACTAACAAAAAGTAACCTAAAGTGCGATAAATCGCGGGATCTGGCAAATTGTGCCCGCACAGCAGTACCTGTTAACATAGTTACCCTGTGGATTATTCTCCATCAACATCTCAATAAGCTTGTGTTAATCCCGAACTTACGATAATTGATGGCTGTCACAAAAATGATCTTGGTCGTTATGTTGGGCTGGCTGCCCAGTTAACAGTGGAAAAGAAAAAGGATTTGTTAGAAAATCCCTGGGTTCCGCCAAGGAATTACGTTTTTGAAACTGATGTAAGTCATTTGAAAAGAAAATTCAATCATACTTGGTTAAATCAATATGAACCGTGGCTAGAATATTGCAAGCGACTAAAAGGTGCTTTTTACAATCACTGTGTACTCTTTCCTTCCGTCACTGGCACTGTTAGAGGTGTTTTAGGATCATTTGTGATCAGGTCATTCACAAAATTCAAGAATATGCACTAATACTGTCGAAATCATGCCACCACCAACCTCCACCTGTTTGCAACAGCTACTTTAAAGGCTTTTCATCAAAATATACCGGGTATGTTCAACTGCAAAGTGGCCACCAAAAACAGGCAAATATTGTCATCAATTCTTTCTTGTATATTATTTTGCGATATACATGATATACCTCTTAGAGGAAATGTAGCAGATGGGGGAGTTTTATTGGATTTATTGAATTTACGAATCGATTCTGGCGATAAAAAAACTGAAGACTCATCTGGAAAAGTGTTGCCGTAATGCAGTTTCTACGTCGCCAAAAATACAAAATGAATTAATTTCTTTATGTGGCGAAGTTATTAGGAGAGTATAATAAGTGATGTTAAAAAACCCATGACTTGCGCGGTCTTAGCTGACAGTGCCGTTTTATCCATTAGGCATTATAGGCAACTGCCTAGGGGCCCTGCCACGTTCAGGGGCCCCTGTGCTACAGGGAAAAGAATAGGCAATGTTTCTTAAACAGTAAAAAATTAATTTGAAAATTTGCTCTGTACATTACATCGACGCTATTTTAGTACATTTCGGAACGCATTCCTTATTAGATATTATTATTATGATTATTATGATAGTTTAAAAGTTTATAACGCAGTAATATAATTGCAAGCAATTTTATCGCGGTAATTTAATTAAAAACGCTCAAAACTCTTTGTTGTGAATGCACACTTACTATACTGGTACCTACCAAGTATGTATATTCTATGGCCAAGCTACTTTCATAAGGTTGGCAGTACTGGTTCGTTAGCATGACCGGGGAATTCCCCGAGTCGTTAAATACGTATTGTATGATGTGTCATAGACATTATTTTCGAACCATTTTCAATTAAATCGTTCAATTTTTACTTCGTGCAATTCGTTTGCAAGTTTCACGGCTGTGAATAAAAAGAGAGTTTTACAATTTGTGTTTTAAAAATTACGAATTTAAGGATAAGTGTTGGATATTTATTTATAAAGACTGCAGAAGTGCTTCAGGCTTTGTGAAAATCGGTGAAACGACGGGTTAAAAACAGTGTAGTGGAAACTAAAGTTTCATTAACTGAAGTTAAAATTACTTTACGTAAGTTTTATTATTTTTTACATATTTTATTACCTGATACAGGATTTGACAAATGTGAAGTGTCGTTTTATTATTCAATTGGATATTTTAATTAATTTCTATGTTATTAAATATTTTTACTTTGGGTGTTTATTAATATTAAGCAGGAAACTATTATTATTATTATATTGTTTGAGCTGCTAAGGTGAAATTTTCTTTACTGTTTTAAAACAAAAGATTATTCCTTTCAGGAACAAAATGTCGGAGGTACCCGTAAAGAAAAAGCATCAAAGTGGTTCCGAAAAACGTAAAAAGCGGCAAGAGCAACAAAATAAACTTAATGAACAATTAAAGAAGACACAAAACCTTTTCGAACTCGGATTTAGTCGCGAATTAAAGGAACATCAACCTCATGACACTCCAAGTACGTCTTCTACCAGCCACAAGATGGAAGTAGACCCAGTAGAGGTTCCTTGCGAGCCTTTTGAACAGATTGGCCAGGATCAAGAAACACCTACGTTAGTCAGTGCAGAGGAAGGTGAGGCCGAGACAGGGGTCATACATCAAAACGTAGTTCATCTAGGGGTGGAATACCAGAATGACATTGGCTTATGGCAAAATATTACCAACGAAATGCAAGATTTTTGGTGTACTAGAGACCCTAACGAATGTCAACACTTTGATTGTAATTTTTCTGCTTCGGCCCGACAGTACGACGACAGTAAAAGATTTTTTTCTCAGTCTATGTTTTTTCGGAAACACATCAGTGGTGGTAAAATCAAACGGGAGTGGCTCATGTATTCTCCGTCTACTGGAAAAGTATACTGTTTTCCATGTATCCTTTTTGGTGAAGCACAAAACCGATCACAATTTCAAACTGGATTTTCTGATTGGAAAAATGCGTTGCACCGAATCCAATCGCATGAGAATAATGCAACTCACCGAGTATGTGTACAGACACTCATAAGTAGACGACGCATTCACGGACGAATCGACACTTCTTTAGAGATTACATTTAATAAAGAAAAAGAATATTGGAAAAAAGTTTTAGAAAGAATAGTCTCTGTGATAAAATTTTTATCATCCCGTGGATTAGCATTTCGTGGTGACAATGAAATTCTCGGTTCTCAACATAATGGCAATTATTTGGGAATTTTAGAGTTAATCGCAGAGTACGATCCTTTTCTTAGTTCGCATTTAGCAAAATATGGTAATGAAGGCAAAGGAAAACAATCGTATTTATCTGCAACGATTTGTGAGGAACTTATTGAAATATTGGGAAATAAGGTTTTAAAATATATTGTTAATGAAATTATTGAAGCCAAATACTTCTCAATAAGTGTCGATTCGACACCTGATATATCACACACTGATCAGTTGACTGTAGTGCTGAGATATGTTACGTCGAATGGAGAAGTGGCTGAACGTTTTCTTAAATTTCTTCTCATACAGAACCACAAAGGGGAAGAACTAGCCACCGAAATATTAAATTTTTTAAGCCAATATAATATTGATGTAAGAAATTTGAGAGGTCAGTCTTATGATAATGCGTCGAATATGTCTGGTCGTTACAATGGTCTCCAGGCGCATATAAAGAAAATAAATCACCTCGCACACTACGTTCCCTGTGCAGCGCACTCACTGAATTTGGTTGGAGTACGTGCAGCGGAAAGCTGCGTTGGAGCAATCTCATTCTTCGGATTTGTACAGGCAATATACAACTTTTTTTCGGCATCAACTCATCGCTGGGCAATTATGCTCGAAAATCTTGAAAAACGTGATGAACGTAAGCATAATTCGTCATTGGTTCTGAAAAGTGTATCCGATACAAGATGGTGTGCAAGGGCCGATGCTACTAAGGCTTTGGCAACTGGTTACAACAGTTTTCAGAAAGCTTTGCAGTCTATTGCTAGCGATGAGACTCAGACATCACAAGCGATTCACGAAGCTAAATGTCTATTGAATGACTTAAGAAAAAAAGAAAATGCTGTAATGGCCGTATTCTGGGCTGCCATACTAGATCGGATCAATGGTGTCAGCATATCTTTACAAAAGAAAACAATTGAACTACGAACGGCAGTCGATCTTTTAAAATCGCTTTTAGATTTTTTAATTTCACAGAGAGATTTATTTGACGACTACGAGACTAAGGCAAATGAGAAAACTGATACTCAATACAGTGATGAGAATCAGCGTGAGCGAAAAAGGAAAAGGCATCACGATGACGGATCAGCAGAAGAAGTTGTGCTCAGAGGAAAAGAGAAGTTAAAAGTTGATACATATTTGCCAGTACTAGACATGTTATTTACAGAACTGTCGCGGCGCCTAGAAGCTTACCGGGAAATAAATGATCTGTTTGGGTTTCTAACAGATTTCTCGACAAAATCGGACGCTGAAATTAGACAGGCTTGTACAAAATTTAAGGATCATTATTTCGAGGACATTGAGCCTGAGTTTATAGACGAAATGGTGCAGTATAAATACTTCATCTTACAATTAGATGACGCCGGACAAAAAAATATGCCAGCCGAGGAGTCTTACAAACTGATTATTGGTAACATGGCACAGTCAACTTTCCCGAATGTAATGACAGCTTTGCAAATATATAGAAGTCTAATGATTACAAATGCCACTGGTGAACGAAACTTTTCCAAATTGAAATTAATTAAAAACTGTCTTCGTTCAACGATGTCTCAAAACCGTTTAAATTCATTGGCTATAATGGCAATTGAAAATGACGTGTTGGAGAAGATTACCTTTCAGGATATCTTGAACGATTTTGTATCAAAAAAAGTTAGAAGAGTTAATATTTAAGCTATGTATGTTTTTTTTAAATGCATAAATAAACATTCTGTTCATTTGATTCAACATTTTTATTGAATAATATGATGATATACCCAGGTTAGTAAAAAACGGTGTAATTTTGAATTGGCCCTGGATGAGCATTGCCTAGGGGCCCCGACAGGCATAACCCGGCCCTGTTAGCTGATGAAACAGCGAATATAGCTGGGTAAAAATAGCTATCAATTGGCTTGCGGTTCTACGAAGAATGCAAGGGGATAATCCGAGAAGAATAAGTAGGTTTTGTGGAACTAGAGGCACAAGATGTTTCATTAATCGCTGAAGCAATTGAAAGTTTTTTGATTAGCTGTAATCTATCACTAGAATATTGCGTGGGAATGGATTTCGATGGGTGCTTTACAATGTCAGGCAAAGAGGGCGGTGTAAAAGGAATTTTAAGAAAAAATATTCTCGAGCATTATATTTGCATTGCTCAAGTCAAAAATTAAATCTTGTAGTGAACGATTCAAACTAGATACCGAAAATTAGAAATACTATTGGCACTATAAAGGACGCAATAAACTTCTTCAGAGAATCGACTGCTTGTAGAAATTGCGCGTCCTATCTATCACGAATGTGTGAGACGAGAATCCGAAAATTTTCTCAAAATTTCCCAGAGCTTGTAAAAGCGCTAGAAAAGTTATCCACAGAAGAAAACTATGCTACAAGAAAATCTACATTTCAGATTCATTCAACGGTTACAAAACCAGTGTTTCCGTTGTCTTTATTACAATAGCAAAATACTTGGCAGTGTTGGAACCAGTAGTTAACGCCTTGTAAGCAAAGGTCATAGATTTGATTGCTGTAGGAGAACACATTACTAGAATCCTAAAGGAGAACGTCAAGAAGCAGACCTATTACTAAAAAAAACAAAATACATTGGAATTGGAAATAGAAATTTCTGTCCCACCTGACAATGATAATGAATACTGGCGACGTTCACTTATTATTCCTTATCTTGATTCATTTACGTCAACAGTAAATATTCGATTTTCTCAAGAAAAAACCCCAGATTTTGCTTTATCAAAACTTCATCTTTTATACATAACGGAAACCAGTAAAAAACACAGAAATGTTTCAAGATATTTATGATTTGGACGACAGCACAGGAGAACTTGACCTATAATATAATTTGTGGACGAAGAAGGATTTACCTAAAGGCAAATTAAAGGATATTGAAGTCACTGACCTGTTTTAGGAAATCAATATTTTCTTCCCCACCTTGAGACAAGCAGTCTTAATTTTGAGCACTATTTCATGCACTACGGCGACCGTCGAACGACCATTAAGTACGCCTCGAAGAGTGAAGATTTGGCTTAGGAACACTATGGGAGAGGCAAGGCTGACTGATACCAATACCAAAATTTTGTCTTTATTCATTTATTCATTTATTCAACCAATTAATCATTATTTGATTTAGTATACTTTATTATTATTATCAAGACAAAATATGTTTAACAGCTTTCAAACATTGTATATATAGTATACATTTTATAACTTTTACAAAACTTTTATGTAGAATGATAAAAAATTTAAGCCACAGAATTTTTAATCTTTCTACATAAAATTGATCATAAGCATGGTTGCGTTTTTTTTAACTTTAGTTAGAAAAAGAGGAAAACACACATTTTCTTTTTCGAATGTACAAATCATAACAATTAAATTAGTTAAAGACTATAAATGTAAAAAACTGCAACATGTCTCAAAATTATTTTTGGTCGTACGATTTGCTCTTGATTAATTCTGAACATTCACACTGAGTAAATGATCAATGTTTTACGGTATAAAGAGAGCATATTGGGTTTACATAAATTGGAAAATTGCTTTTAAATACACACCAGAAACATGATTCATGGACGATTTATTCGCACAATCAAATCGTTTGGAAATGCCACTATTTATTTAATTAAACACGATCAATTTAATTAGCAGTTGAGCTTCTATTTGCGTTACATAAACTATTTATGTAGGTTGTGTTGATCGAATAAAATCCATTAATTAATTTTGGAAAAAACGTTTATACTTATATGACGTAATTATAAGGACGTAATTGTAATTGAAAGGTGATTCTGAACCAAATCGAATCGATTATGTAATATATTCTGTAATTAGAACAGAGTTAATTCTCACCGTTCTAAAACCGAACGGATGTGGTCTCTATCTCAAAATTCTTTTTGGGTTTTACCCAAAACTTTTGCGTTGATGTAAAACCGCAAAAGTAACGGTTTTAAATCCTTGGATGGATTTTCTGCAGTCCGTACGTCTTGTATGATGTAATTACTAATTTCAATTGTACTATTTAGTATATAAAAATTAGTTTTCTATGTGATAAAAAATGCGGTGTGGTATGTTGATTGAATTTGATAAGAAAAATTAATCTGGGAAGTTGGAGTTATAAGTAATTTAAAAATTACGTTAATTTTATATTCTGATCATATAAGGAATGTCTGATACTTCATTAGTAAGTGTATATATTGTGTAGTAAAACATCTTTAAAATTAAATAATTAATTGAGAAATTAATAACAATAATGTAATTATTATTGTTTCAAGGTCAAAAACATGGACAGGTTTCAGCCTATTCAGGTCTCGTCAGCACGGTGCAGATGAAGACAGAGAAACGGCATGTTGCTATGGAGTTTATAAACCTTCAGTTCTGCGTTAAGGAGAGGCACAATTACATAAGTTGATATAATAAAATTACAATTTAATTTTTACTTTGTAAGTACCACACAAAAATTATTTACTCGCGTGACTGCAGTTTCGAAATGTTCAGCTTATGATACAAAGTAACAATAAATTATCTTTTACACACACACTGTTTTGTTTGGTGTTTAAACAGTGTATTCTAAGATAATTAATCATTGTCAGATGTAACTTACTTTTACACATTCAATACAATAGCATGATGGTGCATTAAACTTACTCATCTGCATAAAAGAAAATAGTTGATCATGCTAATTTAAAATTAATGAATTCCACCTCTCTGATCTATGCGCTCACTTAAATGATTTCCGCTCGGTCGACGCTCCATCATAATGATTCGACGAACAACCGAAAATCCTTTCGAGCGGAATTTTTCTCGGTCTTTTTACGCCACCAACCCTATAATAAAAAGGCAATAATTCATCACGGCTCTGTGTCTTCGGGTTTTTTTTAACGACTACTTATTTCCGTGCATTGTGATACTGTTAACCTCATAAGTATATTACGTGGGATCGAACACCTGGCTTTCTTGCAAGGCGTATAACGAACTCCAATTATACTTTGAGCTGCAGTTTCTCCGTAGGATCCGGTAATTGCTAATTCCTAATGTATGTATTTCAAATCTTTGCATGTTTGGCGTAGCCAACATTTCGTAGGATGCAGAATGAATAATGTATATGTACGATGTGCACCAATTTTGTTATACATTTTACTATATTTAGAATCTTATAATTTTGATTGGCCAATATACAAATGTTAGATCTGAGGCATTAGGATTAAATGTTGTTTATACGAAACCAAATTTGTATAAACACATTTTGTTTTTTGAAGTAAGTTTTATAAGTTGATTGATTCATATATATGCAAAATATTTACCAATAATATACATTAATATTTGTGTTTATAAACGCTCGATACAAGTTTCCAGAGATTGCTGTGCTTTGTTCATGTTGACGTTTCGTGGAAGTTGAGTCAAAGTCCTTCCATAAATCAAGTTTCGAGAAAACAAAAATTTACCAAGAAATAACACATTTAGCAAAGTATAACAATGTTTTATTGTTTTTTCCTTTCTACGAATAGCTAAAACATCTTTTCCAATATCCAATGAATATGTATTGCTTTCATCTTTGCAGGGTTTCAAGATGAAAACAAACGGGCGATCTAAATCAAACTCTATCTTGGGAATCAATCTCTAAAAAAATGACATCCGGGTAAATATTTATTCAATTGATGAATCACAGTATAGATATAAAAATCAAATAAATTGAGAAAAATTTAAACAATAAAAATAATATTGAAGCCAAAATTAAGTATGTACTCGACCGTCTCCTCTACCAACCCACATAGTCTACAAGTGGTGTTATCCACTTCACTGGTAAATTTTCTGTAAGAAGACATGTGGCCAGTATTATCTCGCTTTTAGTGAGGCTCAAGAACTATTTAGCTCTGCTTGGCGAGACGTCAATAAACATTTTTCATTGCTTTGACCTTGTGTGACCCCTATTTTGCACCTTTTTTGTTACTCTTAGACCACGCCTCTTCTATGTTTTTTATATATATGTAGGCTTTGGTCTGATCATGGTAGTCCCTGCTCATTCACATTAGAGTGTTGCGCTTGGCCCACTGGTTCAGATTTTGTTTATAGTTCCATAGTTCCATAGTAGTTTTGGAATTGAAGCTAAATGCTTTGGGGTTCGTAAGGGCGGCCTAGCTGCCTGAAATCTGACAGATAGGTGCCCCTTCAATACTTAATTATTATTATTATATTTATTGACCACTTAAATTTACAAAAGCAGAATTGACAGATTACAAAAAGAAAGTTACAAGAGGAAAATGTTCAGATGAAACCCGAAGATTTCTCTGGTCTACCACAAATTCCTATCAAGTTACAAATAAGTTACTATACATAAATTAATACCCTTACAATTCAATACCGCAGCGCAAGGATTGCTATACAGTTAAAAAATAGAAATAAGATTAAAATTAAAATTAATGGGTGTTCCTATATGCTATTTCGATACATTTTACGAAATGTTTTAGTTTTCATCTCTAAAAACTTATTTGGGAAAGTCCTGATCAGTCGCGAAAGGTTGTATCTAAAGGATTTTCTGAAAATCTCGGCGTAAAACTTAGGGGTGTTGATGATGCATTTGTTTCTAATATTATATAATATGTCACTTTTAAATTGAATTTTTCTGTGAAGATATGGAGGTGTTTTGGTTTGAATGATCTTAAAATAGAAACAGGCTTCGTGTAGTACTCTACGTTTGGTCATTAATATGGCACCTTGAGGCACACCATTTAAAATTTCATTTTTTTCCGATTCATTTCCGTTGCAGACAATTCGTTGATTTCTCTTCGAGAGAAAAGAGTTAATAAGTGAGGTAGCGCCCTCGTCAAAACCTAGATAGTAAAGCATTCCAAGTAATAAATCGTGATTTATTTGGTCGAAGGCTTTAGAATAGTCTATTGCTACCAGAACTGTTGTTTCGCCTCGATCCCAGAACTCTAAAATGTAGTCAATTAAATTAGCAGTAGCCGTTGTGCAATTATATCCAGGCCTAAAACCAGATTGTCCTGGGGGTAGTAGGTTGTGTTTTTCTAAATGTTCTCTCATTTGCAAGTCAATCACTTTCTCCAGAATTTTAGAAAAAGTTAGGAGCTGATTGGGCGGAGGTCATTAAATTCAGTTGCTGTGTTATTTTTTGCTAAAGGTATTATTAGTGACTCCTTCCAGATGGACGGGAAAGAAGACTGCATTATACATTGATTTATAATATACGTAATGTATTTTATGAGATAGGGGAAGCACATTTTCAACATCGTGATATTAATTTTATCACTTCCGACGGCATTGGATTTAATTGATAATATTAAGGATTCAATAGTTGTGCAAGTTACTGGGCGAAATTTAAATTTTGCACTGAAATCCAATTTTGTATTAGATTTATAAAACTGGTGAAGATTTAAATCCCTTGTAGCTGTAGCTGTTATAGTTGAAAAGTGAGAATTTAATAAGTTCAAATCCGCGAGGAGGTACCTTGGTATTGAGTTCGAAGCTTTTTTTGACTATGTTTAGGTTTCTTATAAACTAGTCCATAATATCTTTGGGCTATTTTCACTTTTAATACGAGAGTTTAAATATGCCTTTTTTTCTTCGCGAGCTGTTAAGGTGCATAAGTTACGTAGATGTTTCTAGTATTCCAAGTTTTGTTGAGCT